>PKMM01056786.1:161212-525336 GCA_002933915.1 Eutrema heterophyllum
TTTTTTTTTTTTTTTTTGGTTTTTCTATGCCTTAGATGAATGCATGAATGTATGAGACTCAAAAATGCAAAAATAGGAAAATAAGATCAAAATAAACGTGGTTAGATGCCGGTCCCTCCCCCAAACTTAAATCGCACCGTCTCGGTGTGAAATAAATTCGGCGGAGGAGCCAAAAACAAGAGACAAAAATAACTATACAATGCAAGACACAAGAAAATAAAAGAATAAAACTATGTACAAAGGTGTTGGGGTCTTACCTAGTAACCGTGAGAGGAGGAGGAGGACCCCATCGAGAAAGAAGGGTTGCTAGAGCACGGTGATGGAGATCTCATGACCTTCCGTTTTTTCGCCTTCTCACGACGGGCCAAAGAGCGACATGCTTCCTCGTGACCCATCAGCTCTCCGCCATGTGATCCGTCGCCAATTTCATGGCGGTTTGCGACCCGCGTCTCTTCGTGTGCGTCGCTAGTCGCCTCACAAGAGCCCTTCGCCTTAAGTTCATTGATCGTCGCCTTCAAGCTCTTGATCATCCGTGCCATCTTCCGCATTGATCGGTCTTGCCATTTGCACCACCGTTGGAGGAGTCGTGTTTGATGGTGCGCGTGTCTAGTGGCGGGGTCACCCATTGCTCCATCAAACGGCTCAAAATGGTAACGCTCACTCCCATAGGTAGGCATAGGAGGTGGTGGGCTAGCACCATCATCGTCGGAGTTGGATGATTCAAAGTTTGCACTTGCCCTCGAGGCCCTACTCTTCTCGGCTCTGTCCTTGCGAGGTAGGCCGATGGGCGGATCCATTGCCGGGTTGTAAAGATGGTCCTTGGTGGGATAGAACGTGATGTTCCACCGGTTTTGAAGGCAAGTGATATCCGCGTTGGGGAGCAAAACTTGCACCGCGTCGTTTCCACCAAGCTTGATGTTGTATGCTAGCAATGGCCCGATCCTCCCTTTGAGGAACCTTGTGCGTATGAGATACGCCTCATCCATCAAACTCCACGATGTTGTTGTATATGGCAGTTTCACCCCTTTGGCCTTGAGAATATGCGTCACGAGCCAACCAATGCTTATTGCGGATTTCTTGTTCTTGGTCTCGTATGCCCACGCTTTGTAGCAAAAGAATCGTCTCACCAAGAGAGTCGCAAGAGACGGGATGCTCTCACTTCCTTTGAAGACCGTTCCATTGGGGAAAACCGGGAGAAGGGGTTTTAACCCGAGGGCCATCAACTCGAGCTCATCGAGTGTAACCGTACCGAATTCCACCTTGGTGAAGAACATATGGGCCAGCACCTTATGTACGTATCGAATCGCCGGGTTACGGATGTGAGTGGTCTTGTTTCCACCCCGATGATAGTTCCCGTAGCCAATGGTCTCCCACACCCGCTTGAGCTCATTCTTGGGGTAATGAAAATACGGGCTCCCGCTAGTTCCTTCTTCACGGAAACCGAAAACTTGGCAAATCTCATGGAAGGTCATCCAATAGTACTTGACGTTCACCTCAAACCCAATCTCTCCAAACCCGGTTTGGGCGTTTGCCTTCTTGTGATACTCGTCGTAGAAAGCGACCTTGAGGGAAGAGAGGAATTGGCAAGTAAGCACATGGTGGGCGTGCTCCTTCATGTGGAGAAACCGTCCAAGACCCATGGTATCGAAGATTGTTGCCACGTCTTCTAGAATCCCCATCTTTTCGAGCACAACAATGTCCACGAAACGACCTTGCTCAAAATCCATGTCAATAAGCTTCTCGAAGCATTGTTCCGTGGTTGGGGGATCCGGAATAGCGACGGCTTTACCCTTGTCTTTAGCCGCAGCTTTGCCTTTCTTCTTTTCCGCGGATTTGGCGACAGTGGCTACTTGCTTGCCTTTAGCTTTAGCGCTGTTCGCGTCAACGGGTTTCGTGGCACGAGAACTTGATGCGACCACCATAGCAGTACCCGCGGCCTGAGCTTGAGCTTCGTCGTTCTTTGTGTCGGCTCTTGTTCGTCCCATTGTTCCTACAATTCCTCGAAAGAGAAAAATTAATTTCATGGAAACATAACGCAAGATTTGAGGAAGAGCAACACAGTTGAAACCAATTTCGTGAGAAAGAGAGGTGGTCTAATCCAACAAAAATAATCATTAAAATTCCGAAAACTCCGAAAACTCCCAAGAATTGATCATTAAAATTCCTCATGTTCACGAAATCTTCACTGAGAGGTAAGAACACAAATCTACAACTTATCCATCGAATGCTCATCCCAGCCCCAAGAAACAGTCCCTTCGGCTAAAATCGTTTGGCAAGGAGCTCTTTTGTGCCGGTCCATTTTGGGTCGGTACTCCTGGTCGGTGTAACCGTCTGTCCCCATACCGACCCACCATACCGACCTAGGATGGGGCGGTATGGTCCTCCGGAATTCTTGTTTTTGCAGTCAAAAATCGGTTCGCCCGGCAACACCGTTGATCTAAGTCTTCGCACCCCGTCAAGAACCTATCATCACTCAAACAAAGCATCAAAAAGATCTAGAAAAGAGAAAGAAAGTAGAAAATTGAAAAATATTTACAATGGATAAGCTTGGGGTGTCTCCCAAGAGAACTTTGTTTAACGTCACTAAGTTCGACGTTGGTTACCCGCTTAGGCGGAAGGAACATCATTGAGAGGAATCGAGATGCTCTCCTCAACGATTTGATTGGCATGGTACGGTTTGAGTCTTTGGCCATTAGCAACGAATTCTTCTCCGTTCTTGTTCACGAGAACAACGGCTCCATAAGACCTTACATCCTTGATCACAAAGGGGCCGAACCACTTAGACCGTAGCTTCCCGGGGAACAGCTTCAGCCGGGAGTTAAAGAGCAAGACTCGATCTCCAGCCTTGAAGTCTTTACGCACAATCTTCTTGTCATGAAAGGCCTTGGTCCTTTCTTTGTAAATCTTGGAGCTTTCATAGGCCTCGAGCCAAATCTCATCGAGTTCTTGAAGTTGGATCAAGCGCCTCTCTTGTGCCGATTTGAGATCAAAATTGAGAAGCTTCACGGCCCAAATGGCCTTGTACTCGAGCTCGAGCGGTAAGTGGCATGACTTCCCGTAGAGAAGGTTGAACGGTGGTCCCGATAGGTGTCTTGAATGCTGTCCGGTATGCCCACAACGCGTCATCCAGCTTCTTAGCCCAATCCTTTCTCGAGCTACCTACGGTCTTCTCTAGTATGGCTTTAATTTGTCGGTTCGAGACCTCCACTTGGCCACTTGTTTGTTGGTGATATGGTGTGGCCACTTTATGCTTAACCTCGTGCTTCTTGAGTAGGCTCTCAAAGACTTTGTTGATGAAGTGGCTTCCTCCATCACTAATGACGACCCTTGGCACTCCAAAACGTGGGAAGATGATCGATTTGAAGAGCTTTAAGATCACCGTAGCATCATTGGTAGGACTAGCGATTGCTTCGACCCATTTAGACACGTAGTCCACCGCTACCAAAATGTATTGGTTCCCGTAAGAGGAAGGGAACGGTCCCATGAAGTCAATGCCCCAAACATAAAAAATTTCAACTTCAAGAATAGGATTTGAGGCATCTCATCTCTTCTAGCAATGTTCCCTTTCCTTTGGCACGCATCACAAGCGGAGACAAATGCATGAGCGTTCTTGAACAAATTAGGCCACCAAAAACCCGATTGGAGAACTTTTGTAGCCATCTTGAAGGAAGCAAAATGACCTCCATATGCCGAGCCATGGCAATGGAACAAGATCCCGTTCGTTTCTTCTTCCGCCACGCATTTTCGATATAGACCATCCGAACACAATTTGTACAAGAATGGCTCATCCCAATAGTACTTTGTGACGTCATGAAAGAATTTCCTCTTCTTGTAACCATCCAAGTTCGGCGGCTCCTTCCCACAAACCAAATAGTTCACCAAATGCGCAAACCAAGGTAGCTTCTCCTCTTGCAGTCCGCTTGCACTCTCGAGACTCTTCGCGGCCTCTATCCCTTTCCTTAAGACGTTCACCAACATAAGACTTTCTTCGAGAAGTTTGTCGTCTATTGGAACAAGGTCTTCAATCCTCAACCTAGACAAGTGATCCGCAACTCCATTCTCAATACCTTTCTTGTCTACAATCTCCATGTCAAACTCTTGAAGTAGCAAAATCCACCGGAGAAGTCTTGGCTTGGTGTCTTTCTTGGCGTGTATGTACCTCAAAGCTGCATGATCCGTGTAGACTACTATATTCGAGCCAACCACATACGAACGGAATTTCTCCATAGCGAATACCACCGCTAACAACTCCTTCTCCGTAGTAGCATACCGAGCTTGGGTGTCATCCAAGGTTCTACTTGCATAGTAGATGACATTGGTCTTCTTGTCTTTCCTTTGCCCTAAGACGGCTCCAACCGCGAAGTCGCTCGCATCACACATGATCTCAAAAGGAAGATCCCAATCCGGAGCTTGAACAATCGGGGCACTAACCAAAGCCTTCTTGATTTCTAAAAACGCCGCCATACAGTCCTCATCTAGAACGAACTCAACTTCCTTGCAAAGTAGCCGAGTGAGAGGCCTCGTTATCTTCGAGAAATCCTTGATGAAGCGATGGTAGAAACCCGCATGACCCAAAAAGCTTCGGACGTCTTTCACCGTCTTGGGCGGCTCCAAACTCACCATCACCTCGATCTTGGCCTTGTCTACTTCAATACCCCTTTCCAAAATCTTGTGTCCTAGCACGATGCCTTCCCGCACCATAAAGTGGCATTTCTCCCAATTCAACACCAAGTTTGTCTCCTCGCACCTCGAAAGCACCCTACAAAGATTGGACAAACAAGAAGAAAACGAGGAGCCATAGACCAAGAAGTCGTCCATGAAGACCTCGACTATTTCCTCAATTAGATCCGAAAAGATCGACATCATGCACCTTTGAAATGTGGCGGGTGCGTTACACAATCCAAACGGCATCCTTCGATAAGCGAAGGTGCCATAAGGATATGTAAATGTCGTCTTTTCTTGGTCGTTCGGATGAATGGGAATTTGAAAGAAACCCGAATAACCATCTAAAAAGCAATAGAACGGGTGATTAGCAAGTCTTTCAAGCATTTGATCAATGAAAGGGAGAGGGAAGTGGTCTTTCCTAGTGGCGGAGTTGAGTTTTCGATAATCAATGCACATCCTATGACTGGTGATAGTCGTAGTGGGTATTAATTCGTTCTTTTCGTTTTTTACCACCGTGATTCCAAGGCACCACATGAACCGGGGATACCCACGCACTATCGGAGATTGGATAGATAACCCCCGCATCTAAAAGCTTAAGAATCTCTTTCTTGACCACCTCCTTCAAATTATGATTCAATCTACGTTGGTGTTCAATAGAAGTCATCGATTCGCTTTCTAGATGGATCCTATGTGTGCAAAGAGACGGGGAAATACCCTTAATGTCACCCAAAGAGTATCCAATTGCTCTTCTAAATTTCCTTAATTCTTTCAAGAGTGCAGCAATTTCATCTTCATTAAGTGATATGCTCAAATTAATACCCTAAAAGTACTAAAGCAGTTGTTGTAGTATATGTAGGGGTCGAACACAAGGACTCCAGAATTCACACAATAGATTGTATAGTTTCGAATTAAGCTAAACCAAAATATGTAAACGAAAGCAAGTACGTAAATTAAATGAGTTGTAAATCAATGGGAAGGAAGATATGCTCAGGGTGTTTCTCAGGAATTCAATGAATGTAGATAGACTAACTAATAGGATTCAGATTTAGCGCAGTTCTTGAACTCAAATCACTAAGGTATAGCTAACCAACTCTCGTTGCGAAAACTATCTAAGTCTAAATCCTAGAATTCCAAATCTCTTTGCGAATCCTAAAGTCTAAACTAGCTTTTAATTCAGGTTTGATCTGTTCACAAAACAACTAAACCAAATCTCTTTGCGAATAGTTATTTTGCTCACCTAGGTTCTGTCAGGTAATTAATCGCACTCTCGTGCCTAACCAATTATCCTAAGATCTAAGTTCTAGATTCGTCAACCTAGAATTAGCTATGGGAACAACCTAAGGCGAAGAACTTAATTCAGATGGTGAATCCTAATAAATCAATTAACCTGACATTCAGAGAAAACCCTTATGAGAACCCTGAACCTAACAAGGGATCTACTCAGACATGGAGATTGAAACAAGCAACATGATTGAATAGATCATCAAATAAAATAGAATAAAATAGAGTAAAAGGAGATTCAGAGTTGTTCTCTCAGAAATCTCTCCAAAACCAAAGTAGAACGAAGCTTAATCAAGTGTGTCTTCCAAAGTGGCTAAAAAACCTAATTAAACTCCTAAAACACGTTTTGGGCTTAATTGTAAATAACAAAGTCTTCTGGGCGATTTTGCAATTCTTCAACTCTTCATAAAAGTCGCAAATCGTGTCTTGCTGCGGTGGGTGTCGATCGATACTGGGCAGTGTCGATCGAAACCGAAGTTCCAAATCGGGTATTCAGCACACGAACTTCTGTTTTCCTCCAAAATGCACCAAAAAGCTCCAATATCTCCAATTATGCTCCAAACATGCTAAAACCTGTAAAAGACTCTAGAACACTACAAAATAGTAGAAAGACTCTATAAAACAGACCTATATCATGGCCTAAAAAGGGTAAAAACCATGATATATCACGCCCCCAGACTTAGCCTTTGCTTGCCCTCAAGCAAATAGAAGACTAAACCAGAGAGAGAGGTTTGAAAACGCGGAGACTCACCTGTTCTTGAAACGTTGCAATGACCCTTTTCCCAAGCCCCAAAAGTCACCTAACCAGATCCAAATCTAACCACCATGTACTTCTCCGTAGACATTCGCAGTTTCTCCAGACTACACACATTATCTCACAACATTGTTCAATTAAACCCTTCATCGCCAGTTTCATCGCTGTGATTAACACCAAGAACCTTCTAGATTCTTTCCCATACAATATCATGACAAGGAACCACCCAAATTTCACACTTTTTGTATCACTTTCTCTCCCCCATACTTATTTCTTATTTTGTTCTTTTTTTTTCTTTTTCTTTTTGATTCGCATATACACATCAAGGTATGAGACGCGAGTATTGATGGTGTTTGCCACCGAATCCCCGGTTCTTCCCTCTCAATGTATCAAAGGGTGTAGGCGAATAATGGCATCATAGGAAAATCCTAGCCTCGCTTCCAACCTTTGTGTGATCATTCCTCACCAAGTAGAATAATGGGATCGCTGGAAACATTCCTAACCCTCTACTCAGAAGAAAATCATTTCATCTTTTTATGCTTTTTTTATTAACTTGTAACAGGGGAGAGAGATACTATCACTTTTAAACACATGGGTTCCATTGTCAGATATGAATGAGGAATCAAGCTCTATGAATACTAACCACGTCGATGAAGTGCAAGAATTTGGCTCAGGCTTTAAGAGAACTCTGCTGGAAACATGTGTGTCTTCTAGTTGACTGGTCAGCCTTTGGATATTTCATTAGTCGATCTGTAGCTGATTCTGTAACAGTGGTCACTCAGAAGCAAAGTCAGAACAAAAGAGTCAAGAACATGATCATAATCTCCAACAAAATTTTGACTCAATAAAACAAATTTTTGACACAAAAACGACTGACTCTAAGAAAAACAAACACAATGTCAGCGACTACCTCCCCCAGACTTAAACAACAATGTCCCCAGTGTTATCCAGCCCAGAGAAAGTAAAAGAAAACAGATGAACCAAGTGGATTGTGAAAATCGAAAATCTGACCTGTGAAGGTGATGAGTGTCGATCGATACAAGCTGGTATCGATCGACACCTGCTGTATGTCGACACACTGATTTCAAATCAGTGTGATCGAGTTGCTCAACTCAGGGAAAGTGATCCAAAGTGTTAGAAGTTAGCACTGGTAGGAACACTCAAAAAACAAGTCAATAGCAACAAGATAATCTAGCATAAATCCATAAGTTCAAAGGCAAAAACAAGGCTGACATGAGTTCAACAGAAACGAAAAAAAATAAAAAGAAAAGAAAAGAAAAGAAAAAGAAAAACAAACGTGAAAACAGATGAAGGCTAATCCTCTGTCGCCTCGGAGTCACCATCAGCATCAGGATCATCAACTGGAGTCTGCGAGGGTCCAGGCGGAGACGAGGGAACAGCGTCTGTGTCAGTCATGCAGCGGCAACGAGAAATAGCAGTCCAGATGCTCCTCATACTCTCTATCATCACCCTCTGAAAGGCAGCAGTCTCCATCGGAAGTTCCGAAGGAGATGGAAATGATGGTGCAGGGATGGAGAAGGTCGCTGCGCGCGACCGCTGGGCTCGTCCTCCCTTGCATGAAGTAGATGGCAAGTCAGCAGCAGCAGCAGCAGGTGCAGGCGCAGGAGCTCGTCGTCGAGTCGCAGGAGCTCGTCGTCGAGTCGCAGGTGCTCGAATCAACAAGTCTAAAGGAGGCTCGAAACAAAGCTGAGAAGGATCCTCGAGAATGTCTGTCAGCGCGTCGTTGGGGAGCTGCACCAGAAAATCCCCAGCAGAAGTAGTAAAGAACCAACGCCTTTGGGGCTTCAACCACGTAAGGTTCTTCAAGTAAGCCTCATCCATGAACCGACGCGTAGTGACTATCTTGCAGCTCGTAGTACAGATCCCGAGGTGCTGGAAGATAGGAGTGAGGAGACTACCAACTGCCTCTGTCTTCGCCTTCGTGCTCGTGCCTGTGAATGGTTTGGTCTTCAAAGAGACCAAATGATGCGCAAAGACAGCGCCAAGGTTGACCTCTGTAAGCTCAGGCCAAGCGTAATCCTCCTCAGGAATAATGTCTCTAATAGCCAGACATAGAAGCAGAAGCTCGGACACCCTCATCTTGTTGGGCTCCATCTTGCACAAAAGAGTAGTGCTCAGGATCCTAACCAAGCAACGCAGGACCGGGTGTCGTATATCCCTCTGAGTGGACTCCTTCGAGTAATAAGCTCCATTCCCGAAATGCTCCCAAAAGGACTGCATGTCAGGATGCTGTGAGGGAAGCGCAACCCTCATGCAATCCCGCAGAAAACCATAGATGTCACAGAGATCAGGGAGTGGTAACCTGTACCTCACTCCACAAGCCATGAACGTCAAAGTACCCTCCTGTGCATCCCGGAGAACCTCGTCCCGGTAGTAGACGCGAACTGTCGCCATGAACTGACGAACCAAGTCTGGGTAAAGATCGTACTGCTGAGTTGCCATGTTGCCAAGACAAATCTTCTCAAGCAGACGGGACAGCTCTGTGTCAAGCCCCAAACGACGCATGGAGGTCCCGTCAACAAACCGAGTAGGCTCGAGAACAACGCCCAACCACGCGTTGTAGTGCAGCGTGTCATAATCATCCCACTCATCCAAAATGGGTCTGTAAACGCAGTCGTCACTCTGCACAACCTCCTTCTCCGTCCTCGTCCAATCTCGATGACAAGGGATCCTGGCCTTCTCGTTCAGCTTAGGCCAAGGACCTCTACGTGGGGCGACAGGAACATCAGGAACAGACGGAGCGCTCGTTCCAGCAGCTGACGTAGTCCTCGCTCTCTTTGGCTTAGAAGTCATCTGCAAACAAAGACAAAAAGATACGGCATAAATCCAACATCTCTCGCATATCACAGCAAAAATATCGTACCATCAGACACTGGTGTCGATCGATACCAGAGGGTATCGATCGACACTCTGTACAGTTTCGAGTTCATCGACAGGCTACAGTCCAAATCATCCAAAATTCGAAAATAAAGGCAATTGAATCTAAGGCAGGGTGCGAAATAAACTAGAGCAACTCAGCAAATGACAATTGTCAAGAAAAACAAGTGCTAAAGAGTAGAATCTCACAAACCTCAAATCTAAGAATTTTCGGACCGAAAATGTCGAATTTCGGGTACATACCTTTGCTGATCGAAGAAACAAATGCTAGAAAGAGATAGAGGATGAAAATCTAATGAATCTAGGCACTTGAATCACCAAAATTGGTGAAGAAATGAGAGAGATGTGATTTGAGAGGGTAGTGCGGTGGTATCGATCGATAGGAGAAGAAAGGCCTCAAGAAAAACCCGAGGGTTTTAAAAGAGAACTTACCTGTCCGCATGGTGTCGATCAACACGTTATGGTGTCGATCGATACTTATGACTTATTCCTGTTCTTTTCCGGGACTTCGGTATCGATCGACACAGATGGGTGTCGGTCGATACGCCTCCTCAAAATCTGCTATTCACGTTCAAACACAAGACACAAACACAAAAATTAAAAACAAAAATTAAAAGTATGTACAGACTCACCAATGGGTTGCCTCCCATCAAGCGCTTGTTTAACGTCACGAGCTTGACTTTGCTCAGGTGGTCAGTCGGAGCGAGGTTGAGAGCTTACTCCCATGCAGGTTCCACAGCTAGATACTTGCAGACTCAGAGTTCTACGCAACATGCTCTCTATAACCTCCTTTCCTTTATCTTTCAGCTCCGGAGTAAGAATGATTCTAGCCTTGGAGAATGGTCTCGAGGCTCCTTTGCACTTCACCTTATACTCGATCGAGTCCCCATCACACTTCTGAGGGATCAAGGTAACTGGGGCAACACTATCAACTTTCTTGCTCTTTGCTTTCTTCTTTGTTGCTTTCGCCTTCTTGGTGATGCGGGGAGGTGCATCCGAGACAGTCGCAGCTTTCGGCTCATAGTAAGGCTCATCCAGCAAATCAATCATCAGTGTCTCACCGGCAGCAGTGGTGATGCATGAGATATGTCTGGGTGCTCTTCTAGCAGGGATGGCGTCATAGTAGACCTTGTCGTCAATGTAAGAGAAAGAGATTCTCTTGTTCGGTGTGTCCATGATCGCGCCAGCAGTAGCCATAAATGGTCTTCCCAAAATCAAAGGGACTTTAGATCCTTCGCTCATCTCTACAACCTGAAAATCAGTAGGAACCAGACAGTCTCCTACTTTGACCGGCAAATCAAGGATTGTGGCATAGGGAAGTGAGCTGGTGGAGTTAGCGTATGTGAGAATCGTGTTGGGAGATCCCATATCAGCTTTCAATCTCTCCGCAATCTCCCTTGACATGAGGTTGACACTAGACCCTAAGTCAACAAGAGACTCCTTGAACTCGACTCCAGAGATGGAGCATGGAACAGAAAATTTCCCTGGGTCTTCCCTCTTAATCAGCTGCCTAGGCGGTAGCGATCTGGCTCTTGCCTTGTTGAAGAGTATTTCGATCTCTTCCATGGTCTCTCTGCAATCTTTGAAATGGCTAAGTAAAGGGCGGTACTCTAGAGCTTCTTCAAAAGTCAGCGTGTGGGGAATCCTTCGTACCATCTTCTCAAAACCAAGCAGCTGCTTCGGAGTAATGGGATCTCTGAGATGTCGAGGAGTCGTAAGCTGCAGTACCTTAGACTTGTGAGCTCTGCCAACACTCATCCTTGGTTTCTTGCCGACCACTGGGTGGGTATCGATCGACATAGGGAGGGTGTCGATCGATGCTTGCTGTTTTGATACGTCCTTGGTGGATTCTTGGCATGGTGTCGATCGATACATAGAGGTGTCGGTCGATACAGAAGCAATTTCTGGGTCTTCGTTGTCATCTTCAGCTTGGTGTCGATCGACACTAATGGTGGTGTCGATCGATACCCTGGAATTTTCAGAATCGTCATCGTCAAGATCGACTAAATTTCCTGCAGTTGGGCCAATTTTTACTCCTGGATTGACCTCTTCATCACTCGTCAAGGTGATGGCATTGATATGCTCCCTCCTTGGGTTTTCTCCTCTACCTGGAAGAACCCCCTCTTGCCTTTTCACAGCTTCTGAAGTTTGGGCGATCTGAACTTCCAACTTCTTTTGACTCACACTCAGCGCTTCGATCCTTCCATTCAAGGTTGTGTAAAGATCATCCAACTTTCCATTGAAACTCACTGTCATCTTGTCCTGCCCTTGAACCAGCTATTCAAGCATAGCCTCGATCTTACTCTCATGAGTCTTGGGTGGCGGAGGTTGATAGGATGAGTTCCCATAATTCCTTGTGTAACCACTACCTTGGAAAGATTTCTGGCCAAACTGACTTGACCCTGAACTACCTTGATTTCCCTCAGACTTAAATCCTCCTTGCTGAAAATTGTTGTTGAAGTTTCGGTTGTTATATTGATTCCTCTGACCTTGAAAACCAGAGCCACCAATGTAGTTAACATCCTCTACCTCCTCCTCATGAAAAACCTCTACATCATCAGCAAAGTGAAAAGCTTTCTGCTGCTTGCTCATCAGCAAATTATGCACCGAATCCAGCTTCGCATGCACTTCAGCAATTTGAGAGCCCTCTATACCACCAGCTAGCTTCTTACGCTCCATATCAGCACTCTTTGTGCTATTGCTTGATGCAAAGTTCTCAATCAGCTGGTAGGCATCCTCAGGAAATTTGGTAAAGAAATTACCATTACTCGCAGAGTCTAATGCCATCTGGTATCGCCAATCAATTCCTCTGAAGAAGAAACTCAACAACTGTACCATAGTATACCCATGATGTGGACAATCCCTCTGATACGACCTGAATCTTCCCCACGCAGCCTTGAAAGCCTCTGTCGTCCCCTGAGAAAACTGAGAAATCTTATTCCTAAACTCCTCTGATCTCGCATCATCGTAAAAGTTATTCAGGAAAGCAGTCTTGGTTTCATCCCAGTTAGTCAATGACCCAGCCGGTAATTGCTTGAGCCAATAAGAGGCATCTCCACCTAGAGAGTATGGGAAGAGCTTACAGAACAAGTAGTCGTAGGACACTCCATTGCATTTGATGCTAGAAACCAAGTCCTCGAACTTCTCAATATGGTCCATGGGATGTTCATGAGGAAGACCATGGAAAGTGTGCTGACCCACAAGAGTGTAGTACGCGGGCTTCAGCTCAAAGTCATTCCTCTGGAAGGTGGGAATACGAATCGCTGATCGATTTGCGTAGAACTGGTCAGGTCTGTTGCATTCACCAATTGTCCTAGCTCGATTAACCACGGCATTCCCCTCGTTGTTGCGCGCAGCTCGCGCAGCATTCTCATCGACAGCTGGTGGAGGGATTATGATGTTTCCCTCTCCATCGAGTCGCTGTCCACCTTCATTGCACAAATGACCCTCTCGGTCTCTGAAAGCACCAGCCTCGTCCCGAATCAAAACCATAGGATTGTTGTTCATCTCGACTGGCTTCTTTTCTTTTCTTAGTGTGCGTTCCAATTGTGCTAGCTGCTCGTTTGACAAATCAACTAGCTCGGCGTTCTTGTTTCTTCTGGTTCCCCGAGTAGGCATACACCTGAAACACAAAAGACAAGAACGTAAGTAACAAGAAAAAACGTGTCGGGTGTCGACCGATACCAAGGGGTATCGATCGATACTCGAAGATTTAGTCGAAATTCTTCACTAAAATCTAATGGCGAAATTGAGTCCCCGGCAACGGCGCCAAATTTGATATGCTCAAATTAATACCCTAAAAGTACTAAAGCAGTTGTTGTAGTATATGTAGGGGTCGAACACAAGGACTCCAGAATTCACACAATAGATTGTATAGTTTCAAATTAAGCTAAACCAAAATATGTAAACGAAAGCAAATACGTAAATTAAATGAGTTGTAAATCAATGGGAAGGAAGATAGGCTCAGGGTGTTTCTCAGGAATTCAATGAATGTAGATAGACTAACTAATAGGATTCAGATTTAGCGCAGTTCTTGAACTCAAATCACTAAAGTATAGCTAACCAACTCTCGTTGCGAAAACTATCTAAGTCTAAATCCTAGAATTCCAAATCTCTTTGCGAATCCTAAAGTCTAAACCAGCTTTTAATTCAGGTTTGATTTGTTCACAAAACAACTAAACCAAATCTCTTTGCGAATAGTTATTTTGCTCACCTAGGTTCTGTCAGGTAATTAATCGCACTCTCGTGCCTAACCAATTATCCTAAGATCTAAGTTCTAGATTCGTCAACCTAGAATTAGCTATGGGAACAACCTAAGGCGAAGAACTTAATTCAGATGGTGAATCATAATAAATCAATTAACCTGACATTCAGAGAAAACCCTTATGAGAACCCTGAACCTAACAAGGGATCTACTCAGACATGGAGATTAAAACAAGCAACATGATTGAATAGATCATCAAATAAAATAGAATAAAATAGAGTAAAAGGAGATTCAGAGTTGTTCTCTCAGAAATCTCTCCAAAACCAAAGTAGAACCAAGCTTAATCAAGTGTGTCTTCCAAAGTGGCTAAAAAACCTAATTAAAATCCTAAAACACGTTTTGGGCTTAATTGTAAATAACAAAGTCTTCTGGGCAATTTTGCAATTCTTCAACTCTTCATAAAAGTCGCAAATCGTGTCTTGCTGCGGTGGGTGTCGATCGATACTGGGCAGTGTCGATCGACACCGAAGTTCCAAATCGGGTATTCAGCACACGAACTTCTGTTTTGCTCCAAAATGCACCAAAAAGCTCCAATATCTCCAATTATGCTCCAAACATGCTAAAACCTGTAAAAGACTCTAGAACACTACAAAATAGTAGAAAGACTCTATAAAACAGACCTATATCATGGCCTAAAAAGGGTAAAAACCATGATATATCATTAAGCTCATCATTGACTATCACCGGATAAGACTCATTGGGACCTAAGAAAGCGTACCTTAGTCCTTTAGGAAGCGGCTTGAGACCTTAGGTGCCTTGAGCTCACTCCAATCGTCATTCATGCTAGACTTACCATTGCTAGCATCTACCACGTCTTCCACTTGATCCATTTGCCAAGCAAAACTCTCGTGAACCAAACCCATTGTAGAACCGTCTTTGCACTTCACCTCTTGAAGACCAAAATCAATGAACGGAGTCTCCCTCACGATAGGCTTGTGTGAGTCTAAAATCAGCTTGTAGCCCTCACTTGCCTCACTCAAATACCCATGTTCGCCTTGCTCTCGTGTCAAAGCCACTTGCAAACCATCTTCAAGACTCATCTCCTCAAGTAGCTCATCCGCTAATTCGTCCATGACCTCGATGTAGAAGAACTGACCGCCAAATGTTGAACTCAAGAACCTCATCTTTACCCAAGTGCAAGTCAATTTTGCCTTTCCTTACATCGATGATAGCTCCCGCGGTTGCCAAGAACGGCCTCCCAAAGATCAGTGGATCTTTAGGCTCTTCATCCATCTCAAGCACAACAAAGTCCGTTGGGACAATGAAATCTCTAACCATGATTGGTAGATCCTCAAGCAAACCGATGGGTACTCTCACGCTTCTATCCGCCAAGATCAAAGAAATGTTGCAAGCCTTGTACGTTGTGAAGCCCAATCTTTTAGCAACCGAGAACGGCATGAGACTCACACTAGCTCCTAGATCACAAAGGCAATTGTTGAATGCTAGCGGGCCTAGGGCACATGGAAGAGTGAAAGACCCGGGATCTCCAAGTTTCTTGGGTACCACTTTCTTTTGGATGATGGCGCTACATTCATGCGTCAAGATCACCATGGACTCCATCTCCTTGGATCTTTCTTTCACGGCATCCTTAAGAAACTTCGCATATTGTGGTACAAGCAAGAACGCATCCACTAGAGGCATGGTAAGCTCAACCTTTTCCATTTGCCTATCGAATACCGCCTTGTACTTATCCAATAATTGTTTCTTGAAACGTCCGGGAAAAGGTAGCTTGGGTACATAAGGCTTTGGAGCGAACACACTTTCCTTCTTCTTGGGCTTCTCTTGTGCAACACCCTTGGTTTTGACTTCTTCAACTCGTTTACCCTTTGTGTTGTCTTCCAAAACTGTGTCTTCGATTACCACTTCATCTTGCATCTCGAGTTCCACCCCCTCACTTTGGTTCTCAACGTCCTCGTTGAGGTGAGGAGGAGCCTCTCGAGTAGGTAAGACCGCACCACTCCTTAGCGTGATGGCATTGGCATACTCCTTGGGGTTGGTTTCGGGTTTTCCTGGTAGTTGGCCTTGAGGTCTTGAAGAAGAGGCGGTTCCCTTGGTTTCAAGTTGTTTGACCTTGGAGCTTAATGTCTCAAGCTTGGAGTTGAGGTCGTTATAAGAACAATCTACCCGTGTGTTGATTTCCGCTTGTCCCTTGAGTAGTTGTTGAAACATTGTGTTCAAGTCGAGCTCTTGCGGTTTAGACGTAGTTGCTTGACCTTGGGGTACAAATCCTTGTTGTTGTCCTTGAAAACCGGGTGGGGCCTTTGATTGAAATCCACTTTGATTCCCTTGGAATTGGTTCCGTGGGACATAACCTTGTTGGTTAGAGTTGAAGTTTTGGCCTGGAGGTTGGAATTGCTTTTGTGGAACCCCTTGAGTGTGAGTAGATTGTTGAGGGTAGACTTGGTCTTGGGGGTTCTCAACGTTGGGGTTACGGTAAGAGAAGTTGGGGTGGTTGCGGTAGTTTTGGTTGAAGCCTTGTCTTTGGTAATTCCCTTGGTTCCCAACGTAGTTCACTTCTTCTTGTGTGTCAACGGCTTCCTCTTGATAGCAATCTTGAGTATCTTCGTAATCACTAATGAAATGAACCGCTTTGTGAGACTCTTTGTTAGTAGCCGCAAGAAGTTTATCTATCAAGGATGCTTGCTTATCCATCTTCTCATTAAGTGCCTTCATGTCTTTGGCTCTCTTGTGCTCATCAAAGTCGCTTGTGGTCCTTGTGGCACGGTCATAATCGTCGCCATAGGTCCCATCACTAGTAGCCAAGTTTTCCACAAGCTCCATGGCTTCCTCCACATCCTTAGCCAAGAAATTACCATTCGATGCCGTATCGAGTAGCATTCGAATCTTAGGCAAAGCACCCCGGTATAGAGTACTTAAAAGAGAGGCGTTGCTAAAGCCGTGATGGGGGCATTGAGATGTGTAGCCTCTAAATCTTTCCCAAGCCTCGTTGAAAGACTCATTGGACCGTTGTGTGAAGCTCGATATCTCGTTGCGAAGCTTGGCGGTTCTAGCCGGTGAAAAGAATTTGGCAAGAAACGCACGTTTGCAATCATTCCAAGAAGTGATAGAGCCTTGGGGTAAGCTCTTTTCCCATTGGTGAGCCTTGTCACCTAAAGAGAACGGGAAGAGACGAAGTTTGAAACCATCTTCGGAGACTCCATTGATCTTAGTGAGACCACATATTCGGTCAAATTGGTCGATGTGATCTAACGGATCTTCCATAGACAGCCCGTGAAACTTGTTGCTTTGGACCATATTTATCAACCCCGGTTTCACTTCAAAGTTGTTGTTGTCAACCGGTGGAGCTTGAATACCTTGGCGGTTTTGGTGAGCATTGGCGGCATCACCTTCACCGACAAGGTGGCGAGCTCGTGGGGGGTGGTTCGGTGGCCTAACTTGCCGAGCTTGGTGGTTTCCATGCCCACCTTGAGCTTGTTCCATGTTCTCGTTGGGATTACCAGCCGGATTGTCGTGTTCCATACCCAACCCGTCGATGTGTTGAGTCCGGTCTCTTTGAATCCGTGCTCTACTTCTTCTTTCCAACAGATGAATGTCGTCTATCGGCTCAACAAGGGCGTTGGGACCTTTTGAACGAGTATGCATGCACCTATAAGATAGAGATGGTAACAAGAAGTGAAAGAGATTAGTAACAAAAGTATAAGGAGAGCTTAATCTCACAAAGAACCTAAATCTCAATGTTAAAACAAAGCCCAATATGGCAAC
Source organism: Eutrema heterophyllum (assembly GCA_002933915.1). Classification (NCBI taxonomy): domain Eukaryota; kingdom Viridiplantae; phylum Streptophyta; class Magnoliopsida; order Brassicales; family Brassicaceae; genus Eutrema; species Eutrema heterophyllum. The sequence goes on from PKMM01056786.1 coordinate 178,798, forward strand.
GGCGCCAAATTGATACTAAGACTTTTCGGTCTTAAGGAGGTATCAATAACTCCAATACGAGTAGTATAGAAGGTTATCAATCCGTATTGGGATTAATTCTAAGCACGAAGAATACAAGGCACTCAAGTAAGTTAAGCTAGATAAGTGAGTTGTTGATTTTAACTAGTACCCTAACAAGATTTAGCAATAAACAAAACCAAACAAACTAAACGAGATATAAACTCAAATGGTGAAAGCGAATCCAAGGATGGGGTAATTGGATATAGGCTATTCCAAGTCTAATTCATGATGCTCATACACAATCAAGGTTAATTTCCAAGGTTAAGATCCTAATCGCGACTAATCCTCTCTCAAGGCACTAATCACCTATGCTAATTACTAATCCAAGATCAAATTCTCATTTGTGGACTCTTAATTAGCAAGCATTAATTTCATTAATCAAGATCACCTAAATAATCCCTTAGACAACTAATCTCTTAGGCTAAGAAGGGTATTTCTCTTAGAAAGCTCTCTTAGGCATTTCATCGAACACCTTGTGGGTGGGAAATGCCTTGAGATCAAGTTTGTCTTTCTCAAGCACAATCAAGCATTAGACACACTCCCTAAGAGTAGGAAATTGATTATCTATCCCTAAGCATCACAAATCATCCATGGAAGTCACCTAATCCTAACCCATCCCTAGGCTCTAGGAAACTACACACTAATCATGATGGGTCTAACAAATCCTATAAAGAACATGTTAAATCCCATGATTAGATGATTAGATGATTAAGAAAGGAGATTGAGAATAGAATAGATTGATAGATTGAAAAGGAAAATCTCTTACAAAATACTTAGAACATTCAAAAAGAGGTTTTTTAGCATAAAGAAGACCTCCTTGAAAATTAGGTTTTTCTGGTATTTATAGTGAATAGTGCAAACCGGGTCAACCCGGAACAAACCGGGTATTGACCCGGTATGGTTTGGGCAAAGTTCTGAAAATACATGTTTGTACCGACCGGTTCTGGGTCGGCACAAACCATCCGGTACAGATATATGTTGCTGGCTGGGGGAGGTTTTTAGCCGATAGGAATGAGGGACTGGTCGATGCGGGATTAGTTTCAGCCGACAGAAGTGATGTCTGGTCGAACGTGGGACGTGCTGGATCATGCGCGGTATGGTTTTTAACCGGGAGAGATTAGTGCCGCCTGATTAGTACCGACCCAGGATGGGTCGGTACTAATTTTCCTGTGTTCTGGTGCCGTTTAACCCTGGGTCGGTACGTGAGGGTCCTTTGGATCGGTATCAGCTTCTGTCTCCATACCGATCGGGGAGTGCCGCTTCAAGACCGGTCGGTGTAGTGACAAGGGAAGGGACGTCGTACGAAGGATGTTCGATCCGTGCTTGTGTACCACTCGGTCCTGGATCGGCATGAATTTCATCGTGGATCGGCGTAACCTTCTGTCCTCATACCGACCCACCGTACCGACCCAGGATGGGTCGGCACAGTCTCCTGGAAACAGCGTTTCTGCCTTGGCCACTTCCTCTTGCTTCAAATCCGATCGGGTCTGGTTCCAAAGTCTCCAATCACCTCCAAGATGTCTCCAAATACCTAAAATAAGACTCCAAAACATGCAAGACTCACTAAGACTTAATGCAACCTAGCTAGACTCTAATTTAGACCAAAACACTAAGGAAGACAATGATTATGCATGCATGTGACTCAAAATGCTAAGTAGAATGCATGCTAAACTGAGTAAAATATGAGAATATCACACGCCTCTAGAACGGGTATGCATGCACCTATAAGATAAAGATGGCAACAAGAAGTGAAAGAGATTAGTAACAAAAGTAAAAAGAAAGCTTAATCTCAAGAAGATCTAAAATCTTAATGTTGAAATCTAAACCCAATCGACAACGGCGCCAAATTGATAGTAGGATTTTTCCCAATCAATTACTCAACCCTACTCGTATTATTGTAGAAATTGAGGTTCAATCCAAATGGGTTTTGATTAAAGACACCAAGAATACATAGAGCTACTTAATTCAAGCAACAAGGTTGGTTTTTGTGTTTAATCTAATTAGCTAATGGAATTTAAAACAAGTAACAAGAGCTAGCAAAACTAAACGAGGGTGATGCAATAGACGAAAGGTGAATTCAAGGATAAGGCAATTGAAATAAGGTGATTCATGGCTAATTAATGATGTCCAAAACTCAAGCAATACTAATTCCTAGGCAAAGATCATTAATTACGACTAATCTTTTCTCAAGGCCCTAATCAACTTTGCTAATCACTAGTCCAAGATCAAATTCTCATTTGTGGATAATTAATTAGCAAGTATTAAGTTTAACAATCGAGAGTGGGTTGGTACTAATTCTCCTTGAGGATTTGTGCCGCGTCATTCCAGGTCGGTACGGGAAACCTCCTTAGGTTGGCTTTTTCTTCTGTCTCGATACCGATCGGACGTACCACTCCAGGATCAGTCGGTGCGGGGCAAGAGAAAGGAATGCCGAATGCAAGGTGTGCGATCAAGGCGAGTGTGCTGATCAATTCTGGATCGGCGTGAGTTGTGCTGTGGATCGGTACAACTCTCTGTCTCAATACCGATCCAATGTACCGACCCAGGATGGGTCGGTACAGTCTTCTACAAACTGCCCTTTTGCCTAGGCCATCTCCTCTTGCATCCAAATCCGATCGAGCTTGGTTCCATGGCTTTTAATCCTCCTCGAAACGCTTCCAAGCACCTAGGAAAGACTCCAAAACGTGCAAGACTCACTAGGACCTAATGCAAAACACCTTAAACCCTAATCAAGACTAAAACACCAAGAAAATGCTATGAGACATATGCAAAAAGAAGTAAAATCTAAGATAAATGAATGCATATATGATGCAAATTATGACAATATGATATATCATGGTTTTTACCCCTTTTAAGCTATGATATAAGTCTGTTTTATAGAGTCTTTCTACTATTTTGTAGTGTTTTAGAGTCTTTTACAGGTTTTAGCACGTTTGGAGTATAATTGGAGATATTATGAGCTTTTTGGAGCATTTTGGAGCAAAGCAGAAGTTCGTGTAGCTGAGTACCCGATATGAAGTCTCAGTATCGATCGACACTACCCTAGTATCAGTCGATACTCACTACAGCAAGACACGAATCGCGACTTTTATGAAGAGTTGAAGAATTGCAAAATTGCCCAGAAGAATTTATTATTTACAATTTAGCCCAAAACGTGTTTTAGGAGTTTAAGTTAGGTTTTTAAGCCACTTTGGCTATGACACTTGATTAAGCTTTATTTTACTCTGGTTTTTGGAGAGACAACTCTGAACTCCTGTTTCTTATTGATTTATTTGATGATCTATTCAATCATATTGCTTGTTTCAATCTCCATGTCTGGGTAGATCTACTGTTAGGTTCAGGGTTCTCATAAGGATTTTCTCTGAATGTTAGGTTAATTAGTTAATTAGGATTCACCATCTGAATTAGTTCTTCACCATAGGTTGTTCTCATAGCTAATTTTAGGTTGACGAATCTTGAACTTAGATCTTAGGATAATTGATTAGGCACGAGAGTGCGATTAATTACCTGATATAACTTAGGGTGAGCAAAATAACTATTCGCAAAGAGATTTGGTTTAGTTGTTTTGTGAACAAATCAAACTTGAACTAAAAGCTGGTTTAGACTTTAGGATTCGCAAAGAGATTTGGAATTATAGGATTTAGGCTTAGATAGTTTTCGCAACGAGAGTTGGTTAGCTATACTTTAGTGATTTGAGTTCAAGAACTGCGCTAAATCTGAATCATGTTAGTTAGTTTATCTAGATTCATTGAATTCCTGAGAAATACCCTGAGCGTATCTTCTTTCCAATTGACTTACAACACTTTCTATTTACATATTGCTTTCAATTACATCTTTTGGTTTAGCTTAATTCGAATCTATATAATATATTGTGTGATTTTCTTGAGTCTTTGTGGTTCGACCCCTACATATACTACAACAACTGCTTTAGTACTTATAGGGTATTAATTTGAGCATATCACAATATCACCAACCTTCAAACCAATTAAACAGAAACGACGGAAGCTCGGCCCAGAAAAAGCTCTGGCAGTAAACAACGAGGTCGAACGATTACTCGAAGCAGGATCAATCACTGAAGTCAAGTACCCATACTGAATAGCTAACCTCGTCGTCATCAAGAAGAAGAACGGCAAATGGAGAGTGTGCGTCGATTTTACCGACCTCAACAAAGCATGCCCGGAGGATAGTTTCCCACTCCCATATATTGATAGATTGGTCGAGGCAACCCCGGGCAACGAGCTCCTCTCCTTCATGGACGCCTTCTTCGGTTATAACCAGATACTCATGCATCCCGACGATCGCGAGAAGACATCTTTTATCAAAGATCGAGGTATCTATTACTATAAGGTCATGCCGTTCGGCCTGAAAAACGCTGGAGCAACTTACCATAGGCTCGTCAATCGCATGTTCGCAAGTCAGCTCGGCCGGACAATGGAGGTCTATATCGATGACATGCTGGTGAAATCTCTCCTCGCCAAAGATCAGGTCGGATATCTCAACACCCGTTTCGATATACTTAACCAATACGGCATGAAACTTAACCCCACGAAGTGCACGTTCAGAGTCACCTCTGGCGAGTTCCTTGGCTACATCGTTACCCGAAAAGGAATCAAAGCTAATCTTAAATAGATCTCGGCAATCCCTGACCTCCCATTGCCAACAACGAATGAGAAGTCCAAAAATTAACAGGTCCAATTGCCGCGCTCAACAGATTCATCTCCCGATCTACGGACAAATGCCTATCATTCTACCAATTATTCCGCGGTAACAAGGACCTCGAATGGGACGATAAGTGTGAAGAAGCATTCAAACAACTCAAGTAATACTTATCAACCCCAACCGTCCTGGCAAAACCCGAAGATGGAGAAACTCTCTATCTTTACATAGCAATCTCGACGTCAGCCGTCAGTAGAGTCTTAGTTCGGGAAGATCGAGGTGAACAAAAACCAATCTTCTACATCAGCAAGTCTCTAGACGACGCCAAAACAAGATATCCTACACTTAAGAAACTCACACTTGCTGTTATTATCTCGGCTCGAAAACTCCGTCCTTACTTCCAGTCTCATTCGATCTCCATCCTCACCAATCAGCTTCTTCGGACGATTTTACACAGGCTGACCCAGTCCGGTAGACTAGCTAAATGGGCAATCAAGCTAAGCGAATATGACATAGAGTTCAAGAGCAGAACCAACATCAAGTCCTAAGTTCTGGCCGACTTCCTTATCAAGTTACCACAAGAACTAACAGTCACTGAGCTCACAGGTGCAAAAAAACTGGCTCCTTCATGTCGATGGCTCATCATCACACCGGGTTCGGGAGTCGGCATACGCCTGCAGTCCCCGAAAGGTGAAATCTTGGAACAATCATTCCGGCTGGAATTCCAAGCGTCAAACAACGAGGACGAGTACGAAGCACTTCTAGCCGGACTGCGATTAGCCAAGGCAATTGGAGCAAAACACATACAAGTATTCTGCGATTCTCAGCTTGTCGCTAGCCAATACAATGGCGAATACAATGCAAAGAATGACCGCATGGACGCATATTCAAAATTGGTAAAGGAACTCACTGCCGAATTCCAATCTTTCATCGGTCCACTCCGCCGTTCTACAAACCAAAAGCAGTTCATCTTGGTCATGATTTACTTCTTCACAAAATGGGTCGAAGCTGAATCTTATGATGAGATACACGCTCTCGATGTCAAAAAATTCGTCTAGAAATACATCATATGCCAAAACGGAGTACCGTCATACCCGAAGCAACCGATAAAACCCTCATCGACGGCCTTACAAAACGACTCCATACCAAAAAGGGATTTTAGGCCGATGAGTTAGATGGATTTCTCTGGTCTACACCGCACTACAATACGGAGTAGAAGCTTTATGCCCAGCCGAGCTCGATATTCCTGGGATACGCCGAACTATGCTGACTCGAAATCTTGATCTCAACAACGAGATACTCCTTCACAATCTGGACACGCTAGAAGAATAGGGCGGACAAGCATTACTCCGAATCCAGAATTATCTGCACTTAGCCGCTCGCTATTACAACAAAAAGATTCAAGGTCGACACTTCCAGGACGGCGACCACGTTCTTCGAAAGGTCTTCCAAGGCACCGACGAAAAAAACGCCGGCAAACTCGGTGCTAACTGGGAAGGACCCTACCAGATAATGCGCATCGTCAAACCGGGCGTCTACGAACTTATGAAGATGGATGGAACTCCAATCCCAAGATCGTGGAATTCTATGAACCTTAAATGGTTCTACTACTAGTCCGGCTCAACGCAAAAAAAAAAAGGGGCTCACCGAGCTAATACTATTATCTCTTAAGTAATGTGAACTATGAATGGCTTGATCCCTCTCGGGGGTACGTAGGCAACCCACCACAGGTCCAGCTATGATTCAAATATATTTTTTTATTTATTAATTCTTTACCATCTCAAAGTCGAGCTATCGCAGCTCGCCGAATTCAAGCAATTCGTATCTTTTAAAAAATCGAACTTTTCAGTTCGCATTACAGTCTGAAACTACTAAGTATAATCAAAACTGAGCTATCGCAGTTCGCCGAACTATAAAATAGTTCATATCCTCGTAAGCCAAACTCCATAGTTCGCATTTAAAACCATCGCGGTTTCACACATCGATGTCCTGGCCAGACGATCGATAAGCACTCCTTAGAGATGCAAACAATTAAAAAGCTGAGATCCGTCTCGCGAAAGCCGGGACTTTTCCCACATTAAAAACCATCCTCAAACCATCCGAACCAAGTAAGCCGAATTACCTCGCACATTCGGAGTCGATCTGGGGACCCGGAGTATCTTGGGATGAGCAAACCTTCGCAGTCTCATGCTAAGCTCTCGGGGTGAAGCCAAACGACACATTCTCGCAAAACTAAGCCGATTTTCCAACAATCACAAATTTGATCAACTGATTTCCCAACAATCGCAAATTTCATAAGCCGATTTCGCAACAATTGCAAGTCAATAAGCCGGTCCCCAGTGATCGCCGATCTCGAGTTGATCGAAAACCAAGTTCATCTAACGTACCCCAGCTAAGACCGTATTATGTACGACACCAATTTGGTACGTGGGGGTTTTGAGAGGATTGTATCATTTTACGACCTTACAAACAAACTCGCTTCCACAAAACTGAAAGCCAAACTCCTCAGTTCGCATCAAAGCCGAACTCAAAATTCGCATAACAGTCGAATGACTAAGTAAAGAACAAGCCGAACTAAGTTTGCATGACAGTCAGAGTTGACTAAATAAAATTCATTAAAAAGCTCCTACGAATTCGAATTACAAAAGAAAGCCACTACGGACAGTTCAACAAACAGCCTAAAAACATAAAGAAAAAAGAGAAGAGAAGGGAATTTTATGGAGATTCGCGCCTCCTGATCTCCTCAGACATTCCCAAACTCATACTCGAGTCCATTGATCCCCATTCATTAATATTGGATGGGACTTCGGTTCCATCAGCACCGAGATGGGGACCCGGAGGAATGCCGGTATCCAAAATCGGAGACACCCTGAAGTCTCCATCTTCAAGCTCTTCGAGGATCAAGGTCTGCATCTCGGCAGTCATCTTCTACTCTTCCGCTACCTAGTGATCAAGCGTCTCCTGAGGAATGAGAGTCCCTCCTTCTACGAGCCGATCTAGGCATTTCTTCATGCCCGTAACCTAACTATAGACGAGATGCCTCTTATTCGCCGCGTCAAGCAAGATGATGTAGTCCCTAATCTTCTCAAGGCGAGCATTTTCCTTGACCACCAACTCCCTTCGGAGGTCCCTCTCCTTAGTCCCCCACATGTATCGGGAAGCCTTAAGCCTCCTTTTCTCAGACTTCAGGAAATATGCAGCCTTCCGTTTCTCAATAGCCATGTGGCTAAGCGAATTATTGGCCTCAAACACCTCGGCCTTCATCCTCTCATTTTCAACTCGGAGGGCTTCGAGCTCTTGATCCTTCGCAGCGAGCTCATGATCCTTCATAACAGCTCGCTCTTCCGGCTGCGAAACTTTGGCATGCGCCTCGGTCAGCTCCCCCTTTAGCTTCTCGATGTCTTCGGCACCCCGAGTCGCCAACTTCAACTTGCGGTCAAGCCACCGAATGATCTCATTTGTCTACGCCTCGACCTGGAAAAAGGGAGGAACAATAAGACAACATAAATTTAACCAAGGAAAATTAAATCGAAGAATAAATAACTTACCCGAGCCTTGGAGCGAGCAAGCTCCATATATTTCTCCATCTCCGGGTGCTCGTCCAGCATCAGAAGACCGCGAATACCGACCTTGAATTGACGGTAGAGTTTGGCACACGACGCCGAATCATTGATCAAAGGTGTGTCATTCCTGTAATTGAAAGACACATCATTGACCTCTTTCGGGGTAAGAGACTTCCGTTTCTTACGCCTCCTCGGGGTCTCAACAGCGACGGTCGGATTGGCCTTCCCATCCGGAGTTATGTCGGGAACACTGATAACAGGAGCGACGTCATCCCTCTCATGTACCTCGAGCTGGCCTTGGGAAACAGCCTGCTCCCCTTCATACCAACCTTGCGGAATCTCCAACGATTCGATGGCTCAGCACCCTCGCCATCATGAACAACTTCAGGAACCTCCAAATTAGTGTCCGAAGGCACCGCGTCAATATGGGCGGCCAAATTAGACGCATTAGTTTGATTGACCTATTCAAGGTTGACAGGAGCGTCGACCTCAGTATCGCCGATCTGAGAGTTTCGATTAACTTCATTATTTTCTCCGGCAGTCGCCAAACTACCCCCGACAACTTGGACGACTTCGGAAGGAGCATCTTCCCGGGGAGCATTATCATCCCTCCGAACCGAAGGAAGTATAGTTTCATCGAGGTTAGCGGAATAAATCGGGATCTCGAGAAAATTCCATCGCGGTGCCATTCTTCTAGACGAAGACCCTTTAGCGACTGCACAAATAAGACAAGTCTGAGAGATAGAATAGATAGGGCAGAAATTTGACTTAGGGAATTTTGAACTAACCAGTATTAGAACGATGCGGTTTGTTCTTTGCGGCAAGACGAGCTCGGTGAATCTGTGGCAAGCGAGTTCGACCGAATTCCCTAAATCGAGCGACAACGGCCTTCCAGTGCTGAGATACCTTTTTGTAAGTAGGATTCCGAACTGCAAAAGAAAGGAACGCATCAGAAACAAGTAAAACACGTGACCTCGGCATAAGCAAGATAAATAACTATCGATATTCGAGTTCCATTTCTTCCTACAATTTCTGCCTGGGTTGGACACGGAAAGAGAATGGACCTCTACGAAAAAATATTACGTCTCCCAATCCTGAACCTTGTTCGGCTTTGGGCCAGTGATTACATCGTAGCCCGGCTTCATATTTGCTGAAAAAATACCAAGGTTTGACTTCAGCTATGTTGACGGAAGTTAATTCCTCAAGCATCCAAGTAGTAACCAGGATGCCAAGCTCGGTTCCCATAGAGATGAGCCTCGTTATATTAACCATGCTTGCCGGGTTAAGCTGGGAGATCGTAGCTCTCCGTCTCTCGCAGAATTCAAGCAGCAGATCGGGGAAAGGAAAGTTGAGTTCACATGCCCTGAACCAGTCTTCATAGACGCAGATGTGCCCTTCCGGAGCATCCCACGGTCGTTGGCTCCTTCCAGGCCTCGTGATGGACACGTCACCCGGGAAATGGAGGGACTAAATCAGATCGAAGAGAAAGTCGGCCCGACGGTTCTTCCAATTGACAATTGAGTAGCCAATGCCTCATCATGACGAATTTGCTCGGCAGCTCGCACCTCGTCCTCACCAATCAGTTTTCTCTCGAGCTCGGTAGCATACTCGGCATCAAACTGGATTTGAGCCTCAACCTAGGAAAGACGAACTCAAACTCGGGGGTTACTTGTGCCAGTCTCGTCGTTCCCAACCTGCCTGAACAAAATACACCTCTCCCTACCAACAACCTGAGAGTCTTCGACCTCGGCTAAGACATTACCAACTTCTGCATTTCTCCCAATCGGCACGGACGTAATAATATTGACTGTCATATTCATTTCCTCGTTAAACCGAAGCTGAGCGATGGACTCATCGCTGTCCCGATCAAGGAGCCTAGGAACTTGGATTGCAGGATGGGCATTAGCACGAGCCCCCGCGCGATGCGAGCTACGACGGATTAATTGAGCTTCATCCACTTGATCTTCCATCACTGAGACAACGGTATCCGAAGAGTCCAAGCTAACTGAGTTAAACAACAAACGCAAACATGAAGCGGTCTTTCTGATTCCTTCTCGTAATTATTAACAGAATCGTCCGATGATTCGATTCCAGATCGATGCATTCAACGAAGAAGAATCGAAATAGACAAAAGAAGGGCCGCGAATAATGGAAGAAGAAATCACGAAAGGCTAACCGGAAGATTGCGAAGAACAGTCGAAGAAGTTACAGAGGAATTGCGAAGAGCAAAATGAAGAAATTGCAAAGAGCAGGCGAAGGACAATACAAAAACCCAAAGATCTTTGAAGGGCAAATCGAAGAAATCGAGCAAGAGAGAGGAAGAAAGAGTTTACCTTTTATGAAGAAGAAAATGAAAAGAATCGGAAAGGTCGAAAAGAATATATGGAGAGAGAAACAATCATGACAAAATCCCTCGATTTCCGCAGCGGTTAAAGAAACTGAAGCGACGTGTCTTCTCAAGGAAGATTCGACGAGCTCAAGATTTTTCGAGCTCACCATTTGACGAGCTCGAGATTCGTTGCACAAGACCGGGCGATCAAGCCATAAGATATACACAATCTCAACCTCGCATCGCTTGTCAAAAGACACAAGTTTATATCGATCAAGACAAGATGCCGATCTCAATTCCAACCGAGCTAAAGAATTCTCCATGAACTTCGCCGAAATCAGGAATCCTTCGCCGAACTGGGGGTGGACTTATTGTTGGAGGTGAGTTTAGCACTCCCCAGTTTAGCCCGGTTTGAACCGAGACCGGCCCAATTGATCCCGATTTAGGACGGTTCGAACTAAGTAAAGGAGGCCCATAATCACATTCGACGGGCCGAGCTCGGTCTAAAGCCCAACTCGCTGCCGAACGCGCCGACCTCCGAGAGTTACGGAATCTTTTCTGATTTCGTTCGGAGAAAGGGAAGATTTCCTTATCGTAATGGAACTAGGAAAAGGAAATCCTCTTGATTTAGACCGACTTATAACCTTATAAATAAGGAGGCCCTCGCCACAATTCAGATCATTCATAATCATCTACGAGACCTAAGAAGATTCCAGAACAGCGACCTTGGCTTTTATCTTCTTAGCTCTTAAGTCTTTTTCCGATCAAAACAATCTTGTAGGTCCCTCGAGTTTAATCAATAAAACGAGATTCGATCAATAGAACAAGTATCCGCTTCCTCGAATTGGTGAGCTATTAGACCAGTTGCAATGAGCTTCGTGGTTTTGTAAGATAGACTTGGCATCTGGATACCATCAGATTGCGATAGCTGAAGAAGACGTAAGGAAAACAGCATTTTTTAAACGAGGTATGGACACTACGAGTTTGTAGTAATGTCGTTCGGATTGACTAATGCTCCGACCGCGTTCGTGAAGTTGATGAACAACGTTTTCCAGGAGTACTTGGATAAATGTGTAATCGTGTTCATTGATGATATCCTCGTCTACTTGAAGAGTCGTGAAGAGCACGAGGAGCACATGCGTGCAATATTATAGAGATTGCGGAAACAAATTTGTTTGGGAAATTGAGTAAGTGCAGCTTTTGGCAAAGTAATATTGGGTTCTTATGACATGTTGTCTCAGAAGCCGGGGTGGCAGTAGACCCTGAGAAGATAGCCTTGATAATTAATTGGTTGACGCCAAAGAACGCCACCAAGGTCCGTAATTTATTGGGTTTAGCGGGTTACTATAGGAAGTCTGTTGAGGAGCTTGCAAGTACGGCGAAACCGATGACTCAGCTCACACGAAAGGAAGTAAAGTTCGAATGGACGGACGAGTGTGAGAAGAGCTTTCAGAAGTTAAAAGAGCACTTGACATAAACGCCAGTGTTAGTGCTACCAAAGACATGAGTGCCATATGTGGTATACACTGATGCATCAGAATCAGGATTGGGATGTGTATTTATGCAGAATGAGAAGGTAATTGCTTATGCATCTAGTCAATGTATCCTAATTCCAGGGTGGGAAAAAGAAGGATTTGCTAGTAACATGTTGAAGCTCAATGGAATAGTTTGAGAAATGGTGGAAGTAAGAATCATGTCGGTCTTGGAAATGATCGAGTGGAAAGATTCATGGTAGTGGTGGATCACGCCAATCATGGGAAAGATCGTGGTGAATATCCCACTAAGGATGGTGTCTAGAGAAATGATCTCGGAGGATTGAAGTTGGAGGACTTACTTCTCGCGGAATAGTTTGGTGAGTTCGCCAAGACGTGTCTGTTGTATCGTGATCTGAAGCGCTATTATCATTGGAATGGAAACCAAGGAAGGTCAAATAATCAGAGTCGCGCAGCGGAAGAATTGGGATGTCACGATAGAGGTATTCTAGAGGACGCTCCAAAGTATAGTCGATAACCAAGTGGGGGAGAACCAACCCCGAATTCGAGGACGAATTCATTTCTAGTGGGGGAGTTTGTGACATCCCAATAATCAATAATAGGACCAACATTTTTTTTTTTTTTTTAAAAACCCACTTACACCCACTTCATCAATCCCACCTTCACCAAAAATAATTAATTAAATATATTATCTAAATATTAAAGCTATAAGTATTGCTGTCAACATAAGAAAAGAAAGATAAAGAAAACGCAGAAGAGAGTCATGACAGAGAGGAGAAAGAGATGAAGCAGAAAGAAAAAGAGGAAGGAGAGAAGAGTCGTGAAAAGAAGAGAGAGAGAAGAAGAGAAGTAAGAAAAAAGGAAGAAGAGAAAAGAATCGTGAAAAGAGAGAAAGAAGAGGGAGGGAGAGAGAGAACTCACCATCGATCTTCTTTTTCGTTTTCTTATCTTCTTCCTTTTCTTTTTCTTGTTCGTGCGTCTCTGATCTTGAAGGGAGGTAAGATCGAGATCACCACCACCTCCGATTGCTGCTGTCATGAGACTATTTCACATCGAAGACGCTGCCGTCTCTCCTCCTTCCGCATCGTCTTCCTCTTCTCTCTTCTTCCTCTTCGTTCGTTGGCCGTCAAGTGTGGTTCGGGTGCGTCACGACCACCGCCACCTCTGCCGCTCGCTTCGCCACCGTTGTGAGTCGCACGGCCAGAGAGAGAGAGAGCTTCGCCGCTGTCGCCTCATCTCCGTGACATGGTCATCGTCGTCACTTCTCCTCTGTGTCGTGTTTTCTTATTCTCTCTTCTTCTCTGTTCGTGTCGCCGTCGAGTGTGGTGTGTCTCCATCACCACCGCCTCCGTTCTTCGTCGTCGAGCCACCACCGTGGACCAGTTAGGACACCACCATCATCGGAGAGTCACCGCAGCACCGTCGAGTTGAGTAGTCGAGATCCAAGGTGGTTTGAGTTGTTGCTTGCGTCGCAAGTTACTGCTGCATGTCCTCTGTTCAAGTTCGTCGTCGACATCAGCCACACCGATCTGCTCCGTCAGCCTCGTCTTAGCAACACCATCAGCCTCGTTTGATTCCACAAACAATTACAAAACCAGTGTGTTTGAATCCACAAACACGATTTGTTGTTTGAATCCACAAACAACCAAGACAGAAATCCCAAGGGCTATTCCTCGCGAGGGACTCAAGTCTCAAACACGAAAACTTGGTGAATTGATTCCACAAAACACAAGAAATCGCAAGAACAAGTATTTTTTTCAAACATTTAAGTTTTGAAGCAAGTAACTCTTAATTTTCCTTAGTAATTTTGTGGGTTATACAATGAGTGAGCTGCTGCTCTTTATATGAAACTACTTAGGGTTTACAATACCCTCACACAAATTCAAATTCAAATTACAAACTTTAAACAAAGATAGAAGTGGCTCCTTGTCTTAAGGAAGGTGGAGCAAAACAAGGAAGCTTGTTTTGAGCTTGCTTGTATCTAGTCAACCTTGGGAGGAAGTGGTGGACCCTTGGAAGCCTCAGCTGCACTAGAGGAACCTTCAAAACGGAATTGCTTAACTGGTGGAAGATCCTTTGCTCATCAAAGAGACAACTTCCCTTTTTAAGGCAGGTTCGCGTAACATCAGATATACCATCAGTGTTGGGACTTTATGGGTCGATTGGTTAGGCCGATTGGACTGATCCTGGATGTTGCGGAAACTAGAGTCTGCGGGCTTTTGATCCATATGTAGATCGTATCCTGAAGTGCCATGAGCTGAAAGCAACACTTGATTGAGCATCTCCTTCAAGTCCTTTGCTCGATTTACCCTAGGTGAAGTAACTTTGGGAGTTACTGTCCCAAATTCATAAAAGAATGGTTGACGCCAATTAACAAGATCAGCAAACGATCTTGTCGTACGCACGATCCAATTCCCTTTTGAATCGGTAGTATCCAAAAGTTCTCCGGGTCTCCAAACACTACAAGAAAACACACGCATTTCCGACGGCGTTTCCGACGGGTTCAAAACCGTCGGAAATTTCCGACGGAATACTGAGGGTTTATAATAGATAAGAGTGCTTTGTAAACATTCCTTGCCTAGCTCTTTTAATTTTCACATGTTGTCCTTGTTCCCAAGTTGTTCCAATTTTTAATTCGTGTGTTTATATAGTGTCTCTTGTCTTTTGAAGATTCATGTGTATAGTTGCAGAGAATTAACAAACAAACATTTATCTATAAATACTTCTCCCCTCATTCACAACATTCACAACAAACACAAAGCAAAAAAAATTACACAATGTCTTATTTTCGATCGTGGATGGACAAACATCGGCGTTATCCAGCGACGGAGGAATTGACGGATGAGTTTGCACAAGGTGTGGAGGAGTTCATGAACTTTGCATCAAATAATAGCATGACATCGGAATACGGTAATATGTATTGTCCTTGTACTAAATGTCGGAATCATAGATTAGTCTCTGTTAGGGAAGTAAGGAAGCATTTATATAGGAGTGGATTTATGCCTGGTTACAAGATTTGGTATACACACGGAGAAACTGATTCAATGGTGCAATGTTATGGTAATTATGGTAGCACATTGGATAGGTATTGTAGTACTTCAGGTACTAGGTTAGAGGAACCAACCCCAGAAGTAGATGTAAACGCAAATTACACTCAGATGGTGAATGATGCGTTTCGTGAAAACATATCATCATATCATGTAATTGAGGATGGTAACAGGATAGAAGAACCAAATTTAGAAGCGCAACAGTTTTATGATATGCTAGGTGCGTCTAAGCAGCCATTATACGAAGGATGTAGAGATGGAATATCGCCTCTATCAACTGCCAGTAGGTTGATGACTATAAAGACAGATTTCAACTTGGCCGAGGATTGTGTTGATGCGATAGCTGATTTTGTGAAAGATATCTTACCTGAAGATAATATTTCACCGGCTTCATACTACGAGATTTCCCAGCATACGGTATGCTATCAGGATGGTCGACGCATGGAAGGTTAGCGTGTCCGTATTGTCAAGATAACATTGATGCTTTCCAATTGAAGAACGGACGTAAGACTTCTTGGTTCGATTGTCATCGACGATTTCTGCCGCATGATCATCCATATCGTCGGAGCACAACATTGTTTAGAAAGAACAAAAAAGTTCTTGATGGTCCACCTCCTGAGTTAGATGGAAATTATATTATGACTCAGTTGAGAGATTTTGGTGCTGATAAGACAGTTTCATGCGGGGGTAATGGGCATTATCCCGTAGACGGTTGTGGCGAGTACCACAATTGGCACAAGAAGAGTATTTTCTGGGATTTGCCATTTTGGAAGGACCATTTGTTGCGCCATAATCTAGATGTGATGCACATTGAAAAGAACTTTTTCGACAACATCATGAACACTGTTCTAAATGTGCAAGGGAAGACAAAAGATAATT
Source organism: Eutrema heterophyllum (assembly GCA_002933915.1). Taxonomy (NCBI): domain Eukaryota; kingdom Viridiplantae; phylum Streptophyta; class Magnoliopsida; order Brassicales; family Brassicaceae; genus Eutrema; species Eutrema heterophyllum. The sequence goes on from PKMM01056786.1 coordinate 194,825, forward strand.
TGAAAGCCAGATTGGACTTGCCAGATATTTGTTCCCGTAAGGAGTTTCATGTAATGGCGAACGGGAAATCACTGCCCCCTGCTTTCCGGTTGGATGCAACTTCAAAGGAGGAGTTCTTCTATTGGATTAAGCACGGTGTCAAATTCCCAGACGGATACGCATCTAACCTTCGTAATTGCGTTGATAGTTCAGAAGGAAAGTTTTCTGGGATGAAAAGTCATGATTGTCATGTTGTCATGCAGCGCCTCCTTCCATTTGCATTTGCATATCTTCTTCCTAGAAACGTCCATGGAGCTATTGCAGGTACGTATATATACATTTACACTATATATTATGTACGTATGTTACCATATTTTTATTTGTCATTATACGTTACATAATTTTGTATGTCTACTATATATGCAGGGATCGCTGCTTTCTTCCGGGAACTATGCACGAGATCACTTACATCAGACGGTATCAGAAATTTGGCGGAAAACATACCGGTTCTCCTTTGCAACCTCGAGAAAATATTTCCTCCTGCCTTTTTTGATGTTATGGAACATCTTCCTATTCATCTTCCTAGAGAAACAGCACTTGGTGGGTCGGTTCTATACCGATGGATGTACCCTTTTGAGCGGTATATGTTCCACTTAAAGAAGAAGGTGAAAAATCTAGCTAGAGTCGAGGGTTCTATTGTCGCGCAAAGCATTAATGAAGAAACTTCCAACTTTGCCGGCTACTACTTTCCAGCGCAAGTCCAAACAAAAAGTAGACGCCCGACACGGCATGATGATGGAGGGAAACCAACTAGTTATCATGTATATGTCCCCGATATATTTACTCAGATTGGACGAGTAAGTGGAAAAGGCAAGGATCGACGACTATTAGAGGACGAGCAAAGGCATTTGCATATGTATATTCTAACAAATTGCGACGACGTTTTGGAATATGAGAGGTACCTAAAATTAAATTTTAAAATTTGTTAACAAAGTTTACTAATGTTATTTTCTAATGCATTTGTTCATACATAGGATGTTCATGTCCCAAATACACGATTGTTATCCAAATTACACAGAGGATGAGCTTCTTGTCGTCAAGCAGAATGACTTCGCTCCTTGGTTGCAATATTATGTAAGTGTAAACCGATATATATATATATATATATATATGCTTTATAATTAAATTGTACTTCCTTATATAAATATTTTGTCGAATATTAATTGTCGAAATGCAATTTTTACATGTAGGTTGGTCAGATGACTGCTAGAGGTGAATCGTTTCCGACGTGGTTAGTTGAGATGGTGAATGGACCCAAGTTTATTGCAAAGTCTTACCCGATGTATTGCACCCGAGGGTATGCTTTTAAGGCTCATCGGGAAGGAAGCTCAAAGACAACTAGTAATTCTGGTATATCGTCTCAAGCTGGAGAAGTTGTCTACTACGGTGTCCTTCGTGAAATATTGGAGATCCATTATCCGGGAATGATCGATTTGAGGTTAATTGTGTTCTACTGCGATTGGTATAATCCAGTGGATGGTGTACGTCAGGACGCATTTGGTGTTACATCTGTCCACTCTCGACGGCGACTTCAGAAATACGATCCTTTCATTCTTGCTTCACAAGCGGATCAGGTTTCTTACATTCGTTTCCCACGGGTTACGAACAAACATGACCCTTGGATTACTGTAATGTCGATACACCCAAGGGGAATAGTTTTTGGTGTTTCCGAGCACGAGCCTTTGCAGGAAAACGCAATTGGTAACTTAGCTTCGATCGAGCATTCTCTTGAAGTTGACCTCGTGGTTGATTTCACCATGGACATGGAGTACAAGGTATTTGAGGATTCTGAGGAAGAGATCGGCGAATTTGACGAGAATTCCGATTCAGCAACGTCAGATTATTCATCATCGAGCTCAGAGTAATTAATTATGTATTATTTAATTTCTTTATGTATTATTTAATTTCACAAGTCATGTTATTTCGAGTCTTTTATTTCATTGAGTCTTATAATTATATAAGGTCCCTTTGATGAAATAAAAACATATTTTCACTTTTTTATGATGCAATAAAACATAGTTTACAATTTTGGGTTTTAGCCGGGGATTCATAAATTGTCCCGGCTAAAACCGGATATAGCCGTCGGAAATCCCTCGAAAATTTCCGACGGATTTCCGACGGTTTAGGGTTTTAAACCTCGAATTTGCCAGATTTTTAAAATGTTAGGTCTTGGTAAGTGTTGAATTACCAAATTATACATATTTTTTGTTAAATGTTATAATGAATCAAACATTTTGAAGTTTTTAATCGAAACCCTAATAAGACTTGTAAGTATTCTTATATGTTCTATGTGTTTTTATGAATGTTTGAACTCGATCATCGATCAATTTTTACGAAGTCCAAAATAACTAGTTTTGTTTGGTTTTCAAAGCTTTTTTTGATTAGTATGTATCTATAATGGTTATTTCACGTTAAATTTTATGAAATTTTTGTATTTTAAACCATAAACCCTAAAATCGTCGGAAATCCCTCGGAAATTTCCGAGGGATTTCCGACGGCCATTGATATTTTTCACCCGAAAAATGCTAAGTATATATCTTCAAAATATCAACGTCCGTCGGAAATCCCTCGGCAATTTCCGACGGATTTCCGACGGACCGTGAAATTTACCTGCGAAAGTAAACCGCGAAACGAAAATTAATTGAAACCAAAGCGGTTAATTTAATTTGATTTCCGACGGATTCCCGAGGGAATGGGCCGTCGGAAATCTTTAATTATATCGACGCGATTCATCTTCTTCTTCCTCCTCTCCTCTCTCTCTTTCCGCGAATCTCTTCTTCTCTTCTCTCTCTCTACGCGATTCTCCTCTCCTCTTTCCTCTCCTCTCTACCTTTCCTCTCTCTCCTCTCTCTCCTCTCCTCTCTTCCTTTCCTTTCCTCTCCTCTCCTCTCTTGTTTCTTCTTCTTCTTTGCCTCGCCGATTGTCCTCGCCGGCGTGGTCTTCGCCGCTCGCCGCTCGTCCTCGCCGGAGCCTCCTCGCCGTCGCCGGAATCTTCCTCGCCGGATCTATGTAAGTTGTTATAATTATATTTATGGAATTTTGATTTAGATTAGGTTGTAATGTATAAATTAGATTATGATTTAGATTAGGTTGTAATGTATAAATTAGATTAGGATGTTAGATTATGAATTTGTGGATTTGTAGATTTTAGATTAGATTTGTTAGAAATTTTTAGAATTATTAGATGTAATTAGATTATGTAGGTTGTTATATTTTCTTGAATTTGTGATTATATATATAAATATAAATTTTATAAAAAACGTTTTTGATAATATATGTATAAATATTAATTTGTAAAAACGTTTTTTATAATTAATATTTAACAAAAACGTTTTTGATAATATATGTATTAATATTAATTTATAAAAACGTTTTTGTAAATATATTTTTTATAAAAAATGTTTTTGATAATATATGTGTAAATATTTATTTGTAAAAACGTTTTTGATAATATATGTATTAATATTAATTTATAAAAACGTTTTTGTAAATATATTTTTTATAAAAACGTTTTTGATAATATATGTATAAAGATTAATTTATAAAAACGTTTTTGTAAATATATTTTTTATTAAAAACGTTTTTGATAATATATGTATAAATATTAATTTATAAAAACGTTTTTGTAAATATATTTTTTATAAAAAACGTTTTTGATAATATATGTATAAATATTAATTTATAAAAACGTTTTTGTAAATATATTTTTTATAAAAAACGTTTTTGATAATATATGTATAAATATTAATTTATAAAAACGTTTTTTGTTAAATATTAATTATAAAAAACGTTTTATACATTAATATTTATAAATATATTTTTTATAAATCACGTTTTCAAAAATTCTATTTTTCAAATTTATATTTTAAAATTTATATTTTTAATGTTATTTTTATAAATGTATTTTTTTTAAAAATATTTTGATTTTTAAGAAAAATATTTATGATTTGTAAGTTTTTTTTTAAATGATTATGTTTTTATGTTTTTATTTTTGTAGGTCTTACAATCAATTCGATCAAGACCGTGCCGGCGGTTCGAGGCAACCGGGGCGGAGGAGCAATTCTGCTACTCATAGCCCGAGCACTAGACCGCATTCCGTGCCTCTTGCGCCGCCTATTCCGGACAGTGAGAGTGTAGCTCCTCCTCCGATCATGACTGTTGAGGAGCTAGTTCAACAACCAGGACGGGAATTACTCACAATTCTCGATCCGAAGCTCCGCATTCCGGGATCTACTTGGTAATATGTTTCTTTTCTTTCTAATTAATAATTTTTTTTTTTTTTAAATTACCGATTTTTATTTATCGTTTGTTTGTTTTTTATAGGTTTGGAATATCCGGGAATGGCATTAGCAAGTCGGTTCTGAGGATGTTGCACTCCATCCTCGACAAATCGTACAAGAAATTTTCGGATGTTCCGGCAGACGAACAACAGCTTTGGTTTCGAACATTTGCGGTAAGTTTTAATTTCTTTAATTTTTGTTATATATTTAATTTATTCAATTTATTTAACATATTTATTTATATTTGTTTTGTAGCAAGAGTTTAATTGGAACCCGCGGATCACAAAAACGGTGGAGACCGAATTTCTCAAGGAGGCGACCACCCAATTCTCGCGCAACATGCACGAGTGGAAGAAAGTTTGGAGAAGGGGTGGAGATAAGCCGAAAGGCTTGAACGCGGATGTGTGGAAGGACTACATCCCGTACTGGGAAGAGCCCAAGACCGAAGCTCTCTCTCAGACTAACTCCAAGAACAGGAAGAGTTCCCGAGAAGGGAAGGGAATCGCGGTCCACAACAACGGGGCGAAGAGCTTCAAGAAAACGGAAATCGAAATGGTTAGTATTCTAACGTTTTTAGTTATTTACAAATATCATTTTTAATATGTTTATTAGTAACTAATGTTTTTAATTATTTTTTAGACGGTGGAAGACGGTGAAGTTCCGGATCATCTAAAATTGATGAAGAGGACGCACACCAACAAGAAGACCGGCCAAATTCAAGATCCTGCCGTTAGGGAGATCGTCGAAAATGTGACGAGGGTGTACGACGAGATCCTGACCCAGAGATCGCAGGACGGCGGCATCTCCGACTCCAACGACCTCACTCGGGTCGAGATCAACGACCTGGTGCTCGGGGTAAGTATTTCTTTATTAATTGTTAATTATTATTTAAATTTAGAATATTATTTGTTAATAAGATATATTATTTTTGTAGGAGTTACCGGTTAAAAAATGTCGTCGGCCAGGGTTGGGTAAGATTGCGACCCAATCCACATCTTCTTCGGCCGGATTCCCGATGGATGAAGACGTTATCCGCCAAATGATATATCATGGTTTTTACCCCTTTTTAGCCATGATATAGGTCCGTTTTATAGAGTATTTCTACTATTTTGTAGTGTTTTAGAGTCTTTTACAGGTTTGGAGCATAATTGGAGATATTGGAGCTTTCTGGAGCATTTTGGACCATTTTGGAGCAAAACAGAAGTTCGTGTAGCTGAGTACCCGATTTGAAGCCTCAATATCGATCGACACTACCTTAGTATCGGTCGATACTCACTGAAGCACGAGTCCCGACTTTAAATGAAGATGTGAAGAACTTCCCACCGATGGATTGAGCTCAAATTTGGACACAAGACAGACCTTTGGATTAGCTTTCATTTGGAAGTGGTGTGAGGTCATTCCAACGGTGCGATCAAAAGTTATACCAGTTTTCGTGAAGACAGTCCAGTCTGGCGAGCAGCGATAGTGTCGGTCGATACTACCTTAGTGTCGGTCGATACTACCTTAGTGTCGGTCGATACTCACTACAGGAAAACAGGAAACTCGACTTTTTACAAGTCTTGAGAGTTTTCACCTTGGTCCAGAAGTCTTTAATAATTACAAGAAGCCCCAAAACGTTTTTTTAGCAATATAATTAGGTTTTTCAGCCACTTTTGTTGGCTAGGCTTGATTTTACTTTGGTTTTGGAGAGATTTCTGAGAGAGACAAATCTGAACCTCTTGTTTTACTCTTCTGTCTTATTTTATTTGATGATCTATTCAATCATGTTGTTGTTTTCAATCTCCATGTCTGAGTAGATTCCTTGTTAGGTTCAGGGTTCTCATAAGGGTTTTCTCTGAATGTTAGGTTGAATTGATTGATTAGGATTCACCATCTGAATTAAGTTCTTCGCCTTAGGTTGTTCCCATAGCTAATTCTAGGTTGACGAATCTAGAACTTAGATCTTAGGATAATTGGTTAGGCACGAGAGTGCGATTAATTACCTGACAGAACCTAGGTGACCAAAATAACTATTCGTAAAGAGATTTGGTTTAGTTGTTTTGTGAACAGATCAAACCTGAACTAAAAGCTGGTTTAGACTTTAGGATTCGCAAAGAGATTTGGAATTCTATGATTTAGACTTAGATAGTTTTCGCAACGAGAGTTGGTTAGCTATACTTTAGTGATTTGAGTTCAAAAACTGCGCTAAATCTGAATCCTGTTAGTTAGTCTATCTACATTCATTGAATTCCTGAGAAATACCTTGAGCCTATCCTTTTCCTCATTGATTTACAACTCGTTTAATTTACGCATTGCATTTAATTACATCTTTTTGGTTTAGCTTGATTCTAATCTACATAATCTATTGTGCGATATCTGGAGTCCTTGTGTTCGACCCCTACTTCTACTACAACAACTGCTTTAGTACTTTTAGGGTATTAATTTGAGCATATCACCAAAACGAAGAGTTGAAGGGAAAAGTAACGGCTTTGGAGGACGCGCTCTCGAGTCAAAAATCCCGGAGCGACAAAATGGCGGAATTCTTCAAATCAAAGTTTCCGGATTTTCCTGAATTTTAATTTTCTTTTTTTGTAATTTCCAATAATTTCTAAAACATTTTGTAATATTTTTAAATATTAATTTATAATTTATAATTTATAATTTATAATTTATAATTTTTTAAAAATATTTAATAAACAAAATAAAAATGATTTAATAAATATTACAAAATAATTATTTATAAAATCCGTCGGAAAACCGTCGGTATTAATGCCCTCGGAAATCCGTCGGAATACTCACAGACGGAATCTTCCTCGGAAATCCGTCGGAAAAAAAACAGACGGATAATTCCTCGGAAATTCGTCGGAACATTTCCCGACGGATTTGCCCTCGGAAATCCGTCGGAATACTCACTGACGGAATCTTCCTCGGAAATCCGTCGGAAAAAAAACAGACGGATAATTCCTCGGAAATTCGTCGGAACATTTCCCGACGGATTTGCCCTCGGAAATCCGTCGGAATACTCAGACTGAATATTCCTCGGAAATCCGTCGGAAAACAAACTGACGGAATATTCCCTTGGAAATCCGTCGGAATAGTCCCCGACGGATTATCCCTCCGAAATCCGTCGGAAATTTCCGAGGGATTTCCGACGGATTTCTATTTCCGAGGAGATAGAACCGACGGCTAAAATCCGTCGGAAATCCGTCTGGAATCTCTGATTCCGACGGGATTCCGACGGATTCGGCCGTCCGAAATCCGTTGTTTTCTTGTAGTGAAAGTCGGTTTTGTAACATAACAAAACGAACGTTCTTCACATTTTGGGCTGGATCCAGGTTGATCGATATTGGGTCTTCAGTTGGTTGAGTCCACAAAAGGCTCCAGTAGGTGTGGCGGGTTGCTCTTGGATCGGGCTTTGATGGGCTTGGACTGAAACACATCGTTTCTGGCCCATAAATCTTCTCGGACGGTCCGTCTACCATGGCAAGATCAACTCTGGTCTTTGACATCATCTCCGGTGGACTTGCTGGTTGAATGTCCACAACGATGCAAGACAGGATGGTCGATGGATAGATTTTGGTGTCGAGACGGTTTGATTCCACAAACAATTACGAAACCAGTGTGTTTGAATCCACAAACACGATTTGTTGTTTGAATCTACAAACAACCAAGACAGAAATCCCAAGGGCTATTCCTCGCGAGGGATTCAAGTCTCAAACACGAAAACTTGGTGAATTGATTCCACAAAACACAATAAATCGCAAGAACAAGTATTTTTTTCAAACATTCAAGTTTTGAAGCAAGTAACTCTTAATTTTCCTTAGTAATTTTGTGGGTTATACAATGAGTGAGCTGCTACTCTTTATAGGAAACTACTTAGGGTTTACAATACTCTCACACAAATTCAAATTCAAATTACAAACATTAAACAAAGATAGAAGCGGCTCCTTGTCTTAAGGAAGGTGGAGCAAAACAAGGAAGCTTGTTTTGAGCTTGCTTGTATCTAGTCAACCTTGGGAGGAAGTGGTGGACCCTTGGGAGCCTCAGCTGCACTAGAGGAACATTCAAAACGGAATTGCTTGAGTGGTGGAAGATCCTTCGCTCATCAAAGAGACAACTTCCCGTTTTTAAGGCAGATTCGCGTAAGATCAGATATGCTATCACTGTTGGGCCTTTCTGGGCCGATTGGTTTGGCCGATTGGGCTGATCTTGGATGTTGCGGAAACTAGACTATGTGGGCTTTTGATCCATAATTAGATCGTATCCTGAAGTGTCGTGAGCTGAAAGCAACACTTGATTGAACATCTCCTTCGACTCCTTTGCTCGATTTACCCTAGGAGTTACTGTCCCAAATTCATAAAAGAATGGTTGACGCCAATTAACAAGATCAGCAAACGATCTTGTCGTACGCACGATCCAATTCCCTTTTGAATCGGTACTATCCAAAAGTTCTCCGGATCTCCAAAGTCGGTTTTGTAACATATCAAAACGAACGTTCTTCACATTTTGGGCTGGATCCAGGTTGATCCATATTGGGTGTTCAGTTGGTTGAGTCCACAAAAGGCTCCAGTAGGTGTGGCGGGTTGCTCTTGGATCGGGATTTGATGGGCTTGGACTGAAACACATCGTTTCTGGCCTATAAATCTTCTCGGACGGTCCGTCTACCATGGCAAGATCAACTCTGGTCTTTGACGTCATCTCTGGTGGACTTGCTGGTTGGATGTCCTCAACGATGCAAGACGGGATGGTCGATGGATAGATTTTGGTGTCGAAACGGTTTGATTCCACAAACAATTACGAAACCAGTGTGTTTGAATCCACAAACACGATTTGTTGTTTGAATCTACAAACAACCAAGACAGAAATCCCAAGGGCTATTCCTCGCGAGGGATTCAAGTCTCAAACACGAAAACTTGGTGAATTGATTCCACAAAACACAATAAATCGCAAGAACAAGTATTTTTTTCAAACATTCAAGTTTTGAAGCAAGTAACTCTTAATTTTCCTTAGTAATTTCGTGGGTTATACAATGAGTGAGCTGCTACTCTTTATAGGAAACTACATAGGGTTTACAATACTCTCACACAAATTCAAATTCAAATTACAAACATTAAACAAAGATAGAAGCGGCTCCTTGTCTTAAGGAAGGTGGAGCAAAACAAGGAAGCTTGTTTTGAGCTTGCTTGTATCTAGTCAACCTTGGGAGGAAGTGGTGGACCCTTGGGAGCCTCAGCTGCATAGAGGAACATTCAAAACGGAATTGCTTGAGTGGTGGAAGATCCTTTGCTCATCAAAGAGACAACTTCCCGTTTTTAAGGCAGATTCGCGTAAGATCAGATATGCTATCACTGTTGGGCCTTTCTGGGCCGATTGGTTTGGCCGATTGGGCTGATCTTGGATGTTACGGAAACTAGACTATGTGGGCTTTTGATCCATAATTAGATCGTATCCTGAAGTGTCGTGAGCTGAAAGCACCACTTGATTGAACATCTCCTTCAACTCCTTTGCTCGATTTACCCTAGGTGAAGTAACTTTGGGAGTTACTGTCCCAAATTCATAAAAGAATGGCTGACGCCAATTAACAAGATCAGCAAACGATCTTGTCGTACGCACGATCCAATTCCCTTTTGAATCGGTAGTATCCAAAAGTTCTCCGGGTCTCCAAAGTCGGTTTTGTAACATATCAAACCGAACGTTCTTCACATTTTGGGCTGGATCCAGGTTGATCCATATTGGGTCTTCAGTTGGTTGAGTCCACAAAAGGCTCCAGTAGGTGTGGCGGGTCCACAAAGGAAGTCCAAACTTATGCCTAGAGTCGATGGTCCATTCAAGATCACAAGGAGAATCAGTGACAACGCCTACCAGCTTGATCTTCAAGGTAAGTATCATATTAGTCACAGCTTCAATGTTTCTGACTTAGCTCCTTTTATTGCAGATGATCCAGATTTGAGGTCAAATCCTTTTCAAGAAGAGGGGGATGATGTGATCATGGACTGCATTGAAGACATAGGTGACGAGCTGGTAACCGACGAGCATGAACCAGAACAAGAGGAACACGTTTCCAAGGAACCATTGGTCATTTCAACTGGTCCCATGACCTGAGCCAAGACTAAGAAGCTAAAGGAAGCTGTCGCATGCATACTTAACCAAATTCAGAAGCAACCAAGTTACTTGGGCCGAGATGGAAAAGAAGCTACACCAACTCTGGTTGTGATCCAAGCACAAGATGGCTAGTGGGCTTGTGATCTAACCTTGTACTCTTTTTCCTGGCCTTGATTTTGTCCCACTTGGGTTTTGCAAGGTTGGGTTTTAATGAGGCAAAGTTAGATCACTCTATCTAAGCCCACTCGCCAAACCCATGAAGAAAAGGTCATGAATTTCAAATTCAAACCTTCCCTCACATGCTTGCTGCCACTTCTGCGCATGACCAGATGCCCACACCTCCTTGCTTCACTCATGCTCAGAACTAGAACCCATACCTCCTTGTTTTATTCTTTTCTTTATGTTTTTCTTTATTATGAGCCCATGCTCATTTGTTTTATGCTGTCTTTAGTTTCCCTAGTTGTAGAGCTTATTTAAGCTCAGTTCTGTTTCAGTTGTAAGGCACCTTTCATTTTAATCAAAAAACTCAATTTACTTATCTCCTGGATTTAGAGAGAGAGAGAATCCTTTCTTTTTCCTTGTTACTGGTGCGTAATATCCAGTATTACGAATCTACTTAGATGTGTCATATCCAGAGTAGTTCGTTGGTAAAACAAAGGGCCTTCCATCTCCTTTGCGTGACCATTCCTTCCACAACCCTTGAAGCCCTTGTGCTTGCAAGGCCTATCCGGTTTCTGCCCAGTCTTAGAGTGCCGATTCTAGGGAGTTCATATTAAGTGGTATCAGAGCTTCGCTCTACAAAAATCTGGGTAATTTCTTTCCTTTATTTTATTTTCGTTTCTGTTCTTATTTTTCTTCTTTGTGATTTTGTGTTATTTAAGTGTTGTTTTTTTNACAAAAAGAGATCTATTTAAGGTTCGTTGCAATCTACAAATATAGTTCTAAAGGTGGAATGTTCGAGTTGTGTCAGTTTGTTAGTTAAGTGAAGTCTAGAACGCTTGTTTCTCTTAAAAAGAACTAGTTACTGGTTTGCGTGTGGTTTTCATTTTTTTCATGATCAGATGGCTGACGATGAGGAAGAGACCAGCACCATGCGAAACAATAAACTAATGATGGACGCTATGATGACTCGTATGCAACAGATGATGAACACTGCTCTATATACTAAGCTAGAGGCCTTCCGACAAGAGATAACCGAAGGACAAGCGCAGAGTGATACTAGAGCTCGTAATAGGGCACCTAGAAGAGAAGCAGACCAGCAAAGACGACACAGAGATGAAGAGTCCGATGAGTACTATGGCAGAGATGGTAACTCGTCACAAGGCAGTCAACGAAGGCCTAGGCGTGCACAAGAAGGCAGAGGACGAGTCAATGATAACTTTGGTGGTCTCAAGCTAAGAATTCCTCCATTCCATGGGAAGAACGACCCTGACGCGTATTTGGAGTGGGAAAAGAAGATTGAGTTGGTTTTCAACTGCCAACACTACACAGAAATCAACAAGGTGAGAGTAGCAGCAACGGAGTTCAACGACTATGCCCTCAGCTGGTGGGATCAGCTGGTTACTTCCCGGGGACGCGATGGTAACCACATAGTGGATACTTGGAACGAGATGAAGAGGCTGATGAGGAAAAGATTCGTCCCAAGTCACCACCACCGCGAGTTACACAACAAGCTAAGAAAGCTAACTCAAGGAACCCACAGCGTGGAAGATTACCATCAAGAAATGGAGATGCTTATGTTACGTGCCAACGTAATAGAAGATAGAGAAGCTACTATGTCAAGATTTCTGGGTGGTCTCAACCGAGATATACAAGACCGTTTGGAAATGCAACATTACGAAGAGATAGAAGAAATGCTACACAAGGCAATTCTGGTGGAACAGCAACTCAAGAGGAAGGGTCCTACTCGAACTAGCTATGGAAGTGGACCTGTTGTTACTAGACCAAGTTACCATAGGGAGGTGAAGCCTAATACATTCCCACGTGAAGGCAAGCAGATTGCAACCCCAAGGACCGAAACCAAGCCCTACACCCCACTCCAAGACAACAAAGGCAAGGCAGAAGCAACTACATCAAGATCAAGCGATGTTAAGTGTTTCAAATTTCACGGAAGGGGCCATTACGCCAATGAATGCATCAACAAGAGAGTTATGGTTCTGTTAGACAACGGCGAAATGGAATCCGCAGATGAAGCAGAGTTGGAGCCTGGTTCTTTATCCGACTATGAAGAATTGCCTACCCAAGGACAACTGTTGGTAACAAGAAGATCTCTAAGTGTGCAATCTAAAGCGGATGAACCAGAACAGAGATAGAACTTGTTTCATATGAGATGTCTGGTCCAAGGAAAAGTTTGTAGTCTTATCATCGATGGAGGAAGCTGCACTAATGTAGCTAGTGAGACAATGGTTAAGAAGCTTGGATTGAGTGTGAAGAAGCATCCCAAACCCTACAAACTTAAGTGGCTCAATGAAGAAGGCAAAATGAGAGTAAGCAGCCAGGTGTTAGTGGCCATCTCCATTGGCCGGTATGAAGATGAGATAATGTGCGATGTGCTCCCAATGGAGGCAGGACACATTCTGCTTGGGAGACCTTGGCAATCTGATCGTAAGGTGTTGCATGATGGCTACACCAATCGCCATTCCTTTGAGTTCAAAGGAAGAAAAATCATTCTGGTTCCCATGACGCCAAAGGAAGTACACCAAGACCAGTTGAGTCTCAAGCATAAGGAAACCGAAATCTCTAGTAAGAGACAATCAAACTTCTTTGCCAAGGCGAGTGAGGTAAAGAAAGCTCTAGCTTATAAACAACCTTTAATTCTTAGGGTAGCTCTTACGAGCTTATCTAACCTTGCACCGGTGCTGCCGAGTGAAATGAAATCTCTATTGCAGGAATATGAAGACGTGTTCCCTGAGGATAATCCAAAGGAGCTGCCCCTGGTTAGAGGTATTGAACATCAAATTGATTTTGTACCAGGCGCTTCACTTCTAAATCGTCCAGCATACCGAACCAATCCTGTAGAGACTAAAGAGTTGCAAAGACAAGTCAGTGAGCTCATGGAGAAGGGCCATATCCGAGAGAGCATGAGCCCTTGTGCTGTACCAGTTCTGCTCGTGCCAAAGAAAGATGGCAGTTGGCGTATGTGCGTTGATTGTAGAGCAATCAACAATATCACGGTGAAGTATCGACACCCCATACCTAGATTAGATGATATGCTTGATGAATTGCATGGCTCTAGCATTTTCTCTAAAATTGATTTAAAAAGCGGCTACCATCAGATTAGGATGAAAGAATGGGATGAATGGAAAACTGCATTTAAAACGAAACATGGTTTATATGAATGGTTAGTGATGCCATTCGGGCTGACAAATGCACCTAGTACATTTATGAGATTAATGAATCATGTTCTAAGAGCTTTCATAGGCGTTTTCGTTGTAGTATATTTTGATGATATTCTGATTTACAGCAAACATCTAGAAGAACATATTACACACTTGCAATCTGTTTTGAATGTGCTTAGGCAGGAAAAGCTCTTTGCTAATTTTAAGAAATGCACATTTTGTACGGATAACGTTGTCTTTTTAGGTTTCGTTGTAAGTACAAATGGGGTCAAAGTAAATGAAGAAAAGATCAAAGCCATCCGAGATTGGCCTAACCCAAGATCAGTAGGAGAAGTGCGAAGTTTTCATGGCCTTGCTGGGTTCTATAGGCGATTTGTGCGAGATTTTAGCACTCTTGCTGCACCACTCACTGAGTTGATCAAGAAGGACGTTGGTTTTAAATGGGGGGCAGTACAAGAAGAGGCATTCCAGGCCTTAAAAGAGAAGCTTACTCACGCCCCTCTCTTAGCTCTACCAGATTTTATTAAAACATTTGAAATTGAGTGTGATGCTTCTGGTATAGGAATCGGAGCTGTCTTAATGCAGGACAGGAAACCCATTGCGTTTTTCAGTGAGAAGCTTGGAGGAGCAACGCTCAACTATCCAACGTATGACAAGGAGCTGTATGCATTAGTAAGAGCCTTACAAACATGGCAGCACTATATGTGGCCAAAGGAGTTTGTCATACACACTGATCACGAGTCACTTAAGCATCTAAAAGGCCAACAAAAACTCAACAAGAGACATGCCAGGTGGGTAGAGTTCATTGAGACATTCCCATATGTCATCAAGTACAAAAAAGGTAAGGACAATGTAGTTGTTGATGCATTGTCCCGAAGGTACACATTACTCTCTACCCTAGATGCGAAACTGTTAGGCTTTGAGCAGCTTAAACACTTGTATCAATCTGATTCTGATTTCCAAGACATATTCCAATCTTGTGAAAAATTTGCTGCTGGTCGTTATTATAGAAGTGATGGATTTCTCTTTTATGATAATCGCTTGTGTGTACCTAACTGCTCTATCCGAGATTTGCTTGTTAGAGAAGCTCATGGAGGTGGCTTGATGGGACATTTTGGAATTGCTAAGACACTTAAGGTGATGCAAGATCACTTCCATTGGCCTCACATGAAAAGAGACGTTGAAAGAATCTATGGCAGGTGTATTACATGCAAACAAGCCAAATCCAAGGTTATGCCCCACGGTTTGTATACCCCTCTTCCTGTCCCTACTCATCCCTGGATTGATATATCTATGGACTTCGTGCTAGGACTACCTAAAACTAGGACTGGGAAGGATTCTATCTTTGTAGTAGTAGATCGATTTTCAAAAATGTCACATTTCATTGCTTGTCATAAAAACAGATGATGCATCTCATGTCGCTAGTCTGTTCTTTAGGGAAATTGTGCGTTTACATGGCATGCCTAGAACAATTGTGTCTGATAGAGATACTAAGTTTCTTAGTTATTTCTGGAAAACATTATGGTCTAAGTTAGGCACCAAACTGTTGTTCTCTACTACATGTCATCCACAAACTGATTGTCAAACAGAAGTGGTCAATAGAACTTTAGGAACTCTCCTACGTGCATTAATTAAAAATAACCTTAAAACTTGGGAAGAGTGTCTGCCGCATATAGAGTTTGCATATAATCATGCTGTGAATTCTGCTTCTAAATACTCCCCATTTCAGATTGTCTATGGCTTTAATCCGTTATCACCTTTGGACCTAACCCCATTGCCTTTGAGTGAAAAATTAAGCATAGATGGGAAACAAAAAGCCGAGCTTGTTAAACAGATCCATGAGAAGGCCAGAGCAAACATAGAAGAGAAGACAAAGCAATATGTTAAACAAGCCAACAAAGGCAGACGCAAAGTGATCTTTGAAGAAGGAGACCTCGTATGGGTACACTTGAGGAAAGAACGATTTCTAGAACAAAGGAAGTCCAAACTTATGCCTAGAGTCGATGGTCCATTCAAGATCACAAGGAGAATCAGTGACAACGCCTACCAGCTTGATCTTCAAGGTAAGTATCATATTAGTCACAGCTTCAATGTTTCTGACTTAGGTCCTTTTATTGCAGATGATCCAGATTTGAGGTCAAATCCTTTTCAAGAAGAGGGGGATGATGTGATCATGGACTGCATTGAAGACATAGGTGACGAGCTGGTAACCGACGAGCATGAACCAGAACAAGAGGAACACGTTTCCAAGGAACCATTGGTCATTTCAACTGGTCCCATGACCCGAGCCAAGACTAAGAAGCTCAAGGAAGCTATCGCACGCATACTTAACCAAATTCAGAAGCAACCAAGTTACTTGGGCCGAGAGGGAAAAGAAGCTACACCAACTCTGGTTGTGATCCAAGCACAAGATGGCTAGTGGGCTTGTGATCTAACCTTGTACTCTTTTTCCTGGCCTTTATTTTGTCCCACTTGGGTTTTGCAAGGTTGGGTTTTAATGAGGCAAAGTTAGATCACTCTATCTAAGCCCACTCGCCAAACCCATGAAGAAAAGCTCATGAATTTCAAATTCAAACCTTCCCTCACATTCTTGCTACCACTTCTGCGCATGACCAGATGCCCACACCTCCTTGCTTCACTCATGCTCAGAACTGGAACCCATACCTCCTTGTTTTATTCCTTTCTTTATGTTTTTCTTTATTATGAGCCCATGCTCATTTGTTTTATGCTGTCTTTAGTTGCCCTAGTTGTAGAGCTTATTTAAGCTCAGTTCTGTTTCAGTTGTAAGGCACCTTTCATTTTAATCAAAAAACTCAGTTTACTTATCTCCTGGATTTAGAGAGAGAGAGAATCCTTTCTTCTTCCTTGTTACTGGTGCGTAATATCCAGTATTACGAATCTACTTAGGTGTGTCATATCCAGAGTAGTTCGTTGGTAAAACAAAGGGCCTTCCATCTCCTTTGCGTGACCATTCCTTCCACAACCCTTGAAGCCCTTGTGCTTGCAAGGCCTATCCGGTTCCTGCCCAGTCTTAGAGTGCCGATTCTAGGGAGTTCATATTAGATTTTGGTGTTGAAACGGTTTGATTCCACAAACAATTACGAAACCGGTGTGTTTGAATCCACAAACACGATTTGTTGTTTGAATCCACAAACAACCAAGATAGAAAACCCAAGGGCTATTCCTCGCGAGGGATTCAAGTCTCAAACACGAAAACTTGGTGAATTGATTCCACAAAACACAAGAAATCGCAAGAACAAGTATTGTTTCAAACACTTAAGTTTTGAAGCAAATAACTCTTAATTTTCCTTAATAATTTCTTGGGTTATACAATGAGTGAGCTGCTGCTCTTTATTGGAAACTACTTAGGGTTTACAATATCCTCACACAAATTCAAATTCAAATTACAAACATTAAACAAAGATAGAAGTGGCTCCTTGTCTTAAGGAAGGTGGAGGAAAACAAGGAAGCTTGTTTTGAGCTTGCTTGTATCTAGTCAACCTTGGGAGGAAGTGGTGGACCCTTGGAAGCCTCAGCTGCACTAGAGGAACCTTCAAAACGGAATTGCTTAAGTGGTGGAAGATCCTTTGCTCATCAAAGAGACAACTTCCCTTTTCAAGGCAGGTTCGCGTAAGATCAGATATACCGTCACTGTTGGGTCTTTCTGGGCCGATTGGTTAGGCCGATTGGGCTGATCCTGGATGTTGCGGAAACTAGACTCCGCGGGCTTTTGATCCATTAATAGATCGTATCCTGAAATGGTGTGAGCTGAAAGCAACACTTGATTGAACATCTCCTTCAAGTCCTTTGCTCGATTTACCCTAGGTGAAGTAACTTTGGGAGTTACTGTCCCAAATTCATAAAACAATGGTTGACGCCAATAAAAAAGATCAGCAAGCGATCTTGTCGTACGCACGATCCAATTCCCTTTTGAATCGGTAGTATCCAAAAGTTCTCCGGGTCTCCAAAGTCAGTTTTGTAAGATATCAAATCGAACGTTCTTCACATTTTGGGATGGATCCAGGTTGATCCATATTGGGTCTTCAAGTTTTTGAGTCCACAAAAGGCTCCAGTAGGTGTGGCCGGTTGCTCCTGGATCGGGCTTTGTTGGGCTTGGACTGAAACACATCGTTCATGGTCCATAAATCTTCTCCGGCCTGTCTAGCATGGCAAGATCAACTCTGGTCGTTGACGTCATCTCCGGTGGACTTGCTGGTTGGATGTCCTCATCATGGCCCGAGCCCAAAAATGTCCCTGAGCTCAGAGGATGTATTGGTTTGACGGGATATTATAAACAATTTGTTAAGAATTATGGCCAGATTGCAAGGCCTTTGACGGAGCTGCTTTAGAAGAACGAATTTGCTTGGTCCTTAGAAGCGGTTGAAGCATTCCAGTGCCTTAAACAAGCTGTCACACAGATGCCTATTCTTACCTTACCGGATTTCACCAATCCTTTATCATTGAAACTAATGCTTCAGGTTCAGAGATATGAGCGGTGCCATCTCAAGAGAAGCGTCCCATGACTTTAATTAGTCAAGGATTTTCGTAGAAGGGAAGATCAAAATCTGTTTATGAAAGAGAACTTCTAGCAATAGTGTTTATCATTTCGAAGTGGAAGCATTATTTGACTGGTAAGAAATACACAATCAGAACTGACCAGAAAAGCCTCAAACATCTCTTGGATTAGAAATCTATTTAATGGGAACAACAACGTTGGGCTTCTAAGCTGTTGGGTCTAGGTTACTCCATAGATTACAAGCTTGGGGTGGAAAACAGAGCGGCATATGCGATATCTAGGAGACCAGCAAGTGTTGATGAAGACTGTGCAGCTATAATTTCACAGTTACAAGTTGGAAATCCGTCTGATGTTAGCTACATATATGAAAGGGGACTTCTCTACAAGGACCAGCGTTTGGTGATACTAAAAAGATCTCTCTTCATTCCAGAGTTGCTGCAACAATTTCACCCAAGTGTCATAGGAGCACATGAAGGCGTATTGAAGACATTCAAGAGGATGTCTATATAAGTTTATTGGAAAAGAATGCGTAAGAATATTGTTAAATACATCACACAGTGTCAAGTTTGCTAAACATATAAATATTCAACTTTGTTTCCTATTGGGCTGCAAATACCACTCCCAATCCTGAAGCAGATTCTGACAAATATCAACTTAGATTTCATTGAGGGATTCCTTAAATCAAAGGGGTTTGATGTCATTATGGTAGTGGTGGACATATTAAGTAAGTATGGGCATCTCATTCCACTGAAACATCCCTTTAGAGCAATAACAGTCGTAGAAGCATTCACTAAGGAGGTTGTGAAGCTTCACAGGTTACCTAAAACAATGGTTTCTGATCGGGTTAAGATATTTGTCAGTAGTTTCTGGTCTGAATTGTTTAAATCCCACGGTACAACACTCCACAAAAGCTCAACCTACCATCCTCAATCAGACGGTCAAACCGAAGTACTTAACCGTTGTTTGGAGACTTATCTGAGATGTTTTGCTAGCCACAAACTGACATCTTGGATTCAGTGGCTTCCATGGGCTGAATATTAGTATAATATTTCTTCCCATTCAGCTATTAAAATGACTCTTTTCAAGGCAGTGTATGCCAGAGAAATCTTGAGGCTGCTACGCTATGGAGATGTACGTACTTCAAATGCACAAGTAGAGGAGCTGATGGTGGAAAGAGATTTGTTGTTAAATGAGTTAAGGAGTAATATGGAAGTAGCACATAAACGCATGGTTAACATGGCCAATAAACATTGTACGAAAGTGGAAACACATGGTTAACATGGCCAATAAACATCGTAGGGAAGTGGAATTTTCTGTGGGAGATATGGTGTACTTGAAACTTAGACCTTACATACATTAATCATTAGCTCAGCGCATGAATGAGAAGCTTGCTCCACGGTATTTCGGCCCTTATGAAGTGATACAGAAGTTAGGAAATGTGGCCTACAAGCTTCAACTACCGAGTCACAGCTCAAACAAGTTGTGTCGCCAACACAACAAGTGCAAGAAATTCCAGCGATCTTACAAATAGATTTGGAGTGGCTCACAGAACCCGACTCTATCCTTGACATTCGCAGGTCCAAGAATGGCATAGAACCTGAAATGTTAGTCCAATGGAGAGGATTACCCACATTTGAAGATACTTGGGATCTAGTTTCCCACTTTTCACCTTGAGGACAAGGTGAGTTATGTATGGAAAGTATTGATAGGCTTGCAATTCCTATGACCTTTGTTAGGAAGTTACCAAGAACGTTAGGTCGTAAGGCGAGAAGAATGGAGAAAAAGAAATCAACATCAAGTGGTTGAGAGTCTCTTTAAGAGCCAAAAAGTTTCATGACTCAATGTTGACAGGGTCGTAATTATCTAAATAATGGTCAGTTGTAGCTTTACTCGTTTTATGAGTAATTTGGGACTTGTATTGTCGTTTGGAAGCACTACTTGTATTTATGTTGAGTTTGCTTTTAGGGTTACTCATTCATGAATATACAAAACATTTGATCTCTTTTACTGTCTTCCTCTATCTCTGCACTCTCTTCTCTACTCTCTTCTTCTTTCATTTTTATTCCATTTCTATTCTCTTATACATGATAAGCTCATAACTTATCATCATCGTATATTGAGTGCTGACAATTAACACCATAGGTTCCTTAGAATTTGTTGCAATATTTGCAGAATCTGCATATCTCTTTCTTTCACAGCATTCCCTTTTCCAATACCCTTCATCTCCACAAATAAAATAATATTTGTTGTTCTTATCAAACCTTTGTTTTGACTTTCCCATGCCGTTAGATTTTCCTCCACTGATTGGAGTTTCTATTACCATCCTCTGACCTCTTCTCAGTTCTTTGATATGCTCAAATTAATACCCTAAAAGTACTAAAGCAGTTGTCGTAGTATAGTTAGGGGTCGAACACAAGAACTCCAGAATTCACACAATAGATTATGTAGATTAGAATCAAGCTAAACCAGAAAGATGTAAATTAAAGCAGTGCGTAAAGTAAATAAGTTGTGAATCAATGGGAAAGAAGATAGGCTCAGGGTATTTCTCAGGAATTCAATGAATGTAGATAAACTAACTAACAGGATTCAGATTTAGCGCGGTTCTTGAACTCAAATCACTAAAGTATAGCTAACCAACTCTCGTTGCGGAAACTATCTAAGTCTAAATCCTAGAATTCCAAATCTCTTTGCGAATCCTAAAGTCTAAACCAGCTTTTATTTCAGGTTTGATTTGTTCACAAAACAACTAAACCAAATCTCTTTGCAAATAGTTATTTTGCTCACCTAGGTTCTGTCAGGTAATTAATCGCACTCTCGTGCCTAACCAATTATCCTAAGATCTAAGTTCTAGATTCGTCAACCTAGAATTAGCTATGGGAACAACCTAAGGCGAAGAACTTAATTCAGATGGTGAATCCTAATCAATCAATTCAACATAACATTCAGAGAAAACCCTTATGAGAACCCTGAACCTAACAAGGAATCTACTCAGACATGGTGATTGAAAACAACAACATGATTGAATAGATCATCAAATAAAATAAGATAGAAGAGTAAAACAAGAGGTTCAGATTTGTCTCTCTCAGAAATCTCTCCAAAACCAAAGTAAAATCAAGCTTAGCCAACAAAAGTGGCTGAAAAACCTAATATAACTCCTAAAACACGTTTTGGATTAAGTTGCAAATAATAAAGTCTTCTGGGCAATTCTGCAATTCTTCAACTCTTGAGACAAGTCGCGCCTCGCGTCTGATGCAATGAGTATCGACCGATACTAGGCAGTATCGATCGATGCTAAGGCTCCAGATCGGGTACTCAGCTTCACGAGTTCCTGTCTTGCTCCAAAATGCTCCAATATCTCCAATCATGCTCCAAACGTGCTAAAACCTGTAAAAGACTCTAAAACACTACGAAATAGTATAAAGACTCTATAAAACGGACCTATATCATGGCCTAAAAGGGGTAAAAACCATGATATATCATTCTTCAACGTGACTCAACATACAAACCTTAACATACAAACCTTATGCTTGCCTACTTCTATTGAGTAACCATGTCTGCTTAAGTTTTGCTTCTTTGCAATAAGCCGAAGTGACAACTTCATTTACAATAAGTGTCTCTTCCCTCGATCCATACTGGAGAGTGTGAACCAATTGTTCATAAGCTGTTGGATGTCTTGACAAGAGTTGAATGACATGATCTTCATCCGAGATGGTAACCTTGATACTGTCCAAATCTGCAATGAGTTTTAGAAAATTTTCAACATTCTCTTCTATCATCTTGTCCTCTTCCATATTGTAGCAAGAGAATTAATTCTTCAAGTAGATTATGTTGGGAAGAGACTTGGTTTGATATTTCCTTTCAAGCGCCTTCCACATGCCGAAATCACCTTTACCATCAATTTTTTCCATCTCAAATCTTCCTAGAGTTGGTTCCATATCTCATCCTAGCACTTGCAATCAAAACCTGGATTGCTCTGCTACCACTTGTCAGCATTTTTAATCCGATTAAGTGCTTAGATATGAATTTGTTGAATTATAATTAAAAACACAATAATTTGGTCACGAGTTCTCGGCCTCTAACTGGTACATCTCGGGTTGGAACCGTCTCCCACAACCTCCACTACCAAACAAAGATTACAAAAACGCACTAACCGGCACTTTCCTTGTGTTTTAGGTACAAAATTTAAAGACAAACAATAACAAAGATTAATAAAGATCTAAGGAACACTTCTCGAGAGAGGAAGACTCGAACTTCTCTATAACGTAAGTTTCCTTCTCTCTTGATCTTACTTTCTCTCTCTCTATTCTCACGTTCTCTTGCTTGTGCTCTTCTTTGAGTCACAGCTCTGCCCTTTTTCTGTGTTAGGGTTTTCTTCAACGACTCTAATTTCTTATATAATCAAACCGTAGCCAACCTTGTTCCTATAAGTACGTGATCTCCGTTTTGCCAACGAATTTCCTTTTTTACTAATGGGCTTAATTTCAGCAATAACATCTTGTCATCTCCTTGGGTTACACATGTTATCACTTGACGAAAAAAATCCAAGCCCGAATTTTTGCTGAAGTTCTTCGAGCCGGGGCTAGTACTAATATTTTTTTTTTGTTAAAGACGTATGTTTATTAGGGAAAAAAAAAATAGAATTTATGGTTTTGGGAAAAAAATTAGATTTACTAAAATGCGACAAAAAGCCTAGTAAAAAACATTAAAATAAAAACTCAAGCGCCACCACCACTACCCTAAAATTCAACACATATATAAACAAAATAATAACCGCCTCTCACGTTTTACCCTAAGAAATCGAGAGTTACTCTTCTCATGCAGAATCAGAGCCGTCTCTCCCCTGGGTGATTTGAAGGTCTGAATTATGTGTCTAATCCCTAAGTTTTTCGTTTTCTGTTTGCAATCAATTATTAAATCTGTTTATTGCTGGAAATTGTTTGAATTGTTCGGCAGTTACACCTCCCTCTTGTTTTGAATCCAAAAATATTACTTACTTTACTTTTTTTAATGTTCGTTTGTAGGAAGCAAATAATGAAGACTCTTCCTTCATTTTTGGGATGAAAAAAACACACCAAAAGTGTGACGGAACATATGTCGATGAAAGGGCACGACTAATTGCAGAAAAATATGATGAAGTGGAAGAACGTTTGTCACAGATGGAGTCTTCCAATGGAGAGGTTATAGCAGATCCTCTTACCACAAAAGAGAGAAATGAAATCTATGTTCAGGTAATTTATAAAATCTAGCTAAATTTAAATATTTCTAGCAATTGTTTTTATTAATATAGAAATTGTATGCACTAGCTAAATTTAAATCCACTTTGTTTTCTCGGTGCTTTGATAGGTTTGTATTGAAGTATCAGACCCGGTTTACCTCTGGTTATATTGGTTAAATAGTTTGTTGGAACCGGTTAATTTACTCTAAATTGTATAGTTGTTATATAACTTTGTACATATTGTAATTCATTTTTTATTAAGCTCAATAAACAGATTCAAAACTTCTTCTCTTTCGCTACGATTCTCTCTTTCTTAATATGGTATCAGAGCTATTGCGTTCGATTCTCACCTAAATTCGTCAATCGTCATTGATTGAGCTTCTCTCTTCCATTTTCACCAATCAATTTCTCTCAAATCTTTGATTTCATCTCCGATGGTGACTCTCCGAATAAATTCTCGAAAATCCACTTGATTCGCTAATTCGTCTGATTCACCTCATGCTCGAGCTCGGAGATCGACTCGATCCACCTCTGAAGCATCAGATCCGGCTCCGAATTTTCCTCCAGAGGTCACAACTCATGTTTCCGGAGCTCCACGAGTTGATGCTGTTGTCGATTCTCTGGCTCAGTCTCCTTTCTTCATGCATAATGCAGATCATCCAGGTTTAATCATCATCTCTCTTCGTCTAGATAGTACAAATTATGATGACTAGAATGTTGTGATGCTTATAGCCTTGGATGCTAAGAATAAGACTAGTTTTGTAGATGGAGCATTGCCTCGTCCTCTTGAAACGGATTCCAATTTCCGTCTATTGTCTAGATGTAATAGCATGGTTAAGTGATATATAATGGTTTTTACCCGTTTTTGACCATGATATAGGTTTTCTTTTTAGAGTCTTTCTAGTATTTTTGGAGTCTTTTTGAGTCTTTTCATGTTTTGGTACGTTTGGAGCATAATTGGAGATATTGAAGCATTCTAGAGCTTTTTGGAGCAAAGCATAGATCGTGTAGTTGGGACAGCCGATTTGAAGCCCTTGTATCGACCGACACCACCTGGTGTCGATCGATACGGACACCATGAAGGAAGGAACGTGACTCACTGCCCGTGTATCGATCGATACCACTTATGGTATCGGTCGATACCGTCGTCCATGGAGAAGGAAACGCGACTTTTTACAAATCTGAAGAATCTGCACCTTGGTCCAGAACACTTTAATAATTACAAGAAGCCCCAAAACGTGTTTTAGGATATAAATAGGGTTTTCAGCCACTTTTTAGAGATATGCTTTACGCTTTATTTTACTCTGGTTTTTGTGAGAGAGCTCTCTGAGGGAGACAAGTCTGAAACTCTGTTCGTCCGAGAGAAGATTTCGAACCCTTTTGGTACTCTCTTCTTTATTATTTATTCAGAGATTTATTCAATCATGTTTATTGTTTCAATCTCCATGTCTGAGTAGATCTCATGTTAGGTTTAGGGTTCTCAATAAAGGATCTCTTTGAATGTTAGGTTAATTAGTTGGTTAGGGTTCATAATCTGAATTAGTTCTTCACAATAGGTTGTTCTCAAAGCTAACTTTAGGTTGACGAATCTGGAACTTAGATCTTAGGTTAATCGATTAGGCACGACAGTGCAATTGATAATCTGANTCTTGGCATTGACTACAGCGATGAAACTGGCGATGAAGGCTTGGATGGATAATGTTGTGAAATAATGTGTGGAGTCTGGGAAGCTGTGAATGTCTACGGAGAAGTACATGGTGGTTAGATCTGGAACTGGTTACGTGATATGTGGAGCACTAAGGAAAAGGGTCATTGCAGTGTTTCAAGAACAAGTGAGTCTCCGTATTTTTCAAACCTCTTTCTCTTGTTTAGCTTTATGTTTGCTTGAGGGCAAGCAAAGGCTAAGTCTGGGGGAGTTGATAAATCATGGTTTTTACCCGTTTTTGACCATGATATAGGTCTTGTTTTTAGAGTCTTTCTAGTATTTTTGGAGTCTTTTCAGGTTTTGACACGTTTGGAGCATAATTGGAGATATTGAAGCATTCTAGAGCTTTTTGGAGCAAAGCATAGATCGTGTAGCTGGGACAGCCGATTTGAAGCCCTTGTATCGACCGACACCACCTGGTGTCGATCTATACGGACACCATGAAGGAAGGAACGTGACTCACTGCCCGTGTATCGATCGATACCACTTATGGTATCGGTCGATACCGTCGTCCATGGAGAAGGAAACGCGACTTTTTACAAATCTGAAGAATCTGCACCTTGGTCCAGAACACTTTAATAATTACAAGAAGCCCCAAAACGTGTTTTAGGATATAAATAAGGTTTTCAGCCACTTTTTAGAGATATGCTTTACGCTTTATTTTACTCTGGTCTTTGTGAGAGAGCTCTCTGAGGGAGACAAGTCTGAAACTCTGTTCGTCCGAGAGAAGATTTCGAACCCTTTTGGTACTCTCTTCTTTATTATTTATTCAGAGATTTATTCAATCATGTTTATTGTTTCAATCTCCATGTCTGAGTAGATCTCATGTTAGGTTTAGGGTTCTCAATAAAGGATCTCTTTGAATGTTAGGTTAATTAGTTGGTTAGGGTTCATAATCTGAATTAGTTCTTCACAATAGGTTGTTCTCAAAGCTAACTTTAGGTTGACGAATCTGGAACTTAGATCTTAGGTTAATCGATTAGGCACGACAGTGCAATTGATAATCTGAAAGAACTTAGGGTGAGCAAAATAACTATCCGCAAAGAGATTTGGTTTAGTTGTTTTGTGAACATATCAAACCTGAACTTTAATGCTGGTTTAGATCTTTAGGATTTGCAAAGGGATTTGGGATTCTCGGATTTAGACTTAGATAATTCTCGCAACGACAGTTGGTTAATTATAGTTTAGTGATTTGAGTTCAAGAACCGTGCATAACCTGAACCCTGACTAGTTGGTTAATCTGCATTCTTTGATTTCCTAAGAAATACTCTGAACCTATCTCTCCTCCATTGAATTTACAACACTTTAACCACATTATAATTTCCTGTTTCATTGATTTACTTAGCTTAATTCTTATCTATATAATCTATTGTGTGATTCTTGAGTCTATGTGGATCGACCCCTAAGTACTGTAACGACAAAGTTTTAGTACTGTAGGGTATTAATTTTGAGCTTATCAAAATTTGGCGCCGTTGTCGGGGACTCTAAAGTTCGCCATTAGATTTTAGCTTAGAATTTCGACTAAGTTCGTCGGTATCGATCGATACTACCCGGTGTCGGTCGATCCTCGTGTGCTGTTTTTAAATTTTGGTTACTTACGTGCTTTTGACTCTTGTCTTTTGTGTTTCAGGTGTATGCCTAATCGCGAAACCAGAAGAAACAAGAGCACTCAGCTAGCTAATCTTTCCAACAAGGAACTAGCAATTTTGGAACGCACAAAAAGGAAAGCAAAGAGGCCAGCAGAGATGAACAATCCAGTGGTTTTGGTTCGTGACGATGCTGGAGCTTTGAGAGACCAAGAGAGTCATTTGTGTAATGAGAGGGGCCAACGACTTGATGGAGATGGAAACATCATTGTCCCTCCAGCTGTTGTGAATGTTGGGA
Source organism: Eutrema heterophyllum (assembly GCA_002933915.1). Classification (NCBI taxonomy): domain Eukaryota; kingdom Viridiplantae; phylum Streptophyta; class Magnoliopsida; order Brassicales; family Brassicaceae; genus Eutrema; species Eutrema heterophyllum. The sequence goes on from PKMM01056786.1 coordinate 221,883, forward strand.
ATGATGTGGTTGATCGTGGTAGGACAATTGGAGAGTATAACAGGCCTGATCAGTTCTCTGCCAATCGATCAGCGGTTCGCCCTCCTGGTTTTCAGAGGAATGACTTTGAGCTGAAACCTGCATACTACACTCTTGTGGGTCAGCATCCTTTTCATGGTCTTTCTCATGAACACCCCATGGATCACATTGAGAGGTTTGAAGACTTGGTTACTAGCATTAGGTACAATGGAGTGTTCAATGATTACCTCTTCTCTAAGCTTTTCCCATATTCTCTTGGTGGGGATGCATCTTACTGGCTGAAACAGTTGCCTCCTGGATCACTGACTACTTGGGAGGAGACTAAGAACGCGTTCCTGAACAATTTTTATGATGATGCGAGATCCGAAAAGCTCAGGAACAAGATCTCCCAGTTTTCTCAAGCACCAACTGAGGCGTTTAAGGCTGCTTGGATACGATTCAGGTCGTATCAGAGGGATTGTTCACATCATGGGTTCACTTAGGTCCAGCTGCTGGGTATCTTCTTTAGAGGGATTGACTGGAGGTATTAGATGGCTTTGGATGCTGCGAGTAATGGGAATTTCAACACCAGGTATCCAGACGATGCTTATGTGCTGATTGAGAACTTGGCGTCTAACAATAGCACCAAGAATGCAGACTTTGAGCGGAAGAAGCAGGATGGATCGCATATAGCTGAGGTTCAAGCCAAGCTTGATTCAGTGCACAATCTCCTGATGGGAAAGACGAAGAAGGCTGTACACTTTGCTGATAAGGTCAAGAATTTGGAGGAAGATGAAGTGGAGGATGTTAACTACATTGGTGGTTCTGATTTCCAGATATTTGGATACAACAACAACCGAAACTTCACCAACAATGCTCAGCAAGGAGGGTACAAGTCTGAGGCCAATCCAACTGGTTTTTGGGACAAATCAATTTGCCCATAAACCATTCCAGAGCAGTGGCGATACCCGATCCTATGGTAATTCATCCTACCAATCTCCACCTCCTAAATCCCCAGAAAGCAAGGTTGAATCTATGCTTGAACAGATTCTTGAGGGACAGCAGAAGATGACAATAGACTTTAATGGGAAGATGGATGCTATGTACACATATCTGAATGGGAAAATCGAGGCTCTCAACACTCATCATGAGATGCTGGAAACTCAAATAGCTCAGACTTCAGCAGCTGTCAAAGGAAAGATGGTTCATGCACATAATGAACACGTCAATGCAATCACCTTAAGAAGTGATTTTGAACCTGATACGTCAGTATCGAGTGACACCACTATTGGTGTCGATCGGCACCAATCTGAAGAAACGACACAAAAGCCTTGTATCGATCGACACCCCTCGCAGACTGAGCTAGAAACTGGGAAAACACCAAAGATTGTTGAGGAGAATGTTTACAAGTCTAAGGTGTCATATCCTATACCACCTAGACATCTCAGAGATCTCATTACTGCAGACCAGTTGCTCGGTTTTGAGAATATGGTAAGGAGGATTCCCCATACGATGTCTTATGAAGAAGCTTTGGAATACCGCCCTTTGCTTAGTCACTTCCGAGATTGCAGAGAAACTCTAGAAGAGATCGAGGCACTCTTCGTCAAGGCAAGAAGCACACCACCACCAATGAAGCAGTTGACTAAGAGAGAAGACCCAGGAAAATTTTCGGTTCCATGCTCTATCTCTGGAGTTGAATTCAAAGAATCTCTCGTTGATTCAGGGTCTTGCGTCAATGTCATGTCAAGGGCAATTGCAGAGAGATTGAGAATTGCTGATATTCGATCTCCTAAGATGACTCTCACATTTGCGAACTCCTCCACCTCAGTTCCATACTGTACAATCCCTTATTTGCTTGTTAAAGTAGGAGATTTTCTGGTTCCTACTGATTTTCAGGTTGTGGAGATGAGTGCAAGATCTAGTACGCCTTTGATTCTTGGAAGACCACTCATGGCTACAGTTGGTGCAGTTATAGACACGCCCAGTAAGAGAATCTCATTCTCATACATTGACAAGGAGATCTCCTATAAAGTCATCCCTTTTGGAAAAGCTCCCAAACATATCTCTTGCATCACTGTTGCTACAGGAGAGACGTTGATGGTTGATCTTTTGGAAGAGCCTTATGATGAGCCAACTGCCATAGACGTTTTAGATGGTCCTTCTATCATCACGAAGAGAGACATCACAACGGCTAAGGCTAAGAAGAAGGTGAAAAGCAAAAGAGTCAAGGGTGCTGCCTATATGACTTTAATCCCCCAGAAGTGTGATGGAGATTCGATTGAGTATAAGGTGAAGTGAAAAGGAACCTCAAAACCATTCTCTAAGGCTAGACTTATTCTTACTTCAGAGCTGAAAGAGAAAGGAAAGGAGGTTGTGGAGAGCATGTTGAGCAGAACTCTGAAGCTGGAAGTCTCTAGTTGTAGAACTTGCCTAGGAGTAAGTTCTCAATTTTCTCCTGACTGATCACCTGAGCCAAAGTCAAGCTAGTGACGTAAAACAAGCGCTTGGTGGGAGGCAACCCATTGGTGAGTCTGTATATAAGTCTTTTATTTTTGTCATTTTTTTTTCGTTTTTGTGTCTTGTGTCTTTGTGTGAATCAGATGAACAGGTGCTGTGTCGACCGATACCATTCTGGTATCGATCGACTCAAGGAAGAGCAGAGATTGCATCGACCCATGATCCGAGTATCGATCGATACCAGTAATCGTATCAGTTGATACCCCACGCGCAAGTAAGTTTCCTTTTCAAACCCTTGGGTTTTCTCTTTCTCTCCACAGCCTCCATCGATTCCACTCAGTTCTTTTGGTTTCTTTTACCAACTCTAGGCTAAATAACACTGGGGACATTGTTGTTCAACTCTGGGGGAGGTAGTGTCTGACAATGTTTTTGTTTTTCTTAGAGTCATTCGTTTTTGAGTCAAAGTTGTTTTATTGAGTCAAAATTTGTTGGAGATGATGATCTTTTTCTTGAATCTATTGTTTTGACTTTGCTTCTAAGTGACCATTGTTACAGAATCAGTTATAGATCAGACTAATGAAAAATCCAAAGGTTGGCCAGTTAACTAGAAGACACCCATGTTTCCAGCAGAGTCCATTAAAGCCTGAGCCAAATTTTTGCACTTCATCGATGTGGTTGATGTCCATAGAGCTTGATTCCTCATTCATATCTGACAAAGAAACCCACGTGTTTAAAGTAATGGTATCTCTCTCCCCTATTATAAGTTAATAAATAAGAGCATAAAAAAATGAAATGATTTTCTTCTGAGTAGAGGGCTAGGAAAATTTCCAGCAATCCCATTATTCTACTTGTGAAGGAATGATCACACAAAGGTTGGAAGCGAGGTTACGAAAATTTCCCGTGATACCACTATTCACCTACACCTTTGATACATAGAGAGGGAAGAACCAGGGATTCGGTGGCAAACACCATCAATACTCGCGTTTCATACCTTAATGTGTATATGCGAATCTAACAAAAAAAAAAGAAAGAACATGATGAGAAACAAGTCTGGGGGACAGGAAAACAATGCCAAAAAGTGTGAAAATTGGGTGGTTCTTTTGTCATGATATTGTATGGGAAAGAGTCTAGAAGGTTCTTGGCATTGACTACAGCGATGAAACTGGCGATGAAGGCTTGGATGGATAATGTTGTGAAATAATGTGTGGAGTCTGGGAAGCTGTGAATGTCTACGGAGAAGTACATGGTGGTTAGATCTGGAACTGGTTACGTGATATGTGGAGCACTAAGGAAAAGGGTCATTGCAGTGTTTCAAGAACAAGTGAGTCTCCGTATTTTTCAAACCTCTTTCTCTTGTTTAGCTTTATGTTTGCTTGAGGGCAAGCAAAGGCTAAGTCTGGGGGAGTTGATAAATCATGGTTTTTACCCGTTTTTGACCATGATATAGGTCTTGTTTTTAGAGTCTTTCTAGTATTTTTGGAGTCTTTTCAGGTTTTGACACGTTTGGAGCATAATTGGAGATATTGAAGCATTCTAGAGCTTTTTGGAGCAAAGCATAGATCGTGTAGCTGGGACAGCCGATTTGAAGCCCTTGTATCGACCGACACCACCTGGTGTCGATCTATACGGACACCATGAAGGAAGGAACGTGACTCACTGCCCGTGTATCGATCGATACCACTTATGGTATCGGTCGATACCGTCGTCCATGGAGAAGGAAACGCGACTTTTTACAAATCTGAAGAATCTGCACCTTGGTCCAGAACACTTTAATAATTACAAGAAGCCCCAAAACGTGTTTTAGGATATAAATAAGGTTTTCAGCCACTTTTTAGAGATATGCTTTACGCTTTATTTTACTCTGGTCTTTGTGAGAGAGCTCTCTGAGGGAGACAAGTCTGAAACTCTGTTCGTCCGAGAGAAGATTTCGAACCCTTTTGGTACTCTCTTCTTTATTATTTATTCAGAGATTTATTCAATCATGTTTATTGTTTCAATCTCCATGTCTGAGTAGATCTCATGTTAGGTTTAGGGTTCTCAATAAAGGATCTCTTTGAATGTTAGGTTAATTAGTTGGTTAGGGTTCATAATCTGAATTAGTTCTTCACAATAGGTTGTTCTCAAAGCTAACTTTAGGTTGACGAATCTGGAACTTAGATCTTAGGTTAATCGATTAGGCACGACAGTGCAATTGATAATCTGACAGAACTTAGGGTGAGCAAAATAGCTATCCGCAAAGAGATTTGGTTTAGTTGTTTTGTGAACATATCAAACCTGAACTGTAATGCTGGTTTAGATCTTTAGGATTTGCAAAGAGATTTGGAATTCTGGGATTTAGATTAAGATAATTCTCGCAACGATAGTTGGTTAATTATAGTTTAGTGATTTGAGTTCAAGAACCGTGCATAACCTGAACCCTGACTGGTTGGTTAATCTGCATTCTTTAATTTCCTGAGAAATACTCTGAACTGATATCTCCTCCATTGAATTTACAGCACTTTAACTACGTTATAATTTCATGTTTCATTGATTTACTTAGCTTAATTCTTATCTATATAATCTATTGTGTGATTCTTGAGTCTCTATGGATTCGACCCCTAAGTACTGCAACGACAAAGCTTTAGTATTGTAGGGTATTAATTTTGAGCTTATCATTAAGTCATGGCTATTGAATTCAGTTTTACGTCATATATATTGTAGTGTCTTACGCATGAATGATGCTACAGATATATGGCGTGATCTCTATGGTCGATTTTATTTGACCAATCTTCCACGCACTTTCAACTTAACTCAAGAGATTCAAGGTTCTATGACTCTTTCTGATTACTATACGCATTTGAAGATACTATGGGATCAGTTAGAGAGCACAGAGGAACCAGATGATCCTTGTATATGTGGAAAGGCTGCTTGAAGGTTGAGAGAACTAAGATCGTGAAATTTCTTGTTGGACTTAATGAGTCGTATACAATCATCAGAAGACGGATCATTGCAAAGAAAGCTCTTCCAACTCTTGCTGAAGTTTACAACATGTTGGATCAAGATGACAGTCAAAAGGGGTTTTCTAATGTGATTGCTCCTCTTGTTGCATTTCAAGTTTCTGAGACTAATGTCTCTAAGATGGTTCCCGCAACAACTTGCTATGTTTAGTCAGGACCTAATAAAGGACGTCCCATTTGCTCACACTGCAATAGAGTTGGACATATTGCTGAGAGTGTTATAGAAAACATGGTTTTCCACCAGGTTTTGTTCCAAAAGGAAAACAACAACCTGTAAAGCTTCAGAAATCTCAACCTGTAGCGGCTCAAGTTGCTATCTCTGTTCCTAATACTACACTTGTTGGAATGGAACAGTTGGTTGGTCATCTCTCAAAAGATCAGATCCAGAATTTCATTGCATACTTCAGCTCTCAACTACAAAATTAGACCCTCAGTAACTCTAATGAAGCAAGTACTTCAAATGCTGTTTCTGGTATTAACTTCTCTCCTTCAACGTATTGTTTTGTTGGGATTTTAACTGTTTCACAACACACTCTGTCAAGTCATACATGGGTCATTGATTCAGGGCCTACTCATCATGTAGCTCATGATAGATCCTTGTTTATATCTCTTGATACTTCTATTGTGAGTTCAGTTAATATTCCTACTGGTTCTACCATACAAATTGGTAGAGTGTGAAATATTCAGCTCAACAAAGACATTGTTCTCAAACAAGTCTTGTTCATTCCTGAATTCAGACTGAATCTCATCAGTATAAGTTCTTTAACTTCAGATCTTGGTTCAAGAGTTATATTTGACCCAACTTGTTGTGAAATTCAAGATCCTATGAAGGGGGTGATGATTGGTCAGGGTAGGAGAGTTGCGAATCTGTACGTGTTGGACACCACTGTCTCTGCAGCTTCAGTAAATTCAGTCATTGACATTGGTGTTTGGCACAAGAGGCTTTGGTCACCCATTTCTATCTCGGTTGGATGTTATCTCCGACACTTTAGGCATCTCTAAACACAAGAATAAAGGTTCGGCATATTGCCATGTTTGTCATCTGGCAAAGCAGAAGAAGTTGTCCTTTCACTCTCCAAATAACATTTGTAATTCAAACTTTGAGTTGTTACATATTGATATTTGGGGGCCTTTCTCCGTTGAGACATTGGATGGTTTCAAATATTTTTTAACAATAGTGGATGATTATTTAAGAGGAACTTGGGTCTATTTGATGAAAACAAAGAATGAAGTTCTCACAGTCTTTCCCTCATTCATCAAGATGGTTGAGAATCAATATAATGTCAAAGTCAAAGCTGTAAGATCTGATAATGCATCTGAGCTGAGGTTTACTGAATTTTATCACGAGAAAGGGATTGTTGCGTTTCATTCATGCCCTGAATCTCCAGAGCAGAATTTTGTCGTTGAGAGGAAGCACCAACATATACTCAATGTTGCTCGTGCACTCTTGTTTCAGTCTCACTTTCCTCTACATTATTGGGGAGATTGCATCTTGACAGCGGTTTTCCTCATCAATAGAACTCCTTCTCAGTTGCTTTCCAACAAGACTCCATATGAAATCTTGACAAATAAAGCTCCTGATTACAGTCAAATCAGGACTTTCGGATGTCTCTGTTATGGCTCAACATCACCAAAACAGAGAAACAAATTTCAAGCTCGATATAAAGCCTGTGTATTCTTGGGATATCCGAATTGTTATAAGGGGTATAAACTGTTGGATTTGGAGAGTAACAACATCTCCATCTCTCGTATTGTTGTGTTTCACGAAGATATTTTTCCTTTGGTGCAACATCAGAACTCATAGGTAATTTCTGATATCTTTGACTCACGTGATTGCATACCTTCAGTTTCCCTTACACCATTATCAAATCCCATTACTCATTCTCATAACTCTCCCATCTCATCTCATGTTCCTTCTCCTAGACAAAGAAAACAACATGCACATCTGCAGGATTATCATTGTTATTCTTTGCAATCCACTATTCCATATCCCATTTCCTCTTATCTTTCTTATTCCAAAATATCACCAACTCATCTTTCATACATCAATAACATTACTAAAATTCCTGTCCCACAATCCTATAAAGAGGCTAAGGAATCTGGTGAGTTTTGTCAAGCTATGGATGCTGAGTTTAGAGCAATGGAATTGAATCATACTTGGGATGTCGTTTCTTTACCAAAAGCAAAAACGCTAGTAGGTTGCAGATGGGTTTACACTGTTAAGTAGCATGCTGATAGTAGTCTTGAATGGTATAAAGCTCAATTAGTTGCTAAGGACTATACTCAGAAGGAGGGTTTAGGCTACAATGATATTTTTTCACCGGTTGCTAAGATGGCTACAGTGAAGTTCCTCATGAAAGTCTCAGCTTCTAAGCATTGGTCTCTTAAACAATTAGATATCTCAAATGCCTTTCTTAATGGAGACTTAGAAGAAGAGATATTCATGGTTATGTTGAAAGACATGGGGCATCTTTACCACCTAATGCTGTTTGTAGACTTACAAAGTCCATCTATGGTCTCAAACAAGCATCTAGATAGTGGTTTTTACAATTCAAAGATGTTTTGTTGTAGCTGGGATTTATGTGCTTATGGGGATCACACTTTATTTGTAAAGAGTTGTGATAATAATTACTTGGCAGTTTTAGTATACATTGATGATATCATCATTGCTAGTACAAGTGATCAAGGCGCTGCTCAGTTGACCAAAACACTTCAAATCAACTTCAAACTCATAGATCTTGGCCTATTGAAATATTTTTGGGATTAGAAGTATCTCGATCTTCAAAAGGTATTTCTTTGTGTCAAAGAAAATATGCTCTTGAACTTCTCGCTTCTACTAGTTTTTTGGGATGTAAACCATCAATTGTGCCTATGGAACCTAATCTAAAGCTGTCTAAGGCAGATGGTGATCTCATTCCTAATCCATATATGTATAGAAGCCTTGTTGGCAGGTTGATGTATTTGACCATTACTCGGCTTGATCTCACCTTCGCTGTCAACAAGTTGTGTCAATTTGCATCAGATCCTCGCACCAGTCACCTCAAAGCTGTACATAAAGTTCTCCAGTTTATCAAAGGAACAGTTGGACAGGGTTTGTTCTACTCAGCAGACTCCGATTTGACTCTCAAAGGCTTTGCGGATTCAGATTGGGCTGCGTGTCCTGATAGCAAAAGATCTACAATTGGTTTCTGTATGTTCCTTGGTGATTCTCTTATCTCTTGGAAATCTAAAAAGCAACCTACAATTTCCAATCTTCTGCAGAAGCTGAGTATCGAGCTCTTGCTTTAGCTTCTTGTGAACTAGTTTGGTTGAACATTCTATTGACACATTTGCGAGTTCAATCTACTGCAGTTCATGTTCTTTACTCAGACAGTACTGCTGCCATTCACATAACAAACAATCCCGTGTTTCATGAGAGAATGAAACACATTGAGATTGATTTCCATACCGTCCGTGAGAAGTTGGATTTAGGTATCATGAAGATGCTTCATATCCGGACTGAAAATCAGTTGGCTGACATCCTAACTAAGCCTTTGTTTCCGAATCAGTTTCAGTATCTCAAGTCCAAGATGAGTCTACTTAACATATTCTCATCTTGAGAGGGCATATTGAAGTATCAGACCCGTTTTACCTCTTGTTATATTGGTTAAATAGTTTGTTGGAAACCGGTTAATTTACTCTCAATTGTATAGCTGTTATATAACTTTGTACATATTCTAATTCTTTTTTCTTAAGCTCAATAAACAGAAATTCAAAACTTCTTCTCTTTCGCTGCGATTCTCTCTTTCGTAATAGTTTGTGCAAAAGAATTATATCATTGTTTGAATACTTGTGTTTTCTTGTAGATTGCTGGAATATCAAAACAAGGCCGTGTATTTAGACTCGGATCACTTCAAACTGGTGTTTCTATGTCTTTAAATGATTCAACGGTTCCCCAACAACTCGAAACTGTTGTAAATTGAAGAAGTGGGAACATCGCACGGTGAAAGAACTCGAAACTGAGTTGCAAAAGAGCCATGATGAAAATGTCAATTTTCAGAAACGACTCGAAACTGTGGAGAAGATAATGGAGTCTATTTTCGGTCAGAATGTCTTGACTTCAACGAATCTGCCTACACTCCAACATGAACTTCTGCTTCTCCACAAGCTCCACGGTGTTTTAGTTTGTTTTATTCCACAAGTTCTCATTAGTTTTAGTTTCTTTTCCTGTGCTTTTAATTTGGTCTAGTACTTATCATTTTAGTTTGTTTGCTTATGTTATTTAAATTAAGACCTTGTTTACGTATGCTTTTTTTATGAGAACGTTTCCTTTTCAATGTTGTTTTTCTGATAATCATTTGAATATTATTTTTTATTAAGCTTCTAAATACAAATAGTGACAATTTTGACAAATAATTTTGTAACGAATAATGCCAAATTGTAGATGAAATTTTAGTAGTTAATTAAGACAGAATTGTAACAAACATTTAATCACAAGGCGTGACAAAGTCGGGTCGATAGGGCGACAATTTTGTTTGTCATCATTTGTGATGATTTGGGGCTATATTGTTGTCTTAATGAGTGACAGAATTGGGATGTTATGGCAGTCACAAAACATGACGGTTTTGAGACTATGTTTTGAGACTATGTTTTTAGTCGCGACGGATAATTGGTCACTACTTGTGACAATTATGAGACTATATTAAGTCACTACTTGTGACGATTTTGAGACAATATGAAAGTCACGAAGCACGACGGTTTTGAGACAATTTTTTAGTCGCTAATTGTGACGGTTTTGTTACTTTCATATTGCGTCACCATTTGTGACAAAATGGTACTAGATACATTCGTCAAAAATTTGTGACGATGGTATTGTAACCGTTTTAAAATGGTCACAATTCCGTCACAATATTGTTATTGCTACGAAATAGTTCTTATTGTGACTAAATTTTTTGTCACAATATAACAATTTTCTTGTAGTGTCGTTTTTTATATAGATGACACTTGGAAGGAGATCAATATATTTTCAAGCTTGAACTTGTATTGCTTTTAAGACAATGTAAAAAGACAATGATGGGAGCTAGTAATTTACGCATAAATCTCTCTCTTATATATTGATGTGGGTAAGTTTTCATCCTAAAATAACGTAGTTGCAAGTGCACAACAACGATGTAGTATTTAGGGGTCGAGTCCACTAGAGACTGGAAGATGTTACACTAGAGTTTTTATGATTTCGAATTAAGCTAAGAAAACAAAATAAAGGTAAGATCGATGATAGCAAAATAGTAAATAAGAAAGATTAAGCAATAAGAGAAAACGTTAGGCAATGGATAATTCGCAAATATACATAACATGAAAGATATCGATCAGATAGGGTTTTAATTAGATCCATTCTTGAACTCAAAACACGAATTTATAATCTTTCCACTGTCGTGGCTCCGATCACTATGCTTTACAAACCAATAGACTCAGCTTTTGGAAGGTTATTGTAGAATGAAAACATGCATTAATTCGAGCAAGTTAAGATTGTTCACTAGACTCTTTAACTCGACTTTTGGAAGGTTAAGACGCCTAACTCACCAAATATTAGATCAAGCAATATAACAAGCTTTTGGAGAGTATATTAACCTAAGATCAGATCACTAGATGGCCAACCAAGCAATCAGCAATTAGTACAAATAAAGGTGAAGAACCATATGAATAAACCCTTTCAGAACGTTTGATATCAAATTAACATGTTATGCACTTATTGAAAAACCCATAACCTAACAAGTGAATTACTCGCACATAATGAAAGTAAACACGCAGAGAGAGTAAAGAGAAATCATTACTTTATTAAAAGAGTAAGGGTTGAAGAAGATCAAACCGAAAATCCTTGAACAAAGGGGAAGAACTCCTCTTAGAATCTCTTAGAACAAAAACTATGAAAAGAAAACAAAGCTGCGGTTTTATTATGATAGGTGTGTTTGCTGTGGTTTCTCTCTAGGTGCTAGAGGCTAAAAACAAGTATTATATAGGGTTTAGAAAAGACCTAAGTCGACTAGGGTTTAGTTTAGGGCAAAAAGGAAATATTAATTCGTAGAGGCTCAGGGTCGGCCAAGGATCTGGGTCGAGCTCCTGACCCGTGGTTGTGGCATCGGGTGAGACGAGAACTCTCCGGGCCGATCCTCTGGGCCGAGTTTGGACCTTAATCCTGCATTGCTTCCTTTGCGAGCCAGACGGACATGTTCCCAGTAGAATCGATGTAACCTCGTCATCACAGCTCCCAATGTCTTGAAACCAATTCCAAATGAAATTCATCTCAAAATTCTATTTTGTCTCCGAATTTCATCCCAATCCATGCATGGGAGAGCATTCAACGAAAATGAAACTTCTGATGCATTTGTGCTGTGCAATTGGAGAAATTCGTCTATCTTGAGCTTTAAGTGCTTGGCTCATCTTTTTGGCTTGGTAAAATGGCATGATCATACTTTAGTGCTCTTTTGCTCCATTATCCATCCTTTTTGATGCTTCGATCCATAAAATCTCTAAACACTACAAATACGAGAGAACTACCTCTAAATCCATAAAACCGCATAAAAATATTTATATAATATATTAAAAACCATATAAAAATCATGTAAAATATAGGTATATCAACTCCCCCAGACTTAACTTTAGCTTGTCCTCAAGCAAACAAGGAAACTAATGATATATCATGGTTTTTACCCCTTTGTAACCATGATATAGGTCTTGTTTTTAGAGTCTTTCTAGTGTTTTTGTAGTCTTTTAGTGTCTTTTCAGGTTCTAGGCACATTTGGAGCATAATTGGAGATATTGAAGCATTCTGGAACTTTTTGGAGCAAAACAGATATCGTGCAGCTGGGACAGCCGATTTGAAGCCCTTGTATCGACCGACACCACCTGGTGTCGATCGATACTGACACCATAAAGGAAGGAACGTGACTCACTGCCCGTGTATCGATCGATACCACTTATGGTATCGGTTTATACCGTCGTCCATGGAAAAGGAAACACAACTTTTTACAAGTCTGATGAAATCGCACCTTGGCCCAGAAGACTTTAATAATTACAAGAAGCCCCAAAACGTGTTTTAGCATTATAATTAGGTTTTTCAGCCACTTTTGTTGGCTAAGCTTTATTTTATTCTTCATACTTTGAGAGAGATTGGTTAGAGGGTTGTTAGAGAGACAACTCTGAACCCCTTTGTTTTCTTATTGATTTCTTTTATGCAATTCTATTCATCTATGATTTCTGTTCCATTAATCATGTCTGAGTAGATTCACTTTAGGTTTAGGGTTTTCTCATAAAGGATTTCATTGAGTGCTGGTAATTGATTACTTAGGATTCATAATCTGAATTAGTTCTTCACCATAGGTTGTTCTCAAAGCTAATTCTAGGTTGACGAATCTGGAACTTAGATCTTAGGTTAATCGATTAGGCACGACAGTGCAATTGATAATCTGACAGAACTTAGGGTGAGCAAAATAGCTATCCGCAAAGAGATTTGGTTTAGTTGTTTTGTGAACATATCAAACCTGAACTTTAAAGCTGGTTTAGATCTTTAGGATTTGCAAAGAGATTTGGGATTCTGAGATTTAGACTTAGATAATTCTCGCAACGACAATTGGTTAATTATAGCTTAGTGATTTGAGTTCAAGAACCGTGCATAACCTGAATCATGATTGATTGGTTTATATGCATTCTCTGATTTCCTGAGAAATACCCTGAACCTATCTCTCCTCCATTGAATTTACAACAGTTTAATTTGCATTGTTATTTCTTTTTCATTGATTTACTTAGCTTAATTCTATTATATTTAATCTATTGTGTGATTTTCTTGAGTCTTTGTGGTTCGGCCCCTACTATACTACAGCTACAGCTTTAGTACTTTTAGGGTATTAATTTTGAGTTTATCAACTAAGAATAGAAAAGAGGTTTGAATGCATGGGAACTTACATATTCTTTGGAACGCCTTGCTGACCATAACCTTTGTGAGTCACTAACAACAGTATCAACATTAGGTACCGAACCAAAAGCTTAGCAATTGTCCCAATAGAGCCAAAATCAATATAGAGAAGTCCAAAATTTCGTTTGCTAACTCTTTTGGTATCTAGGGAGTGTGGTCTCATCGAGGGAGTATCGATCAAAGAAGATGTAGACTCTTTCTCTTTCAAGTCCCTGATAACCAAGACAGTCTTTTTCTACTTTCTGGTTTCATTCCTCTCCCTTTTCTCTCTTCTTCGGATCGACTTCTTTTCCATCGTGCTCTTATGAGATCAAGATTTTCATGAGACGCGAGCATTGATGGTAGTTGCCACTGAATTCCCGGTTCACCTATTTTGACATGTTTCCATGAGACGCGAGTACTGATGGTGTTTGCCACCGAATCCCCGGTTCACTTCTTTGGACACGTTTCCATGAGACGCGAGTATTGATGGTGTTTGCCACCGAATCCCCGGTTCACTTTTGTGCCACTCATATATTTTTCCTTTTGCATTGAAGTTCTTAATTGATGGGAAGAGAGAGGGAAACCGTACTTTTCACATAGACTTGTCTTGTCAGGTCTGAATGAGGAATCTTGCTCGATGTATACCAAGCCCCAAGATGAGAAAATTAAAGTTCATTTAGTGCGGAGTCAGCGCTGGATCTTTCATATTCTCAAGAGATGCGTCCGTCTTGGTAGGTTGATCCACTTATGGCTTTTCCGTTCAGGCGAATCTGCAGTCAATCACTTTGACTGTCATTATGGTCACTAGGTCATTAGTACAACTTGGTTAGTTCCTAGAAAAGCTCATTGTTCCCGACTAAATTTTGACTCAGTAAAACGACTCGAGAAAAAAATAAAAAGATTAAACAAAACGAACAAACGTATTAGTAAATGACATAATCCCCCCCAGACTTACTTCACACCGTCCCGGTGTGAAAGCAAATTAAATTAAGGGAGAAACAAAATAGAAGAATAAATAGAAAGATAAAGATAGAAAGATGGTACCATAGTAGGACAAAACTTCATAAACGTCGGGTTTTCGGCTTACCGGGGATGAGGTTCTTGACCAAATTTGGATGTTTATCCAAGTCGGGGTAAAGTGACTCGACCAGAATGTTTATGAGTTAGGTTTGGTCGATGTATCCTTAATTTCCCGTGCTGGTTCACGCTGGTATAGACAACGGTCGCTATGGTCGAGTAGAAGGTGGTCGTTCAACCATAGCTCAATCCGTGAAGAATCTCCTGAACCATACAGAAATTCTGGCGACCAAGCGCATGTTTTATGTTAGGTGATAAAGTTTAAGAGCAGGTGGACGTACCGTTTGGTGGCTGGTCGGTAAATGGGCTCCTCAGGTGGTCGGCTAGACGGTTCGTGAGGGTCCTCGTTTCTTTTCAATTTGGCTCGACCAAATCTACTTCTCATTGAACCAATTCTATTTTCTTGCCCTTGTGTTCTATCATCTTGGTATGGTCGCTTTGGTGTCACTTCTTTGGTAAGCATCTCCTTGAAATGGCTTTGGATATCTCCTTAGACGATTTGGATTGTGCGTCCACAACAAAACGTCTAGCTATATATCCTGTCAAGCTTTCAAAATCTTTGCAAAACACTTGAAATCACTTGTTAATGTGCTCTTGGATCAAGATCTCTCAAATAATGAGTATCGAGTTCTAAATCCAAGAGAGCTTAAGATAAAGCATAAGAAAGGAATTGAATCTTAATGCATGTTAAGACAATCCAATCTAAGTGAAAAAAATGAAAAAGGGTAAGGATTCAATTCTAACATGTGCCATTCATTCATAAAAAACAAATTTAATGAGCTAAAACCACCAAATTCAAAGTACAAAATTCTTATCGATAAAAAATTTCTCATTGAGAAGTTATAGAGAAATACACAAAATCGTAAGAAAGCACTGAAAATATTGTGTTTGGTTTATGTCAATTGTGAATTTTAGTTTCAATACGGGTTTTTAATGAAATCAAGGAGGTGAACTTACCTTCAAAAATTTGTTACGGATCTCGACCAAAGAGGTTGGCGTGTTTATGATCCATTTAGCTTGGGGCGAAGCTTGGGGTGAAGACATTGGGTGAAAATCTCGCCCAATGGAGAACCAAATGATGTGCCTCAAAAATGCCTTAGGATCGGGTGGGAGGATCGGGCCGGGATCTGGGTCGGGGTTTCGCCTCGAGATGGGAAGGGGAAGTGTGGTCGGGGTCGGCCGCGTGAAGGAGAAGCGCCGGGCCGGTCCTCCATGACCCGAGCTCGTCCCATCGGCCTATGGCCTTTCTTCTAGGCCAATGTTGGCGCCCCGTGTTGCGTCTCTGTTTCGGTCCTTCCTTAGTAGCCATCTAAAAACGATTTTTATCTATTTTTATAAACTTTTAAAAATTCTGAAAAAATGTGGGTGCATAAATAAACCAATAATAAGTTCATAAAAATTAAAACAAAATTAAAAACCTAAGTAAATAATAAGTTGTGGGTTGCCTCCCACACATCGCTTGTTTTAAGTCTTATAACTCGACTCATTGTGTGTTCTAGGTTGATGATCGATCTCGTGTCTCCCTTAGAACATTTTGAACTCCTCATGAAGGTCTATGTGGCTTCATTTATGTTCAAAGAATCGTCAAAAGCATCTTTTACCTCATCTCCTTTCTCGCTTTCGATTGTGTAACGAATGCGTTTTGAGGAAAAACCGAGGGGTGCTGCTAGGTAGAAGGTCTCTTTGTTGATGTTTGCAAGAAACATCCTCATGTTTGGCCAATCCATAATGGCTCCGAACTTGAGAGGAAGATTCTCGATCTTGCCAACTATGGTCGTAGTTGAACCATCTGCAAGACCAATTCTCATCCTTGAAGGCTTCATGTTGTTGATTCTCAAACGCCTTGCATTTGATTCCGACATAAGGTTCACACCGGCTCCCGAATCACATAGAGAATTGTTGAAGTAGGAGCAAAAAATCTCACACGATATGATGAAGCACGCTGGTTCTTCGAGCTTGTGCAAGGTCCTGGACTTCGACAATGTTTTCCTAGCTTCGTCAAACAAGTCCTCGATCTCATACTTCTCCTCCTTGTTGTACCAAAAGAGTTCCCTCATTTCGGGGTATTTCGTCCAAGCTTGAGAAAACGAGATATGAGCTGGAATTTTCTTCACAATGGAATGGAAGTCATCCAACATTTCCTTGTTTATGGACCGTGTTTCCCAATCTTCATGTCTAAGGGGTTGTCTTCGACCAGCAATTGGAGTTCCCTCGCATGGCCTTTTGACTTTCATCCCTGCAGTTTGTCTTATCATCATGCATTGATGATCCATCCTTGATTGGGGGTTGTTGTCCACGTCCCTTGGCACTCTTGGAGAAGTCTCTTCCTCAGCTAAGAAGATCACAGCATTGCAATGCTCAGTTGGGGCAGATTTTGCCTCCACTGAATCGGATCAGAGACGAAAGTTGATGGTTTCTTCGACATTGGACAAACGCCTTTGAAGTGTCTTGAGTTCCTTAGAGAGATCAGTAGATATGTCTCATAATCCCATAGTCTTCCCAAGGAGATCATGGTATCGTCCATCCATGTTGGAACAAATTCTTTGGATTGCTTCCTTCGCTTGCTTTTGCCCTTCGTAAGGAACATGAATGGTCGAATAAGCTTCTCTTCCTTAAGTACCAATCTCCTCCACTCCTCTCTCAGCCTTGTGTGCTTTGTTTGCAATGGTGCTGAGATTTGTAGCAGTAGAGGAGAGGCTCTCTCCCAAGTTCGTGAATCTCCCTTCAAAGTGGGCTTCCATGAGCTCCATGGATTTGTTGACATGATCGGTGAGAATTTGGTTATTCTCAATCTCAAGGGCTTGTTGCACTTGCACCTCGTCCATTTTCTTCACTTTCTCTTCAAGTTTTTGAACTTGGAAAGAAATAGCATCAAACTTCCCACCTAGATCGTTTTTGATATGATCCAACTTTGCATCGAGCTCAAGCGAAGACTCTTGCTGATTCTTCATAAGCGTATACATCATGGCTTCAAGTCTACTCTCTTGAGACTCATTGGGGATGTGATCATAGGCAGGAGGTGGTGGTTGTGGCCGTGGCTGGTGGTAGTGATGGTAAAAGCCTTCGTGATCAAATTCGCTCCAATTCTGATTTTGGTTCTAGTAAGCTTGGTTTGGTCGGTTAGAACTTGGCATCGGGATGTAGTCTCCAGCAGGCTCACGGTACAGAGGTGAACGCCTTTGAGCTTCATGAGGGAGAGGAAATCGATGACTTTTAAAGAAACCATCATTCCTCGAGTAGTAATCCATTTCGAAAAGTTCCTAAAAACATAAATATAAAAGAAAAATTCGAAAAATTCGAAAACAAAGAAAAGAAAAATCTTAGACGAAATTCTAATCTAAAACTCGTGGGTAACAAATCAGTCCCCGGCAACGGCGCCAGAAAACTTGATGTGGGTAAGTTTTCACCCTAAAATAACGTAGTTGCAAGTGCACAACAACGATGTAGTACTTAGGGGTCGAATCCACTAGAGACTCGAAGATGTTACACTAGAGTTTTTATGATTTCGAATTAAGCTAAGAAAACAAAATAAAGGTAAGATCGATGATAGCAAAATAGTAAATAAGAAAGATTAAGCAATAAGAGAAAACGTTAGGCAATGGATAATTCGCAAATATACATAACATGAAAGATATCGATCAGATAGGGTTTTAATTAGATCCATTCTTGAACTCAAAACACGAATTTATAATCTTTCCACTGTCGTGGCTCCGATCACTATGCTTTACAAACCAATAGACTCAGCTTTTGGAAGGTTATTGTAGAATGAAAACATGCATTAATTCGAGCAAGTTAAGATTGTTCACTAGACTCTTTAACTCGACTTTTGGAAGGTTAAGACGCCTAACTCACCAAATATTAGATCAAGCAATATAACAAGCTTTTGGAGAGTATATTAACCTAAGATCAGATCACTAGATGGCCAACCAAGCAATCAGCAATTAGTACAAATAAAGGTGAAGAACCATATGAATAAACCCTTTCAGAACGTTTGATATCAAATTAACATGTTATGCACTTATTGAAAAACCCATAACCTAACAAGTGAATTACTCGCACATAATGAAATTAAACACGCAGAGAGAGTAAAGAGAAATCATTGCTTTATTAAAATAGTAAGGGTTGAAGAAGATCAAACCAAAAATCCTTGAACAAAGGGGAAGAACTCCTCTTAGAATCTCTTAGAACAAAAACTATGAAAAGAAATCAAAGCTGCGGTTTTATTATGATAGGTGTATTTGTTTTGGTTGCTCTCTAGGTGTTAGAGGCTAAAAATAAGTATATATAGGGTTTAGAAAACACCTAAGTCGACTAGGGTTTAGTTTAGGGCAAAAAAGGAAATATTAATTCGTAGAGGCTCAGGGTCGGACAAGGATCTGGGTCGAGCTCCTGACTTGTGGTTGTGGCATCGGGTGAGACGAGAACTCTTTGGGCCGATCCCCTAGGCCGAGTTTGGACCTTATTCCTGCATTCCTTCTTTTGCGAGCCAGACGGACATGTTCCCAGTAGAATCGATGTAACTTCCTCATCACAGCTCCAAATGTCTTGAAACTAATTCCAGATGAAAGTTAACTCAAATGCTATCTTGTCTCCGAATTTCATCCCAATTCATACATGGGAAGGCATTCAACGAACATGAAACTTCTGAGCTTTAGGTGCTTGGCTCATCTTTTTGGCTTAGTAAAATGGCATGATCATACTTTAGTGCTCTTTCGCTCCATTATCCATCCTTTTTTATGCTTCGACCTGTAAAATCTCTAAACACTACAAATACGAGAAAACTACCTCTAAATCCATAAACCCGCATAAAAATACTTAGATAATATATTAAAAACCATATAAAAATCACGTAAAATATAGGTATATCATATATTTTTAATTAAATTTTCATTTAGACCATGCATTGTATGATTACACAACAGAAGACGAACTGGTGAAGATGGTGTCAACATCAAAATAGTGGCCTACTTTCTCAGTTCATTTGGAAGAATTTTCGAATGTTTACTTTTTTTTCTATCTCGTTTAGTCCACACTCAACCAACACAAAAACGGGTAAATTAACACTAAGTATGATGTGATCATGGAAGCATTGAAGACATAGATGATGAGCTAGTAGCCGAGGAGCATGAACCAGAACAAGAGGAGCTTGTAGCCGAGGTGATATCATCATGGATAGCACTAAGGAGATGGAGCTTGAACCAGAGCTTGTAGCTGAGCTTGCACATGCGGATGAGCATGAAGCTAAGAAGAATTGGATTAATCCAACAACAACATTTGATCCAGGAATTTCAAGAGGATCAACAAATGGGTATGTGACCCATTTGCACTCTTTTTCCCTTGTTTTGGTTTTGTCCCAATGGGTTTTCCAAAGTAAGATTTTTAATGAAACAAATGGATCACATCCCTTTAGCCCATTTGTTGATCAAGATCCAAAGGCCAGCAATGATTTCAACCAGACCCAAAATCCAACAAGAATTTCGACCAAAAAGAGATTGGGTCTCATCTATTCTAAGGTCATAAATAAAGAAGTCATTGGACCACCAAGAAGAATCTCGACCCAATAAGATCAAGGAACATGCGCATGGATTTAGTCCAAGGGTCATTCAAAGTTTAGCATTTAAATTTTAGTCTTTGTTTCATTTTCAAGATTGGTTTTAATGCTTTGTGTATTTACGAGTTTGACTATTTGTCTACTCTTTTCCTTTCCTTTATAATCCCCTTGTACTCTTTGTCGAAGCTTAAGTATCTTTTTATGAAAAACCTTTGTGTTTCTTTCTTGTGTTGAGAGTGATTCTCTTCATGATCTGTTGGTGTGTAATATCCAACAAAACCTTCGATCTCTTTTGGTGCATAATATCCAAGAGAATCGGAATGGTAAATCAAAGGCCTTTCCGCAGCCTTTGTGTGACCCTTCATTCCACATCTCTTGAAGCAACTTGTTGCTTGCAAGGCCTATCCGTTCTATCCAGTCTTAGAGTGTCGATTTTGGGAGATTCGTATTATGTGGTAACAGAGCGACGCTCTATAAAATCTGGGTAATCTCTTTGCTTTTTCATATTTTTGTGTCTGTTTATCTTTTATTTATGTTGTCGCATCAGTTCATCAATTGTTTTGGTGTGTTTTGCATATGTTCGTCTACTTTTGTGAGTCAAAGTTTGTTCATATTTTTTTTCTCGTGATTTTCGCATTTAGATCTGTCTAAAAATTCAAAAAAAAAAAATTATTATTAGGGTTCATCTAGTGTGTGGATCTGTTCTTCATATTTTGTCTTTTCATATTCTGTTAGATCAATTGGTTTTGTGTGTGTTGTGTGTCGAGTTTCATATTCTTGTCGTGTTTGATCTATCACTAGGCTGTCAAAATTATTTTAAGCTGATCGTTTTAGAGCATGTGTTAATTAATCTTTGAGAAAACTAGTTGCTGGTGATTTTTGTTTGCAATTTGTTTCAGGTTAAGATGGGAAATCAGCAAGGAGCGCAAGAGCGATTTGAGGCTATGATAGCTAAGAGGACTCATACGTTGTGTAGGAGATTACAAGCCATGCACCAACGATTTGATGAAGCAAAACTACAAAGACAGGCACGAGTAAGAGAAGAACCAAGGAGGGAACCATGGAGAGACAAACCGAGACAACAAAGAGAAGAAGCAGCATATGACTACTATAGACGTGATGGTAAATCGTCTCATGACAGTTCAAGAAGGCCTAGCTAGAGGTGTGAGGGAAGGCAGAGAAGAGCCCAGCTACGAATTTGGACTGCTCAAAAGAAGAGAAAAGGAAACGACCGATCGATCCTTTCATCAGATCGATCAATCAAAATCTTTCGGAAAAGACAGGAGCAAAAACGATCGACCGATCGTTCCTTCGACCGAACGATCCTTTCGTCCAGAGGCCAAACCGAAGGATCCGATCACCAAATCAACCAAGGGAGGACATTTTCTTTGACCAACCATACATGAGGAAGATTCTGGTCGAGTCCAAATTCCATTTGTTCAACCCCGAATCCAAGTTGTTGAAGACAGGCCATTTGAAAGTCATGAAGTGACTAAATCGATCTCTCTAGAACCGAATCAGGAAGTAAACAAGATAAGTCTTGATCCATCTCAATCAATTGCTGAAATTTTTGATTCTAGTATCACAAAAATACAACTCAAGGAAGTTTCCCACTGATCCGTGGAAAGAAACATCACATCGTTTTTGATCCAGGAGCACCCATTGAAGCATTTCCTTGTGACATCCGAAACAAACAAGGTAAAGAAATTGTTGTGCCTAATGCAACGATTCAAAGGTATGCGTTTCTTTTTGTTCATGAATCTAAGCTGCTGAAATATGAACACATCAAAGAGCTTTATATGTCAACTATTGATTTTAAAGATGTGATTCATTATTGTGAAAAATTTGAGCATAAAAAATTCTTTAGGCATGGAGGATTTATGTTTGATAAAACGTGTGAAACTAATAAGAATTATGTGCTTATGAATATTGATAGACTCTCTAAGACATCATATTGCATTCCATATCATAAAATTAGAGAGGATTTGCATGATTTGAGATCATTCATTAAGATGTTTGATGTGATCTACATTCTGATTTATAATAAACTCTTTGATGATCATGATGAATACTTGAAATATGAGTTAGATGATCAAAATGAGAAACTGTTTGTTGAAATAGAAAAGTATGCATTTTGTGCGTTTGATCTTGTGTTTCAAGTTATTGTTGTGAAAGCACAGGGTATACAGGATGAAGAGCTGAACTTTCATGCACCGAAAACGTGGCTCTATCATATTTGGCTTAAGAAAATTCTCATACAAACTGTTCTTGAACCGATGGAGCACTTGCAAAGAAAACAGCATCAAGAGCAAGCCAACGAAGGAGAGAGCTATGTGATCTTTAAGCCTGGTTATCGGTTTTGGATTCGCATGAAGGAGAAACATTTTCCAGACCTAAAGGAGTCCAAGCTAATGCCCAGAGGAGACTATTCTTTCCAAGTCATAGAACAGATCAATGCCTACAAAATCTGCTTGCAAGGTGAGTCTAATCTGATTTACTTCAATAATTCTAACTTAATCATTTTCCTTGCAAATTGTTCGGATTTGAGATCAAATCCTTTTCAAGTGGGAGAGGATGATATGATCATGGACAGCACTAAGGAGATGGAGCTTGTAGCTGAGCTTGCACTTGCGGATGAGCATGAAGCTAAGAAGAATTGAATTAATCAAACAACAACATTTGATCCAGGAATTTCAAGAGGATCAACAATGCACCTTTATCCCTTGCTTTGGTTTTGTCCCATTAGATTTTCCAAAGTAAGGTTTTTAATGAGACAAATGGATCACATCCCCTTAGCCCATTTGTTGATCAAGATACAAAGGCCAGCAATGATTTCGACCATACCCAAAATCCAACAAGAATTTCGACCAAAAAGAGATTGGGTCTCATCTATTCTAAGCCCATAAACAAAGAAGTCATTGGCCCAACAAGAAGAATCTTGACCCAATAAGATCAAGGAGCATGCGCATGGATTTAGTCCAAGTGTCATTCAAGTTTAGCATTTAAATTTTAGTCTTTGTTTCATTTTCAAGATTGTGTTTTAATGCTTTGTGTGTTTACGAGTTTGACTCTTTGTCTACTCGTTTCTTTTCCTTTATAATCCCCTTGTACTTTTTGTCGAAACTTAAGTATCTTTTTATGAAAAACCTTTGTGTTTCTTTCTTTTGTTGAGAGTGATTCTCTTCATGATTTGTTGGTGTGTAATATCCAATAAAACCTTCGATCTCTTTTGATGCGTAATATCGAAGAGAATCGGAGTGGTAAATCAAAGGCCTTTCCGCGGCCTTTGTGTAACCCTTCATTCCACATCCCTTGAAGCAACATGTTGCTTGCAAGGCCTATCCGTTCTATCCAGTCTTAGAGTGCCGATTTTGGGAGATTCGTATTAAGGTCTTTGATCATTCCAACTGGTCCCATGACACGAGTACTGACTAAGAAGCTTAAGGAAGTTGTTGCTGGCATAGACTCAACCAAGTTACTTGGGCCGAGAGGAAAAGGAAGTTGCATCTACATTGGTTGTGATCCAAGCTCAGATGGCTAAGTGGGCTTGTGATCCAAACTTGCACTCTTTTTCCCTATCCTTGTTTTTGTCCAAATGGGTTTTGCAAGGATAGGTTTTTAATGAGCCAAGATTGGATCACCTCTATCTCTAAGCCCACTCGCCCAAAGCATATTCATTTTCGACCAAAGCAAGGCCCAACATGTTTTAAGTTGTATTTTCTTTTGTTGTTGTTTCCTTTTATAAACCCTAGCAGCCTTTGTCGTAAAACTCATCTATCATTTTTTAACAAAGACTTTGTTCTTCCTCTTTTGGTCGTAAGAGAGTTATTCTCTTCCTCCTTGCTTGCTGGTGAGTAATATCCACAAATATTTCGATTCTACTTTGGTGTGTCATGTCCAGAGCAGATCGTTTGGTGAATCAAAGGATCTTCCGCCTCCTTTGTGTGACCTATCGACCCACAACCCCTGAAGCACTTGTGCTTGCAAGACATATCAGTTCGTATCCAGTTCTAGAATTTTCTATTCAGGGAGTTTTATATCAAGTGGTATCAGAGCATCGCTCTACAACAATCTTGGTAATCTCTATCCTTTAGTTTTCGTAGATGTTCATCTTTTCATTTATGTGTGTTGCATCTGTTCTTATTTTTCTTTGTGTTCTTTAATTTTTTTCTTTGTGATTTTCGCATCTAGTAACTTGTTTAGGTGTGTTGTCGAGTTAGTTCTTCAAAAAAAAAAAAAAAAAAAAAAAAAAATTAGGGTTCTAGTTGTGTCGATCTACTTGCTGTCGAGTTTAGTTTCTAAATTTGTCTTATCAGTTTTGTGTGTTAGATCGATTATAAGGTGTTGGATTTTCGAGTTGTTGTTTGAATTTGTTGTGTCGTTTGAGTCTAGAAAGCTTGTTAGTTGTTTTAGTTGCGACAATCGATTTTCAAGTGCAGCAGCTTTCGTGTTTAACAACTTGAATGTTCCAGCCAGTCTGTTCATACCCAATAAACCTTGATGAGTCGATTTTTGTGAAGAACTAGTTACTGGTTTGTGTTTTGTTTTGTTTTCAGGACAAGATGGGTGATGAGCAAAGAGAAAACATCAACAACAACAAGCTGTTGATGGAGGCAATGATGGCTCGAATGCAGCAGATGATGAACACTACTTTAGATGCTAAACTAGAGGCCTTTCGACAAGAGCAGCAACATCATAGAGAACAAGCGCAAAGCGACAATGAACCAAGGAGAGCTCGTAGAGGAGACAGAAATCAACAAAGGCAACATAGAGATGAAGAAACATCAAGCTATTATAGCCCAGATAGTGAATCAACTCAAGAAAGTCAAAGAAGGAATAGACGTGCTAGAGAAGGCAGAGCTCAACAACGAGACAATTTTGGAGGTCTCAAGCTCAGAATCCCACCTTTCCATGGGAAAAACGACCCTGATGCATACTTGGAGTGGGAAAAGAAGATTGAGTTGGTCTTCAACTGCCAACACTACACATAAATCAGTAGCCGCAACTGAGTTCTACGATTATGCTCTCAGCTGGTGGGATCAGTTATTAACTTCTAGAAGACGTAATGGAGAAGATGCGGTGGAGACTTGGACTGAGATGAAGAGAATCATGAGAAAAATATTTGTTCCCAGCCATCACCACCGTGAGTTGCACAATATAAGCTCAGAAAGCTTGCTCAAGGAAGCCGCAGCGTAGAAGATTACTATCAAGAGTTAGAAACTCTTATGATTCGTGCAGCACTACGTGGAGTTAGAAGAAATGATTCACAAAGCTATTCTAGTCGAGCACCAACTCAAGAGGAAGAGCTCAGGGGAGACATGCGAAGCTTCCATGGCCTTGCTGGATTCTATAGGCGATTTGTGAGAGACTTTAGCACTCTAGCTGCACCACTCACTGAAATAATCAAGAAGGACGTTGGTTTTAGATGGGGAGAAGCACAAGAAGAAGCATTCCAGGCCTTGAAAGAGAAGCTCACAAACGCACCTCTTTTATCTTTGCCTAATTTTGTTAAAACTTTTGAAATTGAGTGTGATGCTTCTGGTGTAGGAATTGGAGCTGTCTTGATGCAGGATAAGAAGCCCCTTGCATTTTTCAGTGAGAAGCTTAGAGGTGCCACTCTCAACTATCCAACGTATGAAAATGAGTTGTACGCCTTAGCCCGAACTTTGCAAACATGGCAGCACTACTTATGGCCTAAAGAGTTCGTTATACACATTGATCATGAGTCACTCAAACATCTAAAGGGGCAACATAAACTAAACAAGAGACACGCCAAGGAAGCTCATGGAGGAGGCTTGATGGGGCATTTCGGAATTGCTAAGACAATGAAAGTGATGCAAGATCACTTCCATTGGCCTCACATGAAGAGAGACGTTGAAAGAATATGTGGCATGTGTGCTACATGCAAACAAGTTAAATCAAAGGTTCAGCCACATGGTTTGTATACTCCTCTTCATGTCCCTAATCATCCCTGGAATGATATATCTATGGACTTTGAGATAGGGCTGCCTAAGACTAGAACAGGGAAAGATTCTATTTTTGTTGTAGTATATCAATTTTCTAAGATGGCGCATTTCATTGCTTGTCATAAAACTGATAATGCATCTCATGTAGCTAGTTTGTTCTTCAAGGAAATTGTTAGATTGCATGGAATGCCTAAAACAATTGTGTCTGATCGAGATACTAAGTTCCTTAGCTATTTCTGGAAAACGTTGAGGTCAAAGTTAGGCACTTAGCTGTTGTTTTCTACTACATGTCATCCGCAAACTGATGGCCAAACAGAAGTAGTCAATAGAACTCTACTTCTGCGTGCATTGATTAAAAACCTTAGAACTTGGGAAGAATGTTTGTCACATATCGAATTTGCATACAATCATGCTGTGCATTCTGCTTCTAAGTTTTCTTCATTTCAGATTGTTTATGGTTTTAATCCCTTATCTCCATTGGATCTAACCCCTCTGCCTTTGAGTGAAAGAAAAAGCATAGATGGAAAACAGAAAGCTGAGCTTGTCAAACATATTCATGAGAAAGCTAGAGCAAATATAGAAGAGAAGACAAAGCAGTATGCTAAACAAGCCAACAAGGGCAGGCGCAAGGTGATCTTTGAGGTTGGAGATCTCGTATGGATACACTTGAGGAAAGAACGATTTCTAGATCAAAGGAAGTCTAAACTTATGCCTATTCGATGGTCCATTCAAAATCACAAGGAGAATCAGTGACAATGCCTACCAGCTTGATCTTCAAAGTAACTATAATCACTACAAGAAAACACAGCTTTTGCGACTCCCAAAATAGTCACAAAATGGTCGCAAATGAGTCATTTGCGACCATTTTGGGACTAAAAAAGTAGTCGCAAATATTTGGTCGCTAAAATAAGTGGTCACAAAACAGTCGCTCTTTTCCGACTAATATGTGACTCCACTATCAGTCCTAATTTAGAGACTAATTTGCGACTACCAATTAAAACAAAATTAAAAAAAAAACAAAATTAAAAAAAGAAAATAATTAAATTGATTTATATATATAAAAAAATGTCTAAATACAAAAAAAAAACAAAAAAAAAAAAAAAAAAAAAAATANCTCCTTGTTTCAGAATTGACACTCTACTTGATTTCTCATTATTGTGATACAACCGGAAGACTTTCACCATCCACTTATTAATAGATATCCCATATGAACAATACACTCTCAAAGGACATTCTTCACCGCAACAGATAACAACAATCATGTTTTCTTCAGATTTAGCCTTCTTCACATAATATTGAGTCTTGAGTGAGTACCGCAAGAGCTGGTCCTTAAACTCTAACCCATTATTAAACTTCTGAAACAACCAGATATAAGACTCCTTATCCAAAGCTCCATGAAATTGTGCTTTCCTTTTTGATTTTTTTTCTGATTTGCTCATTGTTTCCATTCTTCATCAGACTCTACTGGTGTATTTGGCTACTCTTTATAACCTAAACCAAATTCCCGCTCACTTTCTTCTACTTCCCTTTCTACTTCTTCTTGTTCTTCACTTTTAAAGTAGGTTTCATTTTCTTATCTTACCTTCGTCACTTCATTAAACAGGTCCTTAAACATTTCATCATTAATACAATTTCCTGCATCTAAGAACACCACATCTCCTTCAACAGCCCTATTCAACATATGAACATATCTTTAAACATCCTCATCTCTTTCCTGCTTCTTTGTACCAAATGATCCTAATTAATGTCGTAATCTTTGCATCACACCTAATGAATTATTCAAACTTCTCCCATGTCATGTCAGACAGTTTCCATTCAATGGTCTTACAACCCAATTTCCCAATAATCTTGTAATCTTCATTTTTCTGAATCATAGTCCCACCAAATAAATTACAAATCCGACACTACTTCAAAAATATAGAAAACTCAAAATATGAGAAACACTACTTCTTATAATAAAACCCTTAAATCTACTAATAATTCACACAGACTTAATTCGCTTTAATGTTCCCACGATGGTTTTTTTTTTTTAAACCAACAAAATAAAACATTTTTTTAAATCACTAACCATTATTTTAAAGTTAATTCTCTACAACTGTTTTTAAAATACATTAACAACCTAAAGTTTAAGTCCATACTAACCACCACTACAAGAAAATACAGTTTTTGCGACCTCCAAAAGAGTTCCAAAATGGTCGCAAATGACTTATTTGCGACCATTTTAGGACCAAAAAAAGTAGTCGCAAATATTTGGTCGCTAAATAAAGTGGTCGCAAAACAGTTACTCTTTTGCGACTAATATGTGATTCTCACTATCAGTCGTAATTTAAAGACTGATATGTGACTCCCAATATCAGTCACTACCTATAAAAAAAATAAAAAATAAAACAAAAGAATCGATCCAAAAATCGATCCAAAATTTTATAAACATCGAATCTGGGATATACAATCAAAAGTTTTGAGCATCATACATCAGAAATCTACAAGCCCAACACCACCGATTAGGAGAAGAATATCCAAAAAAAGAAAAAAAGAAAAAAAAACAGCTTCCCTTCCACCGCCGAGCATCGGAGCGTGACAGACAGCCTCGCTTCCGCCGTCGCAGATCTATTCAGCTGCCAAGAAGAAACCGCATATCTATTCCGCCGCCGAGAAGAGACCTCACTTCCACAAACCGCCGCCTCCTCGGACCAACCACACGACAACCTCGCCGGCGGTGAGCATTAGAGCGTTGACAGTGGCTGGATCTGGAAAATAAAAAAGAGTTAGATGTGAAGAGAAGAAGATACAGAGAGCAATTGATTTGTCGAAGAGAAGGAAGAAGAAGAAGAATCGGAGGAAGGAGAGAGGGAAAGATAAAATCAATTAAACAAAAAAAGATTTGGTCCGTTGGATTAAATCTATCAACGGTGGATGATTGCAGTCCTTGTCTCAATGAATTAGCCAATGAGAAGCTTTCATTATTTTGTCATTTTGTCGCAAATCAGTGGGTATTTTAAGACACTTTTGTGACTATATTTTGTAAATCACAAATTTTTACCCTAAACTGTAAACTTTAAGAGCATATAAGGTTTATATATGACTTTACAATCATTTTTATTCTAATTCTAAAGTAGAACTCTCTGTTTAAAGAGTAAACTAAGATATGTTAAGTAAATTTTGAGAGAATTTCTATATTTCAAAATCATTCCTTATAAAACACATGTATCACTTAGTACATGTTATGATTAGATTGAAATTTTTGTAAGTGTTAGATTTTTTGTATATTATTTGATGTTTATGTGTAAGATCTAGTTTACAATTTAAGATTTAGAGTTTATGATTAAGAGTTAGAGGTTTAGGGTATAGAATTTAGGATTTATAAAATGATTATATTTAAAAAAATTGTAAGTGTTGAATTTTTTGTATATTATTTGATGTTTATGTGTAAAATCTAGTTTACAATTTAAGATTTAGAGTTTATGATTAAAGGTTAGAGGTTTATGGTTTAAAATTTAGGATTTATAAAATGATTATATTTAAAAAAATTGTAAGTGTTGAATTTTTTTGTATATTATTTGATGTTTATGTGTAAGATCTAGTTTACAATTTAAGATTTAGATCAAGTTTATGATTAAGGGTTAGAGGTTTAGGGTTTAGGGTTTAGGGTTGAGGGTTTGTGGTTGGGGTTTATAATTTATGACTTTTTGAAAAAAAATCGAGTGGAATTGCTAAACGGTCGCAAATTTGTGACCATTTTATGACTACTAATAAAACAAATCGAGTGGAGTTGCTAAATGGTCGCAAATTTGCGACAATTTTGTGACTACTTATACATGTTATGAGTAAAATCAAAAACTTTTACCCTAAACCCTAAACTTTAAGAACCTAGAAGGTTTGAATATAACTTTACAATGATTATGTGTATATAGCAGTTCAAAAATATGTTAAAACTTATAAACTAACATATTTACAATTATATATTGATGAATTTTAAAAAAAAAATCGAGTAGAGTTGCTAAACTGAAGCAAAACAGTCACAAATTTGGAACTGCTTTTGCAAGTCCTTAAACAGTCGCAAATAAGCGACTCTTGTCTAACTACTTTGTTTAGTCGGTAATTTGGGCCTATTGTGCCTCTGCATTATGCGTAGTCGCTTATTAGTCGCAAATCAGTCACAATACCATCCCTCTTTTTGCGACTAAAAAAATAGTCGCAAATGGTAGTCACAAACACTGTGTTTTCTTGTAGTGAATGTTAGTCCTAATTTTAATGTTTCTGACTTAGCTCCTTTTCTTGCAGATGATCCAGATTTGAGGTCAATTCCTTTTCAAGAGGAGAGGGATGATGTGATCATGGACAGCATTGAAGACATAGATGATGAGCTAGTAGTCGAGGAGCATGAACCAGAACAAGAGGAGCATGAACCAGAACAAGAGGAGCTTGTAGCCGAGGAGTCTTTGATCATTCCAACTGGTCCCATGACACGAGCAAGGAAGAAGAAGCTTAAGGAAGTTGTTGCTGGCATACTTAATCAAATTCAGACTCAACCAAGTTACTTAGGCCGAGAGGAAAAAGAAGTTGCATCTACATTGGTTGTGATCGAAGCTCAAGATGGCTAAGTGGGCTTGTGATCCAATCTTGCACTATTTTTCCCTATCCTTGTTTTTGTCCCAATTGGTTTTGCAAGGATAGGTTTTTAATGAGCCAAGATTGGATCACCTCTACCTCTAAGCCCACTCGCCCAAAGCAAAGCCAAGGCCCATCATATTCATTTTCGACCAAAGCAAGGTCCATCATGTTTTAAGTTGTATCTTCTTTTGTTGTTGTTTCCTTTTATAAGCCCTAGCAGCTTTTGTCGTAAAACTCATCTATCATTTTTTATCAAAGACTTTGTTCTTCTTCTTTTGGTCGTAAAAAAGTGATTCTCTTCGTCCTTGCTTGCTGGTGAGTAATATCCACAAGTATTTTGATTCTATTTTGGTGTGTCATATCTAGAGCAGATCGTTTGGTGAATCAAATGATCTTCCGCCTCTTTTGTGTGACCTATCGACCCACAATCCTTGAAAAACTTGTGCTTGCAAGGCCTATCAGTTTGTATCCAGTTCTAGAGTGTTCTTCATGGAATTTCATATTCAAGTACTTGTCTAAATTCATTTGATATAATGTATGTAAATTGTGTATTCCAATTTGGATTCGTGAACCGCTTTAGTATTGTTAAGCCGTTGAAACAAAAATATCACTTGTGTTACTTTTTTGCAAAACAATATTAGGAATGGGTTATTTTTCCCTAAACCAATGTTTTGTGCCCCTTTTCAACAATTCTACCTTAAAAACAAAAATGTACACGTGTTCGGCTCTAATTCCATACCTTCCCGTTCGAAGCCTTCTCATTGGTTGTGTGACGGCGTATATGGAGTGTAATCATGTGCTCGCAGGAACACTATAACAGAGTATAATCCCTCACAGTATTGGCTAAAAGTTGGAAAAACGCGTCCACGAAATACACGTGTACTGCTGACTCCTTTGGTGCACTTTTACTTGTCCACAAAGTAATAGACTTTAGACTCAAAACACAATTCCTATTTATTCATCTCGTTTTCATGGAAAATTCGTTTAGATAGATAAAATCCTTCACCAGAAAACTTCTCCATATTTGTATTTTTCTTTTTGTATAAATTTCCTTTTTTTTGGGTTTTGGGATTTGCCATGGCGGATGAATTTGGTTGCTTTGATTTACTCCTAGACGACGATCTCTTCTTCGATTTCGACCCTTCAGTCGTCACTGAACCTCCTCTTGCTGATGATTTTATCCGGTCTTCACCGGATTCTGAAAATTCGTGGATCGGAGAGATTGAGAACCAATTGATGCATGACGAGCAGCAGAATTTTCTGGAGTTGGATCAGCAATCGGTTTCAGAGTTTTTAGCGGACATATTCGTTGATTATCCCACAAGCGATTCTGGTCCGGTTGATTTGACGACCGCTAAAGTTTTAGATGTACCAACCGTCGATTCTCCCGCCGCCGGAAAGGAATTTGAAGGCTCCGATGATCCCGGGAAGGGGAAAGCGGATTTCTCAGTTGAGAAGAAGTCCGACGCATCCAATGATTCCGGAAGTGAGAATCAGGATGAAGCTAAGGTGGAAAGCGAGATTGATGGAAACGATGATGCTATGGCCAAGAAAAGAAGAAGGTATATCTGATTTTGTCTCTTTTTAAAGTAATTGAAATTAAGGGTTTGTTCATAATTTTAAGTTGATTTGGGAAAAGAACATGGTCGGATCTGTAATTTGTATTGATTTTGATTGCCTTTCGATTGCTAAAAGCGTTATGCTATGGAAACGACCTTAAAAAAAATATCTCGAAGTAGTTTGGCAGATGTGTGACATTTAAATGTTTATATTGAGAACAATATAGATTTAAAGTTTGTATTTTGGTTGCCTTTTAGATTGGTGAAAGTGTGTTATGCTATATCTCATTGGTTATGTTGTTAGAACATACTTCAAAACAGCTTTTACTGTTGTGATTTGTTCCTGGTATCTTCTTGAAGTGGTTTGAATAGTGGATAATGAGTGAATGTGATTGATTTGTTCAGGAGAGTAAGAAACAGAGATGCTGCGGTAAGATCGAGGGAGAGGAAGAAGGAATATGTTACGGATCTAGAGAAGAAGAGTAAGTATCTCGAAAGAGAGTGCATGAGACTGGGACGGATGCTCGAGTGTTTCGTTGCGGAAAATCATTCTCTTCGTCTCTGTTTGCAAAAGGGTAGTGGCAATGCTTCCATGATGACAAAGCAGGAGTCTGCTGTGCTCTTGTTGGAATCCCTGCTGTTGGGTTCCCTGCTTTGGTATCTGGGAGACATCATTTGCCAATTCCCTCATCAGGCCCAAACAAAGAGTTGCTTCCAGTCAGTGGAAGCCGAAGAACCAGAAAAGTTGGTTCGAAGCGGGCGAGAGAGTAGTAAACTATCTAATAATAATACCGGGAAGAGTCGGAGATGTAAGGGTTCAAGGCCGCGGATGAAACACCAAGTCTTTACACTTGTGGCGTGAAGCCTTTCGCCTTTTACTCTCATCTTTTTAACTGCTGCTTCTTGCGCATTTCGAGTCGTAGATGAATGTGTCTAGTAGTCTTCTCTCGTTTTTGTATTTTCGCTGTCTGTCTAATCTGGTTAAATTAACAGTCAATGTGGGCTTCTCATGGTTTTGGGGATGATTTCTATTTCAACTCATGATATCTACCTAATAATATTTTTCTGCCTTTAAGATCCCAAGTTTTCTTTATAAGACAGCCTAAGACAGATTACTCTAACTGGGATTGAATGTTGACTTGGTTTGCATATCATGCAATGGAGCAAATGAACCCCAAGGCCAAATGAGTCCTGAAGCCACTTGTTCTTCGATTGCATGTTATCTCGCAATACAACTCACTTGCACACCCGACTCATTCTTTCATGGCACTTATGAAATATAGGAAGAGAGAAACTACCGCATTTATCGCCCGGCTTCTAGAGCAGCTATTGTGGCAGATTAATTGACCACTTGATCTGGATTCGACTATCAACAGAGAATGAGAGAAGTCTCTGATTTGGTTCTCCAAACTAGATGTCGTACATCAGCTGATTTTCGAGATTGGGTTCACGAATGGCTTCTCGTTTAAGGTGGTAAAAGTTTTGTTTTGTTTTTTTTTTTTTTTTTTTCTAAATTGTAAATATTTCATTAAAAACTGAAATGTCTAGGTGTTACAAATTGAGTTAACAAATTGAAACGATCTAAAAGCTTGGTCCCATGGCAAAAACAAAAGATAAAAAAGCATGGAAGCAAATACAATCGGTACTTTGACGACACCGAAGCTCTGAAGCAACAAGTATCAAGTAGCGATAAAGAACTTGAAAACCCGAGAGAAATATGAGACCGAGATAGGGTCGAAGGGAGAATAACCACAGAAAGGACCGGGAAACGCCGACCATGCAAGTAGAAGTTGTTTCATCCGGTAGCCCGAAAAAGAACATTTCCTCTCAGGAGTCGGAGGAGGCCCGAACAAAAGCAGTCATCAACGTCTATGGTTCAACGCTCAACTAACAAACATAGATTCGGCATTAAGACGGGACTACACTAACTATCAAGCGAAGACTAGCTAGCTCACACTACCAAGATACTCCCCAATGTTAGTAGCACAAAACGTAGCAACTTCACAACTCAACAGCCTTTCTACCTCCTCCGAAAGCAAGACAAACGAGACACAACCCAAACATAAGGAAACCTCAATCTAACCACACCAAGGAAAACAAATAAGCCAACGAGAGAAACAAGCAAAAACCCATCAGCGACTCGACAAGGAGCCACCAGAGAAGAAAACCTAATGATAATCGAACATACGCCATACCGAACCGAGCTCTGAACACCGGCTCAACACGGCGAGTCTCACTTGCTTAGAACCACCAGGAAATCCACCGCCTTGAACAAGTCACCGATGTGAACCAACCTAGAGATCACGCCGAAGGTTGCCACAACTCCGGTAAGCCCAGGATGGTGAGGAAAAGCCAGATCTGTCCTCGAAGATCTCACACCACGCGCCACCAAGAAACCCGTCTAACCACACCACCAGGAGAGATACGCGGCGGCCACACCAAGATCCAGGAGGATCAGACACCGTGCACCACCGGATCTTCAACCGAAGGTCTAACCGAGAGATTTGCCAAGGAGCCACACACCTCCCTCGATTCGAGCCTCCGCGCAAGACCACCGGAGCCCAGCCTGACGCGACACCCTAGGCACTGCTAAACCGGCGAGGAGCGCCAGCCACCGAGGAGACAAGTCGAGAAAAGAGAGTAGTGGCGGCTGCTTGCGATCCTTTCAGAAACTTGCCTCTCAAAGGCGATCCACCGGCGCTGGAAACGAGAACGAGATTTGAGACTTAGAAAGCTCGGCAGCTAGGGCGAACTCGTCGAGAGAGAAGAGAGAGAAAAAAAATAAAGCATTTATTTTGTTTTTGTTGAGTTTAATCAATGGAAAATCTTAACCTCTTGGTTAGGTTGATTAACATTGAGAAAACTTTTCTTCTCACACTATTTGCATGTTTGCTTCATTTGACGTAAAGATCATTTAACATCAAAACATGTTATATATCTGATGGCATTGCCACACCATGACAGATTTGTAGAATGTGGTAGCGATACGCTGATATTAATTTATATAAAAAGTTTTCATTACAATGAAGATAATCTAACTTTGGGTTGTATATAAAAAAAGTTCATAAGCACGAACCCTTAGAGCATCTCCAAAGGGAGACTCTTAACATGAGTCTCTTACACTATTACAATATTAAAAATATTAAAAATTTAGTTGGGGTGCTTAACTATTCATTGATGGGGTTACTAAATCTCTTATTTAAGCATCCCATCTATGAGGTTCTTACACTATTCAACATCATTTATTAATTAAAAAATTTTTTTTGTTTTAAGCACCCCATGTTAAGAGTCTCCCTTTGGAGATGGTCTTAGATTTCAAACTAATGAAGAGATCATAGTTAGTTGATAGGATGCTGACGTGGAGTCTATGTGGCAGAGTGAAAGAAGCCACGTGTGGACTAGTTATGTTGAAGAGAAGTCTTGGAAGCAAACAAAGGGTTTTGCTGTTACAAAGAAATTAAAAGTATAAATAAGACCCGTTTGTTCGTCATCGATTATACATTTTGTAAAGTGTAGCAAGAAACATGCATGTTTGTTAGGCTCAGAGCTGCGTCTCTGTTCAAGGAGTGAGGATTTAGGATTCTTAGCTTTGTAATCAGTTTGACGGATTCTTAGCTTTGTAATCACGTATCAAATTTTTCCATGGAACATGGCCGTCACAATAGTCATTTATATAATCAGGACAATGTGGTCAAAGGTGTTGAGTTGCCGGTTTTTCAGGGAGTTTATCCATTTGGTTGGCTCTCGAAAGAAGAGCAAAATTTTCGCCTTGATCAAGTTTCATAAGCAAAGAAATTACACTTGATCTCATTGTGTTTCGAAGGAGTTGCTCAGAAATGGTACAACGAGGAAGTGGCCAGGGTTGAATTTGTAAATTGGAAAAACTTCAAGTAGAAGTTTATGGTTCAGTTTCGCAATATCAAGAGTCATTCTCGTCCAAAGGTGATTCTGAAGCAAGATGAGTGATGTGGGGTCAAGTTTTAACCCTAAGAAAACAACTGCAAATGCACATCAATCACAGTAGTATTTAGGGATCGAATCCACAAAGACTTGTGTATTTAGGACTTCGAGCTAATTCTAACTTTATGTCTAGACTTATCAAATTCAAGAGGTTGTGCCACAGTTTATAGCTAGCTAAAATAAGTAAATGAAACAGAAAATAAACGATGTAACTTCAAGGATTAAAAACGTGGGGCAGTAGGGAATTCTTCGGGGTTCATGGATCAGATCAAACAAGCTATTGGTTAGGATTTCTAGCGATTTAGTCGACTGGTATAGAACTGGAACACGAAATTGTATCTATCCTACTTTGGTAGCAATAATCACCTAGATCTAAACAACTTGATTACTCAGTTTTCGTTGGTAACCACACAACTAGATCAGCAATAGAATCGAGTTTATATACGCTCACAGCGCCCTATAAGTATGATTTCATATCTTATACCACAATTGCTCACCTAGTCTAGTTCAGGTTAATAAATTCAGTACGTTAGTGGTTTTATCTTCCTTAAATCAGTCGCTAGGTGATCAATCAAGCAACATGCAATAACGAACAAGAATAGAATGAAGAACCTAATAAATTATCCTAACTCTAACAACCTAATAAGATAAATCCATGATTAAACCCCTTCGAAAATCCTTTAAAACCCAACAAGTAAATTACTCAGACATGGAATCGCAAATCATCATTAAATTAATAAAGAGTTGTGAAAACAGCAGAGTAAAAGAGATAAGAGGGTTTCGAAATATTCTTGAAGTACAAAGTTGAAATATGCTCCCCGAAGAAACGAAGAACAAATAACAAAAGCAAAAACGGCTAAAGCTATGAGATATCGAGTATAGGGTTCTCCTCGACCTAAGAGGCGTGGATGATGTATTTATATGGTCTTCTGGTCTTTGGAGACGTTTAGGGTTCGTCTTTGGGCAAAACAAATGACGAATTTGATGAAGTGGGCTTGAAGTTGGGCCGTGAGCAAATGATTCTGGTCTTGGCGAAAGTGACTTTGGCTGTGAGCACGAGCCTTCTGGTTTTGGCCAGGACTGCTTTCACCATGCTTCTGCTTAACAGCTTGACATGACTTCATTTCTCTTCATGGTTCTTGAGATTGAACCGTTGGATCGTCATCAAATCACTTGGAGGTGAAAGGTGGATATTCCTTATGTCTTGTGTCCAGAATTGAGATTGATATGACGATGATAAGGTCTCCATTTGATGTCAAACCTCTGACGGTTTGAATCTGTCCAAAAACATGACTTTTGCTCCACTTTATGCTTCTTTTGCCCAAATTACCTGAAAAGACTTTTGAAACTCCAAAACATTGAAATCACTTGAAAACCATTAGAAACCGAGTTAAAACACCTAGAAAATATATTAAAATGATGCCTAAAAAGGTGTAAAAACATGTATTATCAATGAGGACTTGGTGCAACAAAAGGAATCAATTGGTGCCATAATTGGGAAGAACCTGGAGTCCACAGTGGAGACGTGTTTTTTGGAGAAGGCTGATTCAACTCTCGACAATGAACTATAGGAGGAAATAGTGCCAGTTTTGGTACAAGATTGTGTTCTACAACCTCCGAAAATTGAGAGTTTAACCTTTGAGTATTTTCAAGAAGCATCCGGGATTAATGAAAATGACTCAGTTAATAGAGCTCAGTCACATTCTGATATTGGCAGTGATGTGTTGTTGGTGGGGTTTAACAGACTGTCTTTTATGATGGAATATAGGAGAACTAAGAAGAAGCAAAAACGTGCTTGAAATCATGGTGTTTCAAGTTCAAAAAGAAGTAATGGATTGGAGCAGTCCAGTGTTCCAGTTTGCTAGTACTCCCTAGTCGACTGATCTCATCATCTGTACGGTGGAAAGATTATTTTTCTGATTGGCAATCGTTGAAGAATCAGAAGTCTCTCAAGTCACATCCAAGAGATCTGTTAAAGGATAAGCTATGTTTGCATGAGTTAAGGGAAGCTAATGTTGCTAAAGTGCAGAATGCACAAATGCAAAGATTGACATATATTCTTTTGGTAAATTCAGAACAGAAGCATATTGGATCTTCTAGGCGAGGGAAACTCAAATTTAGAAATATGAAGAAATATATGAGATGGTTGATTACAAATTTTGTTGTTATGCATGTGGAAGTGCAAACAGAGAAAGTATCTCAATGTTTGAATTTTTCAAGTTTAAAAACCAGGTAGCACATGCAATAAGACGGGAATGGCTAAGGCACATGTTGTCTACAAGCGTGAAATTCATAACAAGGATGATGAGGAGCTGTTTCTGTTTTTGCAAGACCTTAAACCAGATAAGAAAGACAACATACATACAAAAAAGAAGAGGAAATATTCTAAGTCTTGGCACTTCAAATACAAAGGCAAAGCGGTTTTAATACTTAAGATATGGTACTTGGTGAGATTCCAGTTTAAAAACGGGTATGGCGTGCTGAGAATAGTTTTTGGGCACATGATTGAAGTTATGGGTGACGTTGGTCATGCTGAGGTTAATGATGAAACAGAAATAGCAAGATCCTCACAAGTCTAGGGATAAGAACAAGATGATTCAGGGACTGAGATAAGAGATAGAGCTACAATACAAGAAAACCAAGCTCAGAATCACGTGAAAGATACACATTCTGTAGAAGCAGTGATTAACACATCAATTACCCAATGTGCTCATATCATTGCAACATTTAGGAATCGAACCAAGGAGATATGAAAATAACACACTAGGAATCCAAGATACTATTCAAACTAAACAAAATAAGAATTGGGTTTTTCTAACAATCCTAATGAAATAAAGTCTAAATAAACAAGATCAAAGCATAAAACAAGTGGAAACAAGAGACTAACATGATTCAAATTTAAACTAAACAGGAAAACAAACTAAAACGCTTAAACGGTGTAAATCAAGACTAAACAAACGAATCCTTGGATAAGGTTATTGACTCAGGTGATTCCTAGCTAATCCATGATGCTAATTCACTCACAAAATGCTAATATTTAGGTCTAGGCCACTAATTAAGATTAATCCATTCTCATAACAATAATCACTTTATTAATTACCTAATTGACAAGAATTTTCATTCGCAATTAAACAACTAATAAGCATTAAACACAAGCTCAAAAAACCAATAAGCACCTTAGACATTTATTCCCATATGCTAAGTATGCAAATCACTCATTAAGTTCTTTGGGGAATTTCATCGAACACATTCCAGGTGATAAATTCTCTAAAATCTAAATCTACTTGATCAAAGCAAATCTAGCATTAAAAATACTTAATGAGTAAGGATCTTAACTAATCTAAGCTCTAAGCACCATGGATCAACCTATAATCAGTCTAATCTACCATACCCAAATATTCTAAGAGAACTACTCACTAATCATAATGAAATCAACAAAACCCATGAAGATAGTGTTAGTATTCATAATTAGTGATAAAAGATAGAGAGATTAAGATGAGATAATGGAAGATTGCATAAAAATTACTCAAGATGTCATACAAAATCAAGAAAGAACCTTAGAAGGGGAAAGAGTTTAAAACTAGAATGAAACTTGCTAAAACAATTAGGTCTAAAGTGTATTTATAGTTAATAGGGGTGACCCGGTGGATCTTTGGATCTGAAATGGTTCGTATCGGTTTGCTCAACCCGACACACCATACCACTGGACTAACTGTTGACTTCTTGGGGAACTCGTGTCGGTGTCTTCATCCCGATACCACTAAACCGATGCGGCCCCAACGGTGTCTCCATCCCGCCATCGCCATACTGTTGCATAAACTGGGAACTTGACGATCGTCCTCGTGTCGGTGTCTTCATCCCGATGCAGCATCCCGCCGTGGCTCTTGTGGTCTTCTTTCCTTTGGTTTTTGGACATGGCTTTTTCTCCAAACTGCTTCCTTTGGTCCATGATCTTCCTCCAAACTCCCTCGAGCTTCCTTAGCTCCCAAAGGTACCTTAAACACTCCAAAATGCTCCAAGACTCTCTAGGACTAGTCTAAGACTCACTAGACTCTAATCATGGATGCAAACTCAAAGAAAGCTATCAAATGCATGCTAAAACACATTAAAAACTATCCTAAATGAACGCAAGAATGAGGTAAATAATGCAACTATCAAGTCGGTTGTTGAACCAAGCCTTGAAATTAAGTATAAAGTATTTACAAAGGTCGACAAATACAATCTCTTTCAACAAAATCGGGAGAAGACTACTAATACAAATAGAAATTACATATAGTTTGTTTTTGTGGGAGACACTGACATAAGATACCTAATGCAATTTCAAAATTAGTTACTTGGTGGGCATTGGGAAAGGAACACTCTTCTTTGTGGCACAGATGGAGACGCAAAGCCAGGAATAATTTTTCGGTCATTGTACAAGATTAGGCAAGGCCAATTTCCAACATCTTTGATTGTTGCAATTAGGCCTGGGCATTTTTGGTTCCGGTTCGGTTCCGGGTAGGAACCATTCGGTTACGGTATTTCGGGTATGGAGGTTTAGGATCCATATAGGTACCGAAATGATTTCGGTTCCGTTCCGGTTCGGTACCAATCAGTTCCGGGTATTTCGAGTATAGAGGTTTAAGAACCGTAAAATACCCGAAAATTTTTGGTTCTCAAACGGTTCGGGTATCCAGTACCCGAAATACCTATATTATACCCGAAATGAAATAAAATTACCCGAAATGAAATAAACATACCCGAACCAGCAAGTGTTAAGCCAATTAACAAAATGCAAAAAAAAAAGTTATTTAATCCTAAAGTTGAGAAGCAAAAGCAATACGATCAGTTGCAGAAGCATCAAATACATAAAACAAGTTCTACAAACAAAGAGAAATGCATATAAAACAAGTTCTTGATGGATTGTGACTTGTGAGTCTTGTGAGTTGTGACGAATGTCTTTGACTCTTTAGTCTTTTAACTTGAAACTGCATCAAAAAGAGAGAAAGGACATTAGAATGATAAGTGTTAAAAGTCAGAATGATAAGTTTAAAGTCAGAAACTCATAATGTTATAACTTATAACTCATGGACTCCTTACCATACTTATGGTCCTTCCTTGAGTCCTTAGTCTTGCAAATTCATTTCTCCAAACTCTGTAGACATTTGAATGATAAGAAGAATGTTAGAATTTTTAACTTGAAACTTATAAAGAAATAGACTTAGAATTACCTCTCTGAAGATCATCTTGGTCTTCAATCTCATCAAGAAGTTGTATTAACATAAATATTGCTATATTAACATGTATATAGCAGTATTAACATGAATATTGCAATATTAACATCTATATAGCAAATGTATAGATTGATCAATCTATACATTTGCTATATACATGTTAATACTGCAATATTCATGTTAATACTGCTATATTCATGTTAATACTGCTAGAGAAATTATAACCTAGTTTTCAGAGAATTACAACAAAAGAAGACAAAGAAATCGGCATAAGATGAGAAAAACAGGAAACCCTAAATCATATTCCTAATTGCATATCTAGAGATAGATGAGAAGGAGATGGAAAAGAAGCATACCTCCGATCGATTTCTCGACGTTGCAGACGGTGCAGCCGGCGATGACACGCGACGGTGAGTTTGGGATTCCAGGTTTCTTTGATGGGTTTTTTTTTCCAGTATTTACGAGACCGAAGAATCGATAAAGGGGTTCTTCCCAGGAATTCCAATCGAAAATTATTTAGGAATATGCGTATATATATGAGTAGGGCTATTCGATGTATATTCCATTATTTAAAATAAAACCCAACTACTTCTCTCCTACTTTCTCTGACCCAAACTTTTTCTTTCATTTATTACTAGATTCTAAATATGTGCGTCCGGAAAGGAATATTTTTTTTTGTTTATCAAATTTTGTAATATAATTTGTGTTTAGATATAATTTTTTGTATATTTATTTTTTGTCATATGAGACACAAAATTATTTTGGTGTTTAGATATAATTTGTTTTTTTAAATCCGTCATAGAACGGGAGTTCAATATGAAAAGTAACGGGAGTTCATAATGTTGAAATAATCTTTTTCTAA
Organism: Eutrema heterophyllum; assembly: GCA_002933915.1. NCBI lineage: Eukaryota > Viridiplantae > Streptophyta > Magnoliopsida > Brassicales > Brassicaceae > Eutrema > Eutrema heterophyllum. The sequence goes on from PKMM01056786.1 coordinate 264,062, forward strand.
TCCGTCCTAGAACGGGGGTAAGTTTTAATTTTTTTTTTTCTGATGTTTAGTTCTCTTTTTTTGGACAAAATGTATTTCGTGGATGTATAAATTTGAGATGTGTTAACAGTTTTATTTTTGGTATAGAATATATTATATAGTTTTCTAAAATTTTAATCCACAATTAGTGCATGCGAAATTTTTTTATTTTTTATTTGTTTTTGTTTTTATGTTTTCTATTTTGTACGGAAAATATATTTTTGGTATGATATGTATGTCGAAATTAGTGGTTTTAGCTACCCAAATGTTCCGACCCGTTTTGTTATATATATTTTTAGTTCTATATTTTATTTTAAATATATTTTTTAATACCTAAATTATCCATTCAGACTCTCAACCATTGTTTTGTTATTAATTTGCGAATAAACCATAATCATAAATATTTTATATAATCAACATAAATATCATATCATTTACACCTACAATTCATCATACATATTTTAAATATAAAATTTGACCATTATTTTCTATATGTGAATTATCTTTTTTATTTCAAATAAAATAGTATGGAAAGACTATCTATTTCCCCACGAGAAGTATCGCATCTTTCTAGATGTCTCCCAAACTTTGACCCCGTTTCAAATCCCCACTAAAAAAAGTTAAAGACATATATCCCCGAAAAAAGTTCTAAACGTATATACCCAAAAATGTCGGTTTTAATGGCTTTTGATCTAAACCAGATACCAAACCACCAAACCAAAAAACTAAACCGAACAAAAAATTCAATTTCCTAAAACATGACGTGTATATCTGTCCAAAAACCTAATTCCCCCAAATAATATTATTTTATTTATTTATTTATTATAATAATAATAATTTATAAAAAAACTAAATGAGAAGAAAACAAAAAAATACAAAATTTGATAAACAAAATGGAATCGTTCAAAAGTTACATGTTAATTCTCGATGTTACATCAAAAGTTAAAAAATAAAGACTTCTATACTATTAATTCTCGATGTTACAAAATAGTGTGGTAAAGTTTTGTTACAAACTTGATGAGTGCATGAACTCTGATTTGATAGAGACAATAGAACTGGATAATCTTTTGATAAACGCTTCCATAACAATGCATTCAACGAAGACATGAAAGGAAAGCAGATGAGCACATGCTCGGGAAGATTTCACAGTTTGACAAAAAAAATTGATTTCTCATGTAATCGATAATCTGAGGATTGTAATCTTCTTAGAGAATTGTTTTAATCTGTATAATAATCATTTGAATTTAATATGTATAATTTAGTAACATTTAATTTAATTTAACAAAATTATACGGTTCAAGCTAAGAAATTTTGATTTATGTAACCTTTAATTTTAATTTTATCTCCAAAAAATGAATTTTCAATTGAACAAAATTATCCTGTTTGGAAACAGGGATAGTTATCCACAAAAATCTAAAGTTTAAAAGTAATCCAGAAAAAGAATAGATTTATATACATTTTTTTCTGTTTAGACACAAAAAGTCACTCTGTTTTAATAGATTAGATTTAGGGATTGACGATCTATTTCCCCACAAGAAGTATTATATAGCACCATATGCGGCCCAAACCAAGACCTCGTGCTATATCTATGCGAAAGCAAAGTTGAAAACCTTAATCTCCCCGAAATAAGAGTTTGAAACTTATATACCTCCAAAATAATAGTTCAAAATCTCAGAGCCCATAGACCTTGATTTAAGTCAGTTTAGTGTTTTCTAAAAAAAACGCTAACCACGTAAAGCCGAGCCTAAACTGAATTAAAACCCGATTACAACACGATTACACCTAAATTACCACGACATACCCATTTTAGTCGAAAACCCCTAAATCACAAAATCCCCTAATCGAAAACCCTAAATCAAAATCTCCAAATAAAAAATCCCCAAATCCTAGAACCCTAGAAAACGAACCCGACAAAGCTGAAGGCAAAGTGCGTGAAGGCTGTTACTCAATGGCTTTAGTCATTCAATATGGGAAAGGCGAAGGAGAACTCAATGAAGAAGCAATGAGTCGAGATGAGTTTCAAATCAAACAGTTGGTTCAGCAGTTTGTTGATGAGTCTTCTATTCATCACGACGTGTATCCAGAAAGTGATAATGATGAAGAAGAAGATGTTCTAGAGAGAAAGCGGACCCATATCAGACGCGGTGATGGGAGATTGTACCGACACCAGACATTCTTCAATGGAGTTATTTTTAAGGAGTGTGTTGTCGACTATGCACTAAGAACATGCCGGAATCTAAAGCAATACATGTATGATAAGGATCAAATAGGCTTTAAATGTGTTGGTGGTGATAGTGAAGGTGAAGGATGTGCATGGAAAATATATGTTCAACTCATCCAAATGATGCAAAGTGGAAAGCTAGGGTGTTTGTAGATAAGCATAGTTGTGTTCCTAATGGAGAAAGTGAGATGTTAAAAGTCCTCGTGATTGCTAGGTTGTTTGTTGATAGGATTCAGAGGAACTAAATTTACATGCCAATGAAGATTGAAAAATGATTAAGGAAAGATAGAAGATCACTATATCTAGGCATCAATGTCAACATACTAGGAATAAGGCATTGAAGTGGATTGAGAGCGAATATGATATGCAGTTTACCGTGTCTGAGATTATGCGGCTGAGATAAAACACTCAAATAAGGATTCTACTGTGGAGATTGACACTCTGACAAATGCATAAGGTCAACAAGCTCTACGTTCGCTTTGAAGTCCTTAGAACAACATGGAAAGAGACATGTATACCACTGATAGAACTTGATGGTTGCTTCCTAAAATCAATAATCAAGGGACAATTATTAATTGTTTTAGGTAGAAATGCAGATAATGTTTTATATATGATAGCATGAGGTGTTGTAAAAGTGGAAAACACTGATAATTGATTATATTTATGAGGAAGTTGAAGGCTGCCTTGGGACTAAACGATGGAATGGTTTGGTTTGGTTTTTATTGCAGGCTTCTCAAGGTGAACCATCTCAAGCTGAAGGTTTTTGGTTTTTGGTTTTTAATGTAGGAACAAGCTGAAGGTTTATGTGGGTTCTTAGGTCTGTTTTTTCAAGCATTTGTCTGTGTTTTTGGGTCATTTTAGGAGGCATGTCAAGCGCTTGTCTCTGTTTTTTTTTTTTTTTTTTTCTGAAAGCTATTAATGGTGCTTTTGGTATTGGGTTATGGTCTCATTTTGACCAATTTTTTGTCAAACACTTATCTCGATGATAATGGAATATAAGCTTATTGTCTTCACTTTTGACTATTTTTTTAGTTATTGTCTCTGTTTTGTTTTATTTTGGCAAAGGAATTTTTGAATTAACTAAACCAAAACAAACTTAAAAACACACAAAAACATGTCATTACACACACATACAACAATCTAAAACACAAAAACATCCAATGACTACAAGATCATACATGATCACCATTTTTTTCAACCTACTAGTTTGATGCACCCAACCATGATCATAAATGGAATGAATCATTATCTTCTTCATACTAGATTTGGCTTCAACCAACACATCTTCAACCCGCTCCAATATGTCTCATTTTCGAGCTTCATTTTCACCTCGTCAAACATTATATTTTTTTTTTAATTGAATGTAAGATTTATTTAAACCAAAAAAGTTTTTTTACAATGATTGCATCGTTTTTGAGAAAGAATTAGAGCACTACGTACATTTGAAACTTGATTTTTAGTTTTTAATTGTCGAGGCTTTGTGTTGTTGCTTTATGGTGTTTGTCTTGAGGCAAACCACATGGTGAGACCTCGCCATATGTGTAGTCTCCCATGTTACGGATGGATTGCGGATATTCTTGTCGATCAGCTTGATTAGGCGAGTGTGGGGCAATGGGTTTTCTCCATGTCTTCTACCGTTTCTCCATGTCAAACATTTATTCTCAAATGCCAGACTCTCTGTTGTAATATCTTTGAGCTCATTTTCATGTATCGCGTTTTTGAATTGCAATGTCTCGCCGGATTTTCATATCTTGAAGTCTCGCCGGATTTTCGCCGAATCGTAACTAGATCTTCGTTGGTAATCTGAAAAACAAAAGTCGACACCAACACTATCATCAAAAACCATAGTCTTCGTCGGATCTTCGTTAGTTTTTGTTTTACTCCACTTTGAAGAAATTTCTCCATGAAAGAGAAATGGAGAGAGAAAAAGAAATATGAGATAGAAACGAGAAAAAAAGTATTTTGTGGCTAAAAATTGCATGTGCTAGATATGCCTAAAATCCTATTAGCTGCCTATGCTAAGCTACACTTAGATATGTAATGATCACTAACAACTATTAATATGAGAGCGTGTCGACGTGGTAGGGACTTGAGGGACAAAATGGACATTTCTCACAACTAGCCAAATAGTAAAAACCAATTGACTACAAACAAATCAAGATTTATTGGCCGAGAGGGAAGACAGCACATCGAACAAGACATTAAACCCGGATGTGGGACCTTCTGACGAATCTCACAACATCGCTTTCAATTCCAAATCAAGTGAACTGATTTTGGTGGTATGAATATGAAAGATAGGCTTGCTCTTTGATTTTTCTTCATATTAGTGGCAAAACTGGTTAAATGCTTCTATGATGCTGATAGATTACTCCCTATTACCTAACCAAGCTCGGCTATGTAATTTTTCTTCTACTTTTGTGGGAACGATGATTCTTTCATAGTCTTGGAAAGAAGCTCAGCTTTGTTTTGCCTAAATTTTTATAGATTTATTCACAAAAGAAAAAGAAAAAAAACTAAAAGTGTTAAGACTCTATTGCTAGTCTTACGAAACATAAGAAAAACAAAAACTATGCACAAAGAAGAAATTGGAGAAATTAACTAAACTAAGACCAAACAAATCTTAGAAAGAATAGATAACAAAACAAAATCTAAGTAAACAAGAGAGCAGATCAAACGATGAAAACTATCAATGGAAAAGTTTCTACAACAGTAAAAGGCAAAAATAAATAAAAGATGAGAAAGACATAATGAGATGATTATTCAACGAATAACTTGTGCATATATTCAACGGAGAAGGTTTCCTTGAAACATTATTCGAACATAACAGTCAATTACAGATAAACATTTTTGAAAGAGAATAGGAAGTCCTTAGGCCACAGTTGTAAGATTTGTAACCTGCATCAAGAAGAAGAAGATTTCGGGATTGTCATATCGATTTTAATGAATTAGTTGTCTAAATTAAAGGCAATGTATTTGTTACTTCCTATTCATAAACAAACGTCATTGTGAGTAGCAGAGTTTGCCCTGTTTGTTTTGCAGCGATCAGCGACAACGTCGTGACGAGTAACATATTTTATTATTCGTTTTGCAGTCACACCAGCTACCACAACTAAATCTTGTTCATTTCATAGGAACCAACGACAGAGTTTGGCGACAGGTTTCAACGACTAACGACTAAAAGTTTCTAATTAGCAATCAATCGCTGAAACCTGTCGATACCGCCAATGACTACAAAACGAACAGGATACAATCGCTGTGATCATTCGCAAGCGAATGTAAAACGAACATGATATCTTAGCCAACAACTAGGAAACAAACAGAGGCTTAGAAACTTCAATACCACTACAAATTTATCCCATCTAATTTCAAAATAAGAGAACACAAGTTTACCAAAGTTCATAAACTAAAAAAATCAGATTAGTATGAATGTGGATTTTATCTGCAAGTTTTCCAAAGATGATGAATATACTAAAACTCATAGTAGTAGGAATTTGGATCCAGCAACATAAACATCGAAAATAAGCCATTTCGTTAGAATTCATGATGCTTCTCTAAATTTTTTTCAATTCCACAAATCACACATGAGAAATCACTGAATTCGAAATCTAAACAAAAGAGATCGCGAAGAACAACAGAAGAAAAATAACAGTCCGAACCCTAACCACAACGAATTGAAGCAAAAACCGGAAGGAAACACAAATCACAGAGAGCGAGGGAGAGGGAGAATCTGACCTAATTGGAAGATTTAGACTGTTTGGAGGAAGATGAAAAGTCCGGCGGCGAGTAGACGAGAGCGGCGACCATGGTTCCAGGAAGAACCACGTATTTAGCGAACGCAGCAAGCTTCGAGACTAAAGCCTCTCCTCTCATGAAAGACATCCTTTCTCTTCTACAAATCTCTCGATCGAGCCGGCGAGTAATTGACGAAGAAGACAGCTTTCTAAGATCCCGGATCGAAGCTTTTTTGCTTCGAGTTTGATGTTTCTTAGCTGGGCCGATCTCTTCTTGGCCACCAGGCCCACCAGTGGCGGCTCTTCTCGTAAGTATATGATGTCAAAAGGTAAAGAAAAATTTAATTGAAAAGTACATTTCATTCGGTTCGGTTCAAGTATTTCGGATTTCGAGTAATTTGGATATAGAGATTTATAAACTATATTGGAACCGAAAGAAATCAGTTTGATTCCGGTTCGGATATTTCGGGTTTTAGGTAGGTTCGTTTCTTAAAGTGAAGAACCGTTTTGGATCTTAAATATTTTTGATTAATTTTTGGTTCAGATATAAAATACTTTGACATATCCAAAATACCCATACTAAACGAACTATCCGAAACTAATCGAATTAACCGAAAATTAACCAAATCAAAATATCCAAAAGATCAAAAATATCCAAAAGTACCCGAACTATCTGATACTAACTTAACTAACCAAAAATCTAACCCATATTAAAGTTACAAATTGATTCGAAAAATACTGAAACACAACACAAGTACACAAGGAAACCAAGCATGCCCTCATGTGTACTCTTAGGTATGCTTGCTTTCGGGAAAAGTTTTGAAGTGTTTGCAACCTTTTCTTTGAGAATCTCCTCGTCTTTTCCTATCAACTCTTCGAGAAGTAGGATCTTTATTGAAGCAAATGACATTGGAATCTTCTTTCGCTTCACCTTAGCTTGTTTCGCATCGATCTTGACTTTAAATGTAGTCATGATCGCGTGGACGCCCTTGAGAATGATTGGCTTGCTTCCTTGCTTGATTCCATTGGGCAAAGCTTTGTGGAAGACGTGGAGCTGCTTCTTGTTGTTGTCATCTCTTTAAATGAGTTTCTCTTGTTCGGGAAGTCGATTACGGCTCTAAAGTTGGTCAAGAATTCTAGACCAAAGATCAATGGTCGGTGTCTGCTGCTTCTCATGTCAATGAACCATGATGTTTGGCAAGAAGCCGTGAGGCGTCGCAGAAGATGAATCTGCATACTCCAAAGAAACGTTTGAAGGTTGTAGGTTCAAAAATCCCAGCTTGTTTGCAATAGTCTTTGACATCACATTCACGTTAGCACATGTGTCACAAAGAGATGCATGGAATTCGAGGTCTTTGATAGAGCACGGGACAACGAATTTCCCAGGACATTCCAGCTTGGGAAGGACTTTCGGGTGAAGTCTGCACTTTATAGCTCGCTTGGATTTGCGTGGAGCATTTGTTGCCTCGGGCCAGACCATAACATCATAAGCTTCTCGTGATTGGTACACGGTGGGTACTTCGACTTCCTCTACTTTGGCGATTTCAAGAGTCTCTTCTTCATGAGTGGCTGCACGATTTTCTTTTTCATTGATGACCACGTGGGTCTCTAACAACACCGTATTTTTACCCGTTTTACTATTTATTTAAGAACACTTTAATAAGTGTTTCACTTGCTTTTCTATGTTTTTGTTATGGTTTTTGCATATTCGTAATGTTAAGACTCTTTTCAGGTTACTTAGGCGAAAGCATTGCAAATTAGAGAAAACCAGATATTCGGCTCAGAGTCAAATCGTCAGAAGTTCAATTGCCAAAGAGGTTCTTCTCACCGTCTGATCCAGCCCAATTTTGGAGAACTCAAGAAGGACCAGCTACCTTTCCATTACAACATATCTGAGGACGATCCAACGGTTCAATCAAAAGATACATCAAGATTAAGACGTCCCAGTTGGCCACTCCCAGAAGCATCCCAGCCTCGGCAAAGAGGCAATTCACCGCGGCCAGGAAGCCTACACACGCGGCCAAATGAAGGTTCGCAGCGGCCAGACACAGTGGACACACGGCCAAGCCATTTTCGTCTCGTATGCCCAATATGCGAAGCCCTTTCAATTCCCGTCACTTAAAACCCTAAAGACCGACGAAAGCATAAGAGAAGACCTATAAATATGCCTCTTAGAAGACCTAATTGCGTGTGATTGCTTTTACACCATTTTTAGTTTAGTTTTGTTCTTGCTTTTACTCTTAAAAACTCTTGTTCTTTACTTTTCGAGATTGGTGAAGCGGTTTCTCACCGGACTTGGTTCTTAAGCTCGTGAGGCTCCTTCATCAATCTCATGCAATTTATTTAATCATGATTTTCAGTTCATCTATGTTCGAGTAGTTTCATTGTTGGGTTTAAAGGATTTATCAACGAGAATTCTATGTTCGATAAGGATTTCACGAGATAAAACCCTAGCCGATTTTTAGAGCTCTTTCTTATGGATAAATTGTTAATGCTAAATCTAGCGTCATGAACTAGAGGTGATTCATAGGTGTTAAGTACCACTAATAGTGCTGGATCTAAAAAAACCCAATTCGTTCATCCATAAGAGCGTGTGCGTCGTAAGATCTCGAAAGTATACTTACGGAGTGCCGTGAATTAAGAAGAACCAGTGCGAACATCACAATCTTCCGCGTGGCTAGAGACGAAAGCTACTGGTCGAGTGTATAGATTGTTGGTGCGTAGGATGTACGAAAGTAGGCTACGCCGTTTGTTCTGTTCGGTTCGTGGAGTTGAAATCTAGAAACAGTTACTAAGAACTTAGGGACCGTGATTGATTTCTATTTTTTTAAGAGTTTAGTAATTGTTTCTAGATTTCAACTCTTAGTAACTGTTTCTAAACCACTTAAACCCTAACTTTCAGTCAACTAGCTCTTAACATTCATTAAAGGTTGCATGATTCTCATCAAAAAGTACTAACCAAGACAATCAAGGCTAGGCATTAAAGGCTTTTAGAGGTGTGGTTAAAAGTGTTCCGGGTTACCGTATTTCCACATGAGGATTGCTAGATATTATGCAAAACAGTAAGAGAGGATGGAGCTGTTGAAATCCACAGTTTCCAGTCACTTCCTAGTCGCATAAGTGTAGTTGTGAATTCCTTCTTCTCCGGAACTTTTCTGTCTTTGATAGAACTTCTCTACCATTCCCCTAATGATTCGAATGGTGTCTTACTCCTCATAAACGAAACATGGTTGCCTTGGTATAAATAATATCGACCACTTAAGACTCTCACTACAAGAAAATTGAGCAAAGATAGCATAAGAAGATAGCGTTTGGTACCTGAATGCTATCTTTGACATAACCCATTATTTGAGATAGCGTTTCATATGTGCATATGCTATGTTTGTTTTTTTGGATTATAAAGCGTGTTAAAAAATTTTATGCCGCTTATATATAATAGCATTCATTAAATTTAAAACGCTATGTTTAGTATTGGCATAAAATTTTTGACATTTTTCCCGGCTAAGTACCGAAGGCAAAAAAACAAGCGGTAAACAATTTTCAGTCTCCCTCCCAGAGCATCGAGTTTCGCTCTCACTCAGTCTCTCTGGAAATCATCGAATCAGTCCAATTCTCTGGAAAATTCTCTCTCACTCAGACATTCTATCTCATCTCTCTGGCTATCGATCTCCTAAGCTAACAGCTTTCGTCCTCGTTTCTCTGGAATGTCGTCTCTGCGGATTTTGATTGAAGGTTAGATTTTCTTGTGTAATCGAAACTCATATCGATTTAGGGTTTCGAAATGATTAATTCTGATTTCTTATGACGAATTTGGGTTTTGTTACACGGAATTTATCGCCAGCTCAAGATCTATCTCTTAAGCTTAGGGTTTTCCTTTCGGATAGGGGTTTCGATATGTGAAATTTAAGGGTTTTCCTTTCGGATAGGGGTTTCGATATTTCTGTTGACTAATTATGGCTTTTCGGACATGTATCACAGTCAGATTTGGGTGTTGGATTCAATCTAAGGTAATTGTAATTTTTTCGGACAGGTTTCACAGTCAGATTTCCGTTTCAGTTTGGGGTTTCGAATTAGTGTTAATGGATTTTGTTTTGTCTGAACAAATGTATGTATTCCTTTGACCGTGGAGCTGTGGTGACATGGAGAAGTCTTGGGTTTGGCTTCCAAGGTATAGTTTTATATGTTATTGTTGTTAATTCTTTTACTTACAACTGAGTTTCTTATTACTGTTGATTGAATTTCAAGCAAGGAGCAACCGATTTTGTGTATGGGTCAGCTAAGAGGTTGGGTTATCCTCCAAACATGTTTTGTCCTTGTCTCGATTGCCGAAATATGTGCCACCAACCAATAGCCACAGTACTGGATCATCTGGTTATTAGAGGTATGGATCATAAGTACAAGAGGAATAGATGTTGGAGTAATCATGGGGAGATAAGGGATTCGAAGACATGTGATGAACCGACTTCTGAATTTGAAGCTTATGAGTTGTTTAAAGCTGCTTACTTCGACGGTGACGACAATTCACAGCCCCGGAGTGACAATGCAGATCAGCATGATGTGATTGAAAATGAAGAAGACTCAGAGTTTATGAAAAAGTTAAAAGATGCTGAAACGCCTCTCTACAACACATGTCCTAACTATACCAAAGTGTCTGCTATCATGGGGCTTTATAGTATAAAAGTGAAGAGCGGAATATCAGAGAACTATTTTGATCAGCTTTTGAAGATAGTTCACGACATGCTACCTGAAGATAACGTGCTTCCAACATCAACAGATGCGATGAAGAAGTTCTTGAAGATATTTGGTTTTGGCTATGAGAACATTCATACATGCAAAAATGATTGCATTCTGTACCGGAAGCAGTATGAGGATTTGACAAGCTGCCCTAGATGTAATGCACCTAGATGGGAAGTGGATAAGCACATAAGAGAGGAAAAGACTGGGATTCCTGCTAAGGTTCTTAGATATTTCCCGATAAAGGACATATTCAGAAGGATGTATAGATCAAGAAGAATGGCTGAGGATATGCATTGGCATTTCAGTAATGCTTCAGAAGATGGAACAATGCGCCACCCGGTGGACTCAATAACTTGGGCTCAGATAAATGATAAATGGCCACAATTTGCGTCTGAACAGAGAAATCTTCGACTTGGTCTGTCTATAGATGGGATGAACCCTTTTTCGATCCAGAACACGAAGTATAGTACATGGCCAGTGTTGCTAGTGAACTACAACATGCCACCTACATTGTGTATGAAGGCAGAGAATGTAATGCTCACTATGTTGATCCCTGGACCAACTGCACCGAGCAACAACATCGACGTGTATCTAAAACCGTTGATAGAAGATCTTAATGATTTATGGAGTGAAGGTATCGAGGTCTATGACTCATTGTCAAAGGAAACTTTCATTCTCAGAGCTATTTTGATGTGGACTATCAGTGATTATCCTGGTTTGGGGATTTTGGCAGGTTGTAAAGTGAAAGGTAAATAAGCATGTAACGTTTGTGGCAAGGATACACCTTTTAGGTGGCTTAAGTTTAGTAGAAAACATGTCTACTTGGGCAATAGGAGAAGACTCCGACCTGGGCATCCTTACCGACGCAGACAAAGTTGGTTTGATAACACGGTAGAAGAAGGGACTGTACTTAGAATTCAAACAGGGGTTGAGATATTTCAGCAGTTGAAAGACTTTATGAATGATTTTGGTAGAGCTTTAGATAAGAAAGGAAAAATAAAGAGATCTGGTTTGTGTGAGGATGATGAGATTTCAGAAGAGGAAATTGATGAAGAGAGTGATCGATGGAGGTGGAAGAAGCGGTCTATTTTCTTTGACCTACCTTACTGGAAGGTTAGAATATTCTTTAAAACTTTAAATTTTTTGAATTCTTTATCAGTGTCTAACTGAGTTCTTTGTTTCTATGTCTTAGGATATGCCGGTACGTCACAACATCGATGTAATGCACGTAGAGAAGAACGTGTCTGATGCCATATTGTCCCTCCTCATGCAAAGTGCTAAATCAAAAGATGGCTTAAAGGCACGACATGATTTGGAAGATATGGGGATTCGGAAAACCTTACACGCATAAGTACGTGGGAAGAGAAACTACTTACCACCTGCTGCTTATTGGCTGTCCAAGACCGAGAAAAAGAAGTTCTGCAAGAGATTGTCTTAGTTTAGAGGACCGGATGGCTACTGTGCAAATATCGCCAACTGTGTTTCAGTTGATCCTCCTACAGTTGGTGGCTTGAAGTCTCATGATCACCATGTGTTATTACAAAACCTGTTACCTGTGGCTTTGAGAGGAATGCTGCCAAGTGGGCCTCAGATTGCAGTGAATAGAATATGCAAATTCTTCAATCGATTGTGTCAGCGTGTGATTGACCCGGAGAAGCTTGAAGCATTGGAGGCTGAGGTTGTCGAGCATTGTGCCTGTTGGAGAGGTTCTTTCCTCCTTCAATGTTTGATATTATGTTCCACCTTCCTGTTAATCTAGCAAGGGAGACACGTTTGGGTCGTCCGGTCCACTTTAGATGGATGTATCCTTTTGAGAGGTATTAATTACTGTTTCTTTCACTATGTTTTTTTGTTTTTTTGTCGTGTTGTAAACTGACTCTGACTAATCTGGTATCTGTTTGAGATGTAGGTACATGAAGACACTCAAGTCATATGTTAAAAACTATGCTAGGCCAGAAGCTTGTATGGCTGAGGGATACATGGCAGGAGAATGCATTGCCTTCTGTTTGGAGTTTCTAAAGACATATGTACCAGTCCTAGTAAATGTTAACCGTAATGAAGATCTTGAACCAGATGAGTCCATCCTTGAAGGTCGTCCAATTCACAAGTCTAAAGCAGTTATACTTACAGAGAAAGATCGGGAGATAGCGCATCGATATGTTCTGATGAACACAGCATTGTTGACTATATATGTTGAGTAAGTAACACCACCTTTTATTCCTGTAATTTCTATAAGTTTCTGACTTTCATACTTTGGAAACTAAACTTTTGGACATTGAATACAGTATGCACTTGGAAGAATTACAAGCTACAGATGTGAGATGCATAAGAAATGAAACTCTTTTGTGGAAATTGCATGGGGAAAGGTTTACACATTGGGTTAAAGAGAAGGTATATGATCAGTTATGGATACATATATTATTTATTTACAATATCTTCTACTTTAATTAAGACTAGTTTTGTTTATGTCTCTTTCTTTGTCACTAGATCCCACGTAACTCAAAGGATCATTCTAAGATGCTAAAGTGGTTAGCTTTTGGACTAAGAGATGAAGCTCGGACCTGTAAGGGATATATAGTTAATGGCCATCGATTTCACACCGATGATGTAAAGAGGAAGACTCAGAACAGTGGAGTATCTTATGAAGCTTTCACCATGTGTCGTTCCAGCGCTCGAGATACTAAGTAAATGGCAGACATTGTTACGTACTACGTAGTCATACAAGAGATAATTTTGCTGGATTATCGCATGTTACAGGTTCCACTCTTCAAGTTTAAGTGGGCAAACAAAGGGCATGGAGTGAAAGAAGAAGAGGGCTTTACGCTTGTGAACCTGCATGTAAACCAGTCTGCATTTCGCCAAGATCCATATATTATGCCGTCTCAAGCAAAACAAGTTTTTTATTCCAGAGAAGATGACTCATCACCTTGGTATGTAATTATGAAGGCGCCACCAAGGGGCTATCATGAGTTGGAGACAGAAGAAGAGATTGTTGCACCACCATCATTTATTCAGCAGTGTGAAGATTTAGAGAATCAAGCTTCTGATGATGAGAGCTTGTGTGTTAGGGATGATTGCGAGGGGGTCTTCGTAATGGATTAGTAGTTAGCAGATTAGTAGAGTTAGGATTAGTAGTTAGCATATTAGTATAGATAGGATGTCTGTTTAGCGGATTATAATAAGTCTCTCTTTTGTTTATTTACAGAGACATGCCTAACAAAGCCATTACAACCATTCCAAGGCGCAGCAGGCGTCAGCTAGGCATTGACGTAACTCCTAATGAGGTAAAATCCACCAGGGGAAAGAAAAAGGCTAAGCATATTGTTGCTCAAGGTAGCTTGCGCCATCTGGTTAAGGAAAAAGCCAGCCGCAAAAGGACGATTGCGTCGTCTGGTCAAGTAAGAATAACTGAGGAAGTGCATGAGGAAGAGCCTGAGGATGTGCATGATGAAGAGCCTGTGGATGTGCATGAGAAGGAGTCTGAGGATGTGCATGATGAAGAGCCTGACGATGTCCATGAGAAAGAACATGTTAAACCTTTTGAAGAAGAATATGAAGAAGAATACGAAGAAAACAATAACGAGGAACTGAAAGAAGCAGAAACAGAGGAAGACAAAGAAAAAGCTGAGGAAATTGAAGAAGAAGGATCTGAACCAGAAGTTGAAAAAGAACCAGAAGTTACAAAAGAATCAGAATCAGGAAAAGAACTAGAAGCTCAAAACAAAGGAAAAGAGAAATCAGCTGAACAATGTTTAACAGACCAGTCACAGACCAGTCACATACCAGAGGAGAACTAGAGGACCAACCAGGATGAGTAAAGTGGCTAAAAGCCTTAAGGAGAAGGTGGAAGTTGAATTTAACAGATTAGGTGAACCTGTTGGTAAAGGACCAGTTACACTTTCTTCTTTCCTTGGACCTCTTGTGAGAGAGTATGTACCAGTACTTGTAGACGATTGGAGGCACGTTGATGAACAGACAAAAGAGACAATGTGGGAGGAGGTTCAGGTACAAGTTTTGTTACTTTGTACTTTACTTAATGCTTTCTTCTAGTTTTTTATGATAACAGGGGAAATTATTGTAGGCAAGGTTCAATTTGACAGAAGATTGGCAAAAGACGTATGTCTTCCAGCAAATGGGTTGCGTTTTTAGAGCTTCTAAGTCTAGGCTAGTTAAGGAACTGCGTTCTACAAGGTTTAAGGAAAAGCTACGAAGCTTAAAACCAAACAACATTCACAATGCCTCAGATTGGATAAAGTGGGTGAAGAGTAGGACATGCCAATCTTTCCAGGTGGTTTATATTTAAATCTTCCGATTAAAAGAGAGGTTTGTTTTATGGAAATTTGTTATATTAATTCTTGGAATGTGATTTGTAGGAACGAAGTGACCAGTTCAGAGATTGGAGGAAGCGTCAGATTCCACACACCACCAGTCGCAAAGGAATGATTCGCCTAGGTGATGAAATGGTATGTCTCTGTGATGTAGCGTATTGGTGAGTTCAATACTAAAAATATAGACCATGATTACTCTTTATAACTTAATTTATTTGCTACTTGTAGAAGAAGAAGGCATCTGACCCGAGTAAGATTACTAGAAGCAAGATCTGGATAGCTGGACATACACATGCAGATGGAAGACCTGTGAGACCAGAGTTTAAACAAACAATTAGAAGTTATCAAACTTTTCTTGTCGTTATACTTGGTAATCTATATTGATACACATACAAATTTGATATCAGGAACAAATTAAATCACTTGATAGTGAGATGGGCTCAAACTCCAATATTACTGTTAAAGAAGATGCTGTGAGTAAAGTTCTAGGCAAAGACAAGACTGGAAAAGTCAGAGGAATGGGCAGAGGGATTACTTCTACCAAGCTAGCTTTCATACAGGCTAGAGATGCACATGTGCAGAAGCTTGAAGCTAAGTAAGCATAATTGGTGACCGAGATTGAAGATTTGAAACACTTGGTTCGTGAATTAGCTGAAGGGAAAAGGGTAAGTTAATATTCTAATGTGTTTATAATTTCCTCACTCAGCCAAATATTAATTGTTTGTTTCTTCTCAGAAACAACTGGATGATCGTTCACCATCTGACGACATTGGTACAAGCAAAGGAGGACCTAGGTGTTAGCTACTTGATTGGTATTCTGCAGATGATGCTGTTGTCGGTGAAGGAGAACTATGCTCTGTGGAACCAACTTACAAGATTGGCCGTATTCCACTTGGACCTAATGCAGTAGCTGTAGTTGTTAACTTCGCAGCAGATAAAGAAGCATATGTATAGAGGCCTACAACAGCTATCACCACACTTGGCCAAGCTGTGGGAGCCAAAATTGCATGGCCATTCGAAAAGCTCATTCTGGACAATATGGACTCCCAAACTGTAAACAAGACTGCTGGTTACTCGGTAAAGTTCTTATCATGTATTCTGTTTATTAACAAATTATATCAATAGAAAATCATATTGGTTATGTGACCCATGGATTCTGTTTTCGCATGCCTCCTTAGGCTACAAATGCATTGGAAGATAGAATCCAGATTATTGCTTGGAGTAATGATGCTGAAGTAATTGCTGAGGGATATTTGATTTCAACTGACCTAAAAGAGATGGTCAATAATATTACTTTGGGTCCGAATGCTGCAATCGTGAAGATTGACAATGTGTTTAACAGATAGGCTTACCTGTGGAGACCAAGTGAAGACATGAATGTGATGGGTGATGCATTGTTGCAAAATATAGCATGGCCAATTTCTAAGGTTCAACAAGTTTATAGAACAACATCAGCATCTAACGAAGAATCGCTTTCTAAAGGAGGAGGACCATCGGTTAATAAAGGAGCAGTACCATCGGTTGCTAAAGGAGCAGTACCATCTAAAGAATCATCACCTAAGGTAAAACACTACACATAATTATCTGTCTTTGACATTCATGTATTGTTTTCTGATTGTGATGATCTGCCTGGATTTTTCGTTTATAGAGTGTAACTAACAGCTCAAACACTAGCGGTTCTTCTCAGAAGAAATGCTTCCTCTTAGACTGCTTTGGATCAGGAAAAAAGGTTGCAGAAGGCAGAGTTTTATCAAACAATCCAAAAGACAAAGTCCATTTTGTTCCATTGGGTCTAAACGCCAGCAAGGTATGGACTGAGGTATGTAAGGTTGATGGTGCACGCGTATGGAGACCAACCTCAGAATTCCAGATTGTTGCTGATGCATTAGGTTCTACAGTCACTTGGCCTAATGACAAAATTGTTTTTAAGTGAACCACTGTCTTATATTGGATTGTGTTGGGTAGTAGATATTGTTTGCCTAGTCGACTCAGTTGTTTATGGTTTGGTTGTGTAAGACTTGATAGTTTGGCTATTAGAACTTGTGTATTCGACATTGTGTTTGTATATTGATGGTTTGGCTAATGACATTGTGTTTCTCTAATGATCAATGTATGACAGAGCTAATAGGTACAAATAAAACGTCATCCCAATTATAAAAAAACAATTGCTATATTACAACTAAAGATGACATTCATGAATGTTGTGCTATTATAAGTTAAATAAAGAATAACAATTATTAAGTGCTATTATAAGTTAAACAATTGCAAAACTAATAAACGCCATCGAAAGACATAATTAACATAGCACATGAAAAAACGCTATGTAAAGTTCCAGAGAAAAGATAACGGGCGCAGACACAGCGATCGCCAAACCGCTATGCTATTCCGTGATAGCGTTTTTCGGACGCTATATATGTAACATTTTCTTGTAGTGCCTTTAGGCTTTTGTTTCCTTTCCTTTCAGGTTTTTTTTTGGTTTTTTTGAAAGGGGAAACACCTTTTAGAACGGGAGTCTTAATGGAGACGAAAAATACCAATGATAGGAGATTTCCTAAGCAAATTTTAAGATTGAATTGTTGATACCTCCTTAACCGAATCCATCTAGTCTTCTGTCTTCTCGAGTGACTGAAAACTGTGTCGTCCCTCCCTGTCCGACGTTTTTTCACATATCTGCACATAAGATAATAAGAGAAGAATGCATGAGGTTCGAAAATGAATAGTTAAGGTTCTGGGTAGGGTATCAGCTAAAGATGAACTGGCCATCTAGGACAACAAAGAATGGTAAAAAGGAAAAGATGTCATAGATGTCTGATTCGTTGTCTCGCCTAAAACCTTTGATGAGAAAATTAAATTCTGGTTAAGTTCAAATAAATGAGCTAGTATATCCTGTCAGAAAGAATCTCTATGGATTGAAATACTATGGGGATGTCGCATTGCAAACACTCTAGCTACCGCCTAGCTAGTACCAAACCGCAAAAGAGCTGGCACGAGGATATAGCGTAGAAGCACATAGGTCGAAATCATCATAGATTTTGTTTCAATGTTCATGAAAAATACTTAATAAAAATCGAAAAAGATTAAACGAATTTAAAAAAAAAATTAAAGCGAAAAATAAGATAGATAGATTCACAACAAAGAAAATAAATTAGTAACGGATAAACATCCTCCCCAAGATTTAAATCACGCTGTTCCCAATGTGAAAAAGTTGGTGAAAGGATGGAAAAGACATAAAAATAAAATAGCAAATAAAGATAAAAGTTCAAAAATAAAGATACAAAGATAAAGAGAAAAAGATCGATGGAACCGTGGTGGTGATTTGTGAGGATGGTCGTGAGTGATGAAGCACGAGGCTAAACGTCATGTGAGCCATCTGTCTCGGTTGTGGCTAAAGATCAGACTTTGTGGTTGCATGTTGCAGATCAGACTTCTTCACCCATATCTGATTCCAAAATCCATTCCATGTGAACCTGCCTTGATTCCTGAGCCTCTTCACTCTCTCCTAGAACTTGTAGCACTATGCCCTGATGTGGCCATTTTTTCCACAGAAATAACATCCACCTCTCCGTGCTGTATTACTCACAGACTTGGGTTCTGCTTGTTGAGAAAATCATGCAGAAACATATTTTATTTTCTCAGTATCAGGCCTCTCCCTTCTAGTGTATCCCATACCTCTTTTTATGCCATTGTTCTTCCATAGCTGAGAATCTTGTCAAGTTGCTTTGTACCCGCAAACATGTGAATTTTTTTATGTTGAATATCAAGTTCTGACTGAAGCAGTGCAGATACCTTCTTTTCAGCTTGTAATTCCTGGTCAAGTTTGTTTGCCTTGTTTGCAAGAATTAACTTTTCTTTCATCAGTGATAAGCTCTCCTGACTGATCATCTTTTCGGCTTTCATCTCATCCTGCAGTGACTCAACGAGTGCATCAAGACAACGTTTTTCCTTCATCAGGGCTGAGTTCTCCTTTCTAATCTTGATCAGAGTCTCCCGCACTTCCTTGTAACTCTCAATAAGATCATCCTCATGTTCTTCCTCAGACTCAGATCCAGATATCTCTTCTGCTTCCTCAAACTCGGTGATTCCCACAAAAGCAACAAAGCAACAAAGTCTCTCTTCTTCTAAATCCAATATCACCCTCGACCAGTTCACTAGATCTTGATAGCTCTCCATCTTTTCCGCAAGATCACACCTGTTTGTAATACACACAAGTGCCCGCTCTTATACCAGTTGTAAGCGCAAGAGCTACTGAGACAAGAACTGGAACACAATCTGACACAAAGGTTTTCTTTACAAGAATATATTACTAGCCAATCTTTTAAGTGCACTTACAAGTTTCACCTAAAATGATCTATGACAAGCTCAAAACACACATTGACTTGTCTAACTAGCCTCACATGTTCAAGGATCTATACACGATCCAAGAACCCCATAGAAAAACTCCTTAGCACCTTAGCTTTGATTTCTTACAAGACCACCAAAAACCCTATTGCTAAGAATTTTCTATCATATTGTGTTAAGCACGTACAATGCTTCAACACCCCTATTTATACATAATAAGCACGTGGCTAACCCTAGCCAAAATCCTCTCTTGAAGATAAAGGCAAATCTCCAAGAATATGTAATATTTCCTTTTTCTTCTCTTAACAATAAGAAATCTTCACATAGTTGCAATAACCTCTCCAAGATGCGTCCAGCTTAGCTACCCCTCTTGGCACGTCCATGTCAGCTTCTAAGTCCAATCCAGCCCATGACTTCTGCTTCTCGTCATTAGTCACCTACAGGGCTCCCTTGTATCACTTCGTGAGCTACTTCAACTAGTACATCGACTGACTCAAAAAGTGCATCTTCACTTTTAAGTTGTTTTTGAGAAAACTCCAAAGTTTTAAGAAACTTGTTGTATCGCGAGTAAACAAGTTTTTTTAAACTTTTGAGCTTTCTGAACAATGACTTATAAGAAAACAGAACATCGGCTCTTTTTTTAGAGAGAGAAAAGAGCTGTAAAGGGCGATTTTGAGAGCGCAAAAGAGTTACAATATTGTCGACAATCTTTTTCAACTTTTCAACTTTTTTCATCGGATCCCCTCCTTTGGATTCGTTTTTTAGTTGCTTCTACCATGGAGGTGCCGGCGGATCCTCCGCCTGTACAAGTTGTCGGAGATCCAGAAATACTGACGGTGATGACTGATGGTCCAGGGAGTATGGTGATCTCGGAAGACGGGTCTTTGGAGAAGAAAATCCCCATCCCTCAAAGAAATGTGGCGCTCGCACAAGGTAAATCTTGGACAAGCGTAGTGCAAAAGACCAAAACTTTGATGAAATATGATATGAACATTGTGGAAGAAGATGGTGTCAGATCAGTAACTGTCCCGAACGAGGTGTTCACTGACTCTTCGCCGATTTGGGAAGATTTTCTAGTGGGCAGGTTCCTTGCTACTGCCCCCACACGTGGCGACGGTACACGCAATAGTCAACAAAATCTAGGCTTTGGGTGACAAGTCTCAAATGATTGATGTCCAAGTAATAAATCCATCTACGATAAAATTCAGAATTTGTAACCCTGCGACTAGTAATCGTATACTCAGAAGAGGAATGTGGAACTTGGCTGACATACCTATCGTCATGTCGAAGTGGAATCCTGATACAGAGGAGACTCTACCGGAGGTAAAATCGGTACCACTTTGGGTGCATCTCAAACACGTTCCGATGGACATGTTCTCATGGAAGGGGCTCAGTTTCATAACCAGCGATGTGGGAGTGCCAGTGAGGTTGCATCTGGAAATAGCACAATGTCTCGACTTTAAGATTGCGAAGGTATTCGTTAAAGCTGATCTTACTAAAGAAATTCCAAAAAAGATGAAGTTCAACTACAAGGGGAAAGACACACTTGTTGAAATCTCATATCCTTGGTTAACGCCTCGATGCGTCTTGTGTGAAAAATGGGGTCACCTGCAAACGGTTTGCTTGGCTCGAAACAAGCAGAAAGAAACAACATCAACCGAGTCTGAGATTCTGGCTACAAACACGACAATTGCAGTAATCAACTTATCGGAGGAGCAAGCCAATCAACCATCAGAAGAAATTCATGGTCAAATAATTGATGTTGTCACAACAGAGAACAAAGAACAAAATATGCAAACAGAGGGGTCAAAAGTGTCATAATGGGTGCAAGTGGCATCGGGAAAACAGGGACGAAGCCCAAAGAAATCTCCGTTGGAATTTGGCCAGGTATCGATTTTAACAAAAACAAGATACTCTGTTTTGACCGTGGAAGAAGGAGATGACAAATCTGACGATGTTGAGGAAAACAATTCTGAGGATGAGAAAGAGGATACCCGAAAAGAAGATGGAGAAATCATTGAAGAGGAAGATGGAAGTGAGCAAATTGTAGAGACTAAACAGAAAGCATTGACGGAAAAAACAGAGACATCAGCAAAAAATAACAGGTTGTGCCAAAAGATGTAACAATCATCTCGGGAAAAAAGGACGTGGATCATAGTGAAGTTCAGAGGAAATCGAGTCAAGGGAGACCACCTCTATCTAGAAGCTCTAAACAGACCCAAAAACAGGTTTCAAACTCGTTAATTCAACATACTACGGATGCCAATCCTAGTACTTTGAATAAAAGAAGCACCCAAAGAAATAATTGATGTCAAGTTTTTTCTGGAATATGAGAGGATTCAACAAGATGAAAAAGCAGTGTGTGGTCCGTGAGTGGATTATGAAGAGTGGAATACAGTTTGGTTGCTTGCTGGAAACTCGTGTGAAGGAGAAAAAACTAAATCAAATCGTAAATTCAGTGTTTAAGGATTGGTCAGTGATGACGAACTATGAGCACAACAGAATGGGAAGAATTTGGGTGGTGTGGAATCCGGAGTTGAGACTAACGCCATGTTTTAAAAGCTGGGGGATGCTCTGACCATCTCAGAGGAAGAATCGAACTAGAGAGCAAAAGCTTGAGAGGGAGAAATCCCTTTAAATTCATGAACATCACGGTAAAGTTACCTAAATTCATAATGGTCGTAAAATAGTTTTGGGAAACGACAACTCCGCTGTTTATATCGACATCGAGTCTCTACAAATTTTCAAAAAAATTAAAGGCCCTCAAACCATTGATGAGACAATTGGGCAAAGATGTTTTCGGAGATCTTACAAAAAAAACAAAAGAGGCTCATGCAGAATTTTGTATCAAGCAAGAAGCAACGCTTAGTGATCATTCCCAGGAAAAAATAGAAGAGGAAATTACTGCTTTTACAAGATGGGATAACGTTTCAACATTGAAGGAGGGGTTCCTGAAACAGAAAGCAAAGATGCATTGGTTGGATATTGGGGATCAGAATAACAAAACGTTCCATAATGCAGTTCAAGCCAGAAAGATGAAGAATGCAATAAGGGAGATAAGCATGGAAAATAGGGACATACTAACGAAAGGCGACGAGATTAAAGAAGAGGCAGAGTGCTTTTTTAAGGACCATCTAACGCAGACACCATCTGATTTCACAGGAATATCGGTTGAGGAGTTAAAGGAAATCATAAATTTTAGATGCTCCGACGAGGAAAAAAGTGAGCTGAATTTTGAGGTGACCGATGAGGAAATAAAGAAAATTGTGTTCTCAATGCCTAAGGACAAATCTCCGGGGCCTGATGGATTCACGAGTGAATTCTACATAGCAGCCTGGCCGGTGCTTGGAAATGATTTTACGGTAGCAATAAAATCATTTTTTGTTAAAGGATTTCTCCCCAAAGTTTTGAATTCTACTATCTTGGCGCTGATCCCTAAGAAAGATGAGGCAAGACAAATGAAGGACTATAGACCAATAGCTTGTTGCAACGTCTTATATAAGGTTATCTCAAAAATTCTCTCCAACAGGCTGAAGACAATGCTACCAAAATTTATATCGCAAAACCAATATGCTTTTGTGAAAGAACGTCTGCTTATGGAGAACGTTCTACTGGCTATGGAATTAGTCAAAGACTACCACAAAGAAGATATATCCCCAAGATGCTCTATGAAGATTGACATCTCGAAGTCTTTTGACTCCGTCTAATGGAAGTTTATTTTGAATACACTTAAGGCCTTAAATTTTCCAGAAAAATTTATTCACTGGATAAGATTGTGTATTACGACTCCATCCTTCTCGGTACAGGTCAACGGGAATTGGCGGGATTTTTCAGAAGCGAAAGAGGAATAAGACAGGGGTGTTACTTATCACCCTACCTATTCGTAATGTGTATGAATGTCCTCAGAGCTTTACTTGATAAAGCAGCGGTGGAGAAGAAAATTGGTTATCATCCGAAATGCAAATCGATCAAGCTAACTCATCTCTGTTTTGCCGATGATTTGATGATTTTTGTAGATGGGACAAAGAGGTCGATAGAGGGTATCCTACAAATATTCGAAGAATATGCATCAATATCGGGTTTGAAAATCAATGTGGAAAAATCAACTCTATATTTGGCGGGAATATCATTAAGCAATAAGGAGGATATAGAGAGCTGTTTCCCATTTGGAATAGGCCAACTACCGGTGCGTTATCTCGGCCTACCTCTCCTCATAAGAAAAATGGGAGCGGCGGACTACACGCCTCTTCTAGAGCGGATACAAAACAGAATCAAATCATGGACTTCGAGATTTTTATCTTTCGCTGATAGACTACAGCTCCTAAGCTCAGTGGTGGCAAGTATAACAAATTTCTGGATGGGTGCTTATAGGCTGCCAAACGCTTGTCTCAAGGAAATATACAAAATATGCTCAGCCTTCTTGTGGTCTGGTACGATTCTCAACCCAAAGAAGGCTAAGGTCGCTTGGGAATTAGTTTGTCAACCGAAAATGGAATGGGGTTTGGGATTAAAATCTTTGAAAGATATGAACAAAGTCTCTTGCTTGAAGCTTATATGGCTTATACTCTCGTTTAAAGACTCGTTCTGGGTCAAATGGATAACGACTACGATCATCCGGAAGAGTAGTTTATGGGCGTTGAAAACAATTTCTACTCTAGGATCATGGATGTGGAAAAAAATTATTAAGCTAAGAGATGAAGGAAAGAACTTTCACAAAGTGGAGACTAGAGAAGGTGAGGACACCTCTTTCTGGTATGACAATTGGAGTTCTCTAGGGCGCCTTTACGACCTTACTGGTGCAAGAGGAACAATCGACATGGGCATAGGAATTCAAGCATCCGTGGGAGAAGCCTTAAAGACCCATCGACAAAGGAGGCACATGTCAGAAACGCTAAACAAGATAGAGCTGGAATTATCAAACCTTATTCAACAGGGTGGAAAGAAGGGACTGACATTTCTCTTTGGAAAACCAAGGAGAACAAATTCCACTACAAATTCTCGACAAAGAAAACATGGAACTTGATCAGAATCAAACACCAAAAGAAGGATTGGTATAAAGGAGTCTGGTTTCGGTTTTCAACACCAAGGTACTCTTTCTTGACATGGCTAGCAATGCTAAATAGGCTATCAACGGGGGATAGAATGAACCAATGGTTTGGAGGTCAACAACACGTTTGTGTTTTCTGTGGAAGAGAAGAAACAAGGGATCATCTTTTCTTTGCCTGTACTTTTTCCTCGACAATTTGGAAGAATCTTACAAATCGCCACCTTGGAAACGATTTCTCGACTACTTGGGAGCCTCTTGTAAGGCTGTTGCAAAGGCCAAATTTGGGTAGGCTCGAATTGTTTCTATTCGTGTACACTTTCCATGCCACGATCTATCATGTTTGACGAGAAATAAATGCAAGAATTCACAGAGAGAACCCCATCAGCTCAACTACCATGACCAAAGTCATCGACAAAAACGTAAGAAATCGAGTAAGCACAATCCGGAACAAAAGGGAATCATCTTTCGACAACGGTTTAATTGTTTGGTTCGCTTCTAGACCAAGCTGATGTATCTTTCAAAATTTCCATCTTAAGGTTGCATTTATTGTAAAACGGTTTTTTTTGGGTTCGAATTAAATTTTACATTCAATTCAAAAAAAAAAAAAAAAAAACAGAACATCGTTGTAAACTCAGACTATGAGGTTGTGGAAAACATGAATGAAACAAACCAAGAACAAAAGAATAAAAAAAACTTGCTTATTGTATCGCGAGTAAACGAGAAAAAAACATCAGCTAACAGCCTAACACAGGTTTTGCTTTTATAATTAATCTCTAATTCTAAAGTATATTTGCGTCGCACTTAACATTGAAATTATATTGTCCTCGATATAGCATATGAGACAAGAAACTAAAAGGAATGGGTACATACATTGCCTTTTGATATAATAGTAAAAAAAAAAAAAAATACAGGAGTTTAAGAGGTACGGATTATATGATTTTGGCAAATCCTCATTGAATAATAAAACAAATTATTCAGAAAAGAGTTTGCTGAAAAAGAATGGAATCAAGCTTATTCATAGACTTTGCATTCCTCATCGGCTGGGTTTGTCTTGCAGAAATCTTCCAAAGGGTCTCCGCTTCCAGCAGGTACCTCTCCCGGCCACTTGTTGGCCACTAGGTGTGCCAAATCCACTACTCTTTGACTGTCATTTATTATATACCACAATTTAAGTATTAATTTTTTCAAACTCTAATTACATGTAGAAAGAGAGTTTTTGTATAAAAGGTTATATAACTAGGTATATTTATGTTGTTGGCTAAAAAAGAAAATGAATGCGTATGAGTAGCAATGTGTAATCTGACCTGTAACCCCACTCGTTGTCATACCAAGCGACCACCTTGACCATATCATCACCCATGACCATTGTGAGGGAAGAGTCAATGGTGGTTGAGACATCAGAGCACCTGAAGTCACAAGAGACAAGCGGTATGTCGCAAACGGCTAAAACGCCCTTTAGCGGTCCATCGGCCGCTTTTCTAAACGCCTCGTTAACGTCCTCTGCTGTCAAATCTTTCTTCTCAACGTTCACAACAAGGTCAACCACCGAGACGTTTGGGGTCGGCACACGGAGTGCAATGCCATTGAGTTTACCCTTCAGCTGCGGCAGCACCAATGACACGGCCTTGGCTGCACCTGTGCTTGTCGGTACTATGTTCAGCGCTGCGGCTCTGGCACGCCTTAGGTCTCTGTGTGATGCATCCAGAAGCCTCTGAAACATTGCAAACATATATGTTATGAATGTATTAAGTCTTCAATGCTTTCGAGTACAAGTAAGAGTGTTCAATCTAGATAACCAAAGTAAATCGGACCAGTTCCTAGTATAGTAATATGATCGAAATGGAATTATTTTTTTATGTATTCGAAAAACCGTAAAAAATGATTTTGAACACTAAAGATCTATTTTATTATTAACTGTATCCAAACCAAAACTAAAACTAAATCAAACCTTCATTGATTAGATTATGCTTTAATAGCTTTTATTCAGAAACCAAATACTCGAACCGAAAGCCGGATTAATATTCTAAATAAAAATAATGCAAATCACTGAGAATTCAAGCAATTTCTTCTGGTAAGTTTCTACTTTGCTACACTACACACACAAAGATGGAATAGTGATAAGTATGTGCAAATTATGTTACTTGGTCTCCGGTGTAAGAGTGTGTCGTCGTCATTGTTCCCTTGACGATTCCTGTTATTCAGTTCATGTATGAGAGCTATAAACCATTTTCAACATGTAGTGCGCAGAGAAAAGCAGTGTACCAAACTCTTCATCCAAGACTTTCGCAAAGGGGGCCAAACAGTTGGTGGTGCAAGATGCATTGCTGCCAAAAAAAAAGAGAGAAGCCACAACCAAAAATGAAGCATGAATATTCAAATACTAATTCTTGTCTTAACGAGAGTGGTTTGTTTAAACGAACCTAATGATGTTAGCGACGTCGTGAGAATAGTCTTGCTCATTGACTCCCACAACATAGGTCGGGATATCAGCACCTTTGGCTGGTGCGGTGATGATCACTTTCGAGGCTCCAGCTTGGATATGCTTCCCTGCTCCTGGCCCATCAACAAACACTCCTGTTCCCTGATCATAACCATATACCATTTATATATCTTTTTCGTTTAATTAAGTTTCTTTGCGCGATTATGCCATCATGTCATTGGAGTTTTAGATAGAACAATCACCTCGATGACAATGTCTATGCCGAGCTCAGCCCATGGAAGCTTAAGAGGGTCTCTGTTGGAGACCACTTTGATGAGCTTTCCATCAACACTGATAGTTTCATTGTCGACAATTTTCACATCAGCTTTGAAGGTTCCAAGCATAGAGTCATACTTCAGCAAGTGGGATGCCTGCACGATTTCATCAATGTCAAAATATGTTCAAAAAGAGATCACAAAGTTTAACCTTTTAAGGACTTACGTTCTTGACACCACCACTGTCGTTAACTACGATAACTTCGAGGGGAGAGTCCTTGCGGCCGTGCCAACACCTGAGGAAGTTCCTACCAATCCTTCCAAACCCGTTAATCGCAACCTTCAGTTTGGCCACTGTCTCTCCTCTAACAGGAGTGGATGTTGTCACAGCCTAATATTTCACAAACTCATCAAAGGGCACATTCATAACAACACAGTTATTGATCCAATAAATCAATCTAATAGTCACCTTGGGGGTTATTTGTGCAGCTATGGCATCAAAGAAAGATGCTTCCCCACCGTTATTGCTAACTCGCAGGCCGGAGAATTCAGCCACTTCTAGCCACTGTGTAGACAGTAACAAGAGAAAACAGATAAACAAACCGTAACACACACACACACACACACACACACACACACACACACACACACACACACATACACACACACACACACAGGCACATAGACTACGTTACTTTGGAGGAGCATTGAGCAGGGAAAGAGTGAATGGCACTCTTAGACTGCAGCCTCGGGTTCACCGGGATTCTGGAGACGGCGAGAGCTGAATGTGTGGCCATAGCTGCAAGTGAAACAAGAAGAAAAATGCTAGGAGTGCCACTAAATTTTTGAGCATTGGCATATATACATGCACCCTCACATCTTTGATTTTGATCAAAAGCAACCTATGGTTCAAAGTGAAGCAAATGAATATGTGGTTATTATGTAGGTAAGATACTATAAGGATAAGATGGTGTGAGCCATTGATTAATAGTTATTACAGGTCTTTGTAAAAAAAAAATTCCATGACATATTTCCCTCTTGAGGAACTTAGCTCAGAATCTGGCAATTAAATTGTATCCTTAAACTCTGGATTTGGCATAGTTATGATATATTTCAAAAAGGTTTTAATAAAAATAGGGCAAAAGGCAATGGTCTGAAGATAGACGAAAAAGTTGTACAACATTACACAGAAACAGCAAACAATTATTGGGATCATAATAAGTAATCACCCGTGATTTTCAAATCCTAAAACAGATCATGAGTATTCAGGCTGTAGCCTCGACTTCATCGGTGCTTAGAGCTGCACCATTCGGGGTATCTTCTGATTTGAGTTGAGAGGATACATCGTCGATAGCAGAATTGAGCTGCGCAATTTTCTCGGCCAGTACCTTTCGGGTTTTCTGCGTTAACAATACACAGTATTGTTGTTAATAAGTAAATCAACAAAACAAAAGAAATTGCAAACGAGATAAAATATGACTCATTCATGTGAAGATATAGTGATTACTACAACTCACCTCCAAAGCTTTTTCCTCATCATATATGAATTTAGGCAATTTCCTCATGAGATCCTTTTTGTCTGCTCCAGCTATAGCCTTGCTGATCTGATATAATTCACAATAGTAACGTTGCGCATTGATGAATCATAGTCAAGGAGCACAGTGAGAGTTATATTAATGAAACCAAGCTCTAAGAGTGATCAACTAAAACCACGTGAAACAGAATACCAACCTGTGGTGCATATACACATCCGAGGGCACCAACTATGAGTCCACCCAAAATAAACCCTCCGACAAATAGGCCTGTGCTGCCTGAACTGTCATCATCTCTGCAAGATTTGATGCTATTAGACATTGCAGATTGTCTGTGTAAACATAAGTTGCTAATCGAAGCATAAAGTATATTAAATGATATTCCGGGGGTACAAATGTATATAGTGAAACCGTCTGCACTCTCAATTGTTTTGTTCAGAAAACATTAAGGACATCTCAAACAATACTAAAGATTGGGATAACTTTTATAATATATGATAATCTTTCACCAAAGCCCAAAAATAAAACAAACAAGAAGAGAATCAACTCTTACCTGTATGCTGATTGAATGGTTAAGATCCTTTTGCTTCTAAGAGCAGAGAAATGCAGTTTGTTGGAGCTATTTAGTCCAAAAGAAACACTGACACAATGGGCACTTGGCTTCAGAGAAAAGCCTAGCATGAAAATTTAATGAGAACGAATAAAGATCAGTGAATCGGGAGAGAGACCGTACTCAAGAAGCTTCTTACGGTTTCGAAAAAATATAGACTAATATAACTGCGCAAGAAGATAACAACCGGATTCGACTCTATCTTAGAAAAGGAAACACAAAGAATGATAACTATGCAAACTATGCCAACGAGCAAGACAAGTGGTGGCTGAAGAAAGTGATTCAGAAACAAAAGTTCCCACATTTTTAAACTTTTCCATAAACGCTTAACGTAGCCAAAACCTCTTCAAATTCTAAATTTGTATCATTTTCAGACGATTTTTGTACAATGATACTGAAAATCACCGCAAGCAAAAGATGAAACGCAACATTGCACAATCTAGAAGACATATCTTCCAAGCCAATTTGAGGATTGATTTCGGATTTGGGGGAAAAAATGGAAATCGCAGTAGAAAAAGCAATCTGGATCCTCCAATACAATCAAGTTCGGAAAAATTGGGTTCCTGAGATATGTATATATTCGATACAATAGAACAAAGTTAGAATCGTAACATAATCAAATCGCACCAGCTCAAAGAGGATATGAGAATGAAGAGAGAGAGTCTCGCACGAAGATTTACTACAAAAAAATCGAGAGGAGGCTTACCAGAAGAAGGATGGAGTTGTTGAGCATTCTTGGGAAGAGAGAGAGAGGTCGAAAGAGCCGCCATCGATGGAAGAACAGAGAAACTGAGATCCTGAGAGCAGTTGGGGAGCTTGGAGGACGTTCGATGATATCTAAGTTTTTTTTATTCAGTGCTAATAATAAACGAGTTTTCATGTCATATATCTCTAAATCTAAAACTGAAGTGTGAAAACTCCCCGTTATAAAACAAATTTTGTTTTGATTTATTTTTAATTCCAAAACAGGTGTTTTACTTTGTTATCCTAGCCAAAACTACGAAATTACAATTTATACCAGAATTTTATTCACCCACCCAAAACCTATCAGATCTAACCAAGAACCCGATTGCTCTTTTTTAAAATTGAAATCAACAAAACTCAAACTCAACAAGCCCTAAATTGAAATCAAAACCGTTGGTAACTGGTCTTCGTAAAACTAGGGATAACTGAGTCGAAATCAAAACCAAATCGAGTTCGATCGAAGATGACAAAGATGGGACCAAAGACAAGGGGGGTAAAGACGAGGACGATTGCTCGAAATGAAGAGGTAGAAGATACGAGGGGTTCGGATCCGGTTGTCGAAGTTTCCCGAACGAATGAAGAGGTAGAAGAAGAAGGATTGAGTTTGCGATCTCCGGTTCGGATAGGTGAGGAACTCGGTCCGGTTAAAGAAGAAGGAGATGAAGATGAAGGAGATGAAGATGAAGGAGATGAAGGAGAAGGAGATGAAGGAGAAGGAGATGAAGGAGATGGAGATGAAGGATATGAAGGAGATGAAGGAGAAGGAGATAAGGACGAGGAAAGTACTCAGTCGGGAAGTACCCACTCGGGAAGCACCCGAACCGTGAGCGACCCCGTCGAGTCAACGGTAAGTAGTTGGATTCGATTGAATAATTAGGTAGAACTAGGGAGAACTAGTGTGATTTGAATTTCTGGGTTTTAAGTAATACTGGTATAAATAGGTAAAACTAGTGTGATTTTGTAAAACTGGTAGAACTAGATAAAACTAGTCGGATTTTTGTTACTTTACTGGTATAACTACGTAGAACTAGTCGGTAATATACCTTGGTAATACTTGGTAAAACTGTTTGTTACAGGATTCCGAGGAGGAAACGACAGCACTACAACCTCTGAAAATGTACTTCCCGCCGACGGAGTATAAGAAGAAAATTAAGATATCGACGAGGTGTTATATCCACGAAGCTTTGAAAACGCTAGAGAATTTGAATCCTCCGCTCACTTTGGTTGAGAGGAACTGGTTTGAGAAGCATCCGCAGTTCAAACACATATTCCACATGCCAAGGGACAAAAACCACAAGGTTATGGGCATGTGGATGCTCCGTCTTCGAACGGCATGCATCGAAAAGGAAAAGGAAGTTTGGTTCATCGTAAATGGCGTTCACATCCGCTATGGTCTAAAGGAACACGCCTTGATATCGGGATTAGACTGCCGCAACTACCCACTCGATTATAAGAAAGTTGGCAGTACTTCGTGAAGAAACACTTTACGCAATCAACAATTAGACTTCAAGACGTGAAAGAAAAGCTAGAGGAAATGGTACCTCCAACGGAACGTTCTCGAGAAAGGTTGAAGATGGCGGTCCTCTACTTCTTAGCCATCATTGTTATAGGGCAGACAAAGTGTGGACCAGATGCTACGCCCGTGGAGTCATTCTTTCTAAGAGCGGTGGAAGATCTTAATTTTTGTAAGAAATTTCCTTGGGGGAGATTGTCATTCGATCACATGCTAGGAGAGATCAAGCACACGATGACTCATTTTGGAAGGGTCGTCAAGGAGGGTGTATTATGGCCGATTCCAGGTTTCTGTATTCCTATGGAGGTAAGTAAAAATTATTTGAGGTATTGGTCATTGTTACTAGTTCTTATAATTGAAGCTAACTCTAACTATATGTGTATTGTGTAGCTTTTAGCATTTGAGGCAATTTCAGAATTGGGGAATAAATTCCGAGAAGGTATTCCAGGCGCCGACTTAAATTGTCCTAGGATGTGCAAGACAAGGTTCAAGAAAAGCGAAATGAAAGGGTTTCCTCTTTCGAAAATAAATGAAGAACTTGGTACAACTAAGGTTAGTTATCCTTTGCATATGAATTATTTTGTGTTGTTATGTTTTTAATCTTTCTTCATTGTTTACATTCATAGGACATTGATAGTATCCTGGCACCTATTGGTGAAGAAGAAAACTCTCTCATGGCTGGAATCACGGAAAAAGATGACGACGATGATAAGCATGATGTCATTGTTGCAAGTTGGATACAACGTCTTCGCAAAGGAAATACCATATTGTTTGAAGAGATGTATGATAATAGACTTTTTGGAGTCTAATTTGAGATCAATTCTCAATATACTATGTAGTATATGAGGTGTCAATCCAAATGGGTGTTGATTCAACCACTAAAAATGCATAGAACATCTAAATCTAAGCAAGCAATGTTGATTGAAGTTTTACTAATTAAACTAATCGAATTAAGACAAGTAACAAGACTAATGAAACTAAACGAAATTGATTTCAATAATAAAAAGCAAATCCAAGGATGGGGTAATTGATTCTAGATGATCCATGGTTAATTCATGATGCTCAATACTCAAACAAAACTAATCTCTAGGCAATGATCATTAAGTGTGATTAATCCTCTCTCAAGGCACTAATCACCATGCTAATTATTAATCCAAGATCAAATTCTCATTTGTGAATTACTAATTAGCAAGCATTAAGTGTAAACATTCAAGATCAACCAAATAAACACCCTAGACAACTATTCTCATAGGCTAGGAATGAATATCTCTTGATAAGTTCATCTAGGGTATTCATCGAACACCTTGTGGGTGGGAAATGTCATTTGATCTAATCAAGCTTTCTCAAGCAAATCTAGCATTAGGACCACTAATCAAGAAAGGGAAACACATTAATATATCCCTAAGTATCATAAATCATCCATGGAATCAACATGAATCTAACCCATCCTCAAATCCTAAGAGACTACTCACTAATCATGATGGACCCAAAAAATCCTATGAAAAACATGTTAAATCCCATGATTAGGTGATGGATTGATTAAGAAAGAAGAAATAAGATGAAGAGATTTAAAGAACTAAAACTCAAATTGCATAAATCAAAAGGAGATATCTCTTACAAATACTTAAATATACTTAGAGAGGCTTTTAGCATAAGAAAAGACATGTCTAAAAAATTAGGTCTAAAAATTATATATAGTCAATAGTGCGAACCGGGTCAGCTCGGAACAAACCGGGTATTGACCCGGTCGGGTTTGGGTCGAATTGCAGGAGAAAGTTTGTACCGACCGATCCTGGGTCGGTACAAACCACTTTGTACAAATTTACTTCGTGCAGGTCGGGTGGATGCTGGGTGCAGGTTTAGCTGGCTAAAATAAGGATCTGGTCGATGCAAGGCGTGCTGGATCGTGCGCGGGATGAGTTTTAGCCGGCAGAAATCGACCTGCGTGAACGCTGAGTTAGTGCCGTTCGATAGTGCCGACCTAGAATGGGTCGGTACTAATCTTCATCGTGCAGGTTGGATGGACGCTGGACGCAGATTTAGCCGGCTAAGATGAAGTCTGGTCGATACGAAGCGTGCCAGGTGAGTGCGGGATGAGTTTATAGCCGGTGAAAGTCTGCCCGTGTGATCGCTGGGTTAGTGCCGCTCGGTAGTACCGATCGAGAGTGGATTGGTACTAATTTTCTTGAGGTTTGTGCCGAGTTATTCTAGGTCGGTATGGGAAGGCTCTTCGGATCGGCATAACTCTCTGCCTCAATACCGATCGGACGTACCGCTCTAGGACCGGTCGGTGCGGGGCAAGAGAAAGGAATGCTGAGTGAATCGTGTTCAATCCGGGTGAGTGTGCCAGTCGGTTCTGGAACGGTATGAATTGAGCTGTGGATCGACATAACTCTCTGTCCCAATACCGATCCAGTGTACCGACCCAGGATGGGTCGGTACTATCTTCTGGAAACACCATTTTTGCCTTAGCCATTTCCTCTTGCTTCAAACCCGATCGAGCTTGGTTCCAAGGTCTCCAATCACCTCCAAGATGTCTTCAAATCCCTAGAAATCACTCCAAATCATGCAAGACTCACTAGGACCTAATGCAAAACATCCTATACTCTAATTGGGACTAGAACACTATGAAAATGCTATGAAACACATGCAAAAGAAATAAAACCTAAGATAAATGAATGCTCAAATGATGCAAATTATGAGGATATCAATGTACAACCAAGACGTCGCTTCCCGATTAGGAGAAGAACCTGAGAATGTGGTGAACGAGGAAATATCCACCAATGAAGGACCGGGAAACACGCCTTTAGCTGAATTGGTGGATCTCGTAAACACCATGAAAGAAGAGATGGGAGAACGGTTGAAGAAAATTGAGGACAAGGTTGATGGGTTGGACAAAAGAGTCACACAGTTGGAAGCTTATGTGAAGGAGCAATTAGAGAACTCAAAGGTAACATTTTGGGTTCTTAAATTCTAAAATGAAAAGGTAACACTTGGTAATACTGGAATATAACTTTATTCGATTGCAGGCGCCTGCAGACCCACCAGCCGAACATGTTGGTCTTTCTCAAGAAGAAGACAATGATTTACAAAACAAAAAAAAGGGTGTTAAACGGACTGTCCGGACTGGAGTACACAATCACGTGAGGAGGCCAACGACAAGGTCAAGGAAAAATGAGGTGTGAAGAATTATGGTGGTTGTTTGGATTTGTGCTACTGGTATTACTATGTAAAACTATGTTGTCGGTTTTTGTATTTGGATTTGTACTACTGGTATTACTTTGTAAAACTATGTTGTCGGTTTTTGTATTTGGATTTGTACAACTGGTATTACTATGTAAAACTATGTTGTCGGTTTTTGTATTTGAATTCGTATTACTGGTTATATTAGGTAAAACTATGTTGTTTTGTATTACTAGTAAAACTGGGTAAACTAGGACAAACTATGTAGTTTGTTTTTGAAATTGATTTCGTACTACTGGGTAAACTAGGACAAATACATCGATTCTTACAAACATAAAAGAAAGATAAGTCTTACAAAAGAAGAGAATGCATCTCAAAAGAAGAAAGATAAGATAAGTCTTACAAAACAAAGAGCACTCCAAAACAAAGATAAGTCTTAACTAAGATGAATCGATTCGACCCACAACACCCGCCACTAACTCCTTCAGCTTTGCAATCTCTTCACGCTGTATCTGAAATTCATGGTGTCCGAAGCTTCGAATCTTCACGGACTGCTCCTCAACCTCCTTCCTTAACTTAGTCACCTCTTCTTCGATAGCGTGAACCCAAATTTTCCGAATGTGGAAGCCATCATTCTGCACATGAAGACATATATAGCATCACATATTCAATATTGCCATTATTCTAAAAATCGATGTCCTCTTCTCACCTCAAACACATTGCATGTAAAGCATCTCCTTCCTAGGTCCGCTTCGGTTTGACAGGTCTCCTCGATGATGCGTCCACCACATGGACATGTTTTAGGAATGCCATAGTCACCATCGGCGATGGCATAGTATTTGTCGTATAACTCCTTGTTCCTCTTCGCATCACTGTAGTATGGGTCCATAATCAGATTCGAGAAAACCTGATTCGAGAGAACCCGAAATCGATTGAGAATGAAAAAGAATTCGGGAAAAAAAATGGAGGGAAACAAAAAAAAAATGGATTTGTGCTCGCTCTGTGATGTGCTCGATGGAGTTGCTCTGTGTGGAGGAGAAGGAGTAATAAATGGAGGGAAACCCAAAAAAAATGGAGGGAAATCGAGTATAGTAGTCACACGTGCACCGTCTTTTAGTCACCAAAAAATTTACACATAGTTATACAGAATATAGTAGTTATACGGAAGTTCTCAATAGTTTTACTTTGGGTGTTTTCAATTTTAATTAGTATTACCTATCCTTAAAATTTATTTTTTTAGTTTTACAGTTGATTTAAGTAGATAAACATATAATTATGAGTGTTTTATGCATTAATATGTTTTAAAACTATATTTCTGTAACTTTTTCATCCTAAGTTGGTTATTATTTACAAAATGACATTAAAAGTATAAAGACTATTGTGTAGATTAATTCATAACAACCTAATGTAATATTTATTTATGAAGTTTACGACGCCATAAGTCTGTTGAGTAATTTTGGTTTAGGTTTTGTAAAATCAAAATTATTTTTTTCCATTTTTAACTTTAATCAGTAATACCAATTTGACTAGTTATATGTTCTTTGCTTAGTAATACCATTTTGACCAGTTCGACCAGATACTTGTTTTACAATACAAATTAGTAATACCATTTTGACCAGTTCGACGAGATACCTGTTTTACAATACAAATTAGTAATACCAGTTTGACCAGTTCGACCAGATACTTGTTTTACAATACAAAACAATAATACCAGTTTGACCAGTTCGACCAGATACCTGTTTTACAATTCAAAAGCTGAAGATAAAATCAAACACTACTAGAATTTCCAAATAACATCCATTGGAGTCCTTGTCTCGGCCGCCTTTTATTTTGCGTCCTTGGACGCCGTTCCCCAGCCGATGGAAACCTTTTGACTTTCTTTCCTCCCTTCTTTTTGACGAGATCTGGAGGTATGATCTGCAACTCTTTGATGTAATTTGGGACATTCCATTCTGACCTATTTGGCACTAAATATATTGTCTTATAATACGCCATTACCCACAGCTCCGTTCAATAATATTTTGAACACAAATAATGTAATTGGATATCACGACCTCTATCTGTATGCCTTTGGAATTCAATGAAAGCAGTTAGTGCGTGCACACAAGGATACCTTTCAACTTCGAACACCCTGCAACTGCAAGTTTTCAAAAGCAAGTTCACCAAATAAGGCTTTCCATCACTATCGATGACATTGTATTCAAGCTCGAAAGTGTTTAGCTCCGTCACAATTAATTTCTCAGCAACAGCCCATATATCATGCATGTAGTTCTCCACTAAAGGCACCCGTTTACATCCAATCGCTCCAGACACGGCCTCCTTCCGATGTTCATTGAACCAATCAGAAATTTTTTTAATGATCGTATCTACCATGGGTATTAAGGAGTACTTCCTTGCATTACGAAAAACACTGTTCAAAGATTCCACACAGTTGCTTGTGTCTATGTTGTATCTTTATCCTAGAAACCAACACCTTACCCATTTTTCTTTCTCGGTACTGTCCTCCAGATACTTGGCCGCAGAAGGATAGGCTTTGATACCAATTGAGACAACCCACTCTTACTTAACCGAGACGGCATTGTCATTGCATTGACTTAACACACAAGTAATACTTAAAGTCCAATGCAATTTATTCCCAAGGATAGAATCCAAACGTCTTACAATAAAACCAACTTAAAACACAAGTCTCAATAATAACGTTTTAAATCAAAAACAACGAATAAACGAAAAGAGTAAATAAATTCCCAAAGCCCATGTACCACACTGGAATGTCTACTCCCGCACATCCTCGAACTCACCTGAAAAGCTAGAAAATGACAGGGGTGAGTAATTGGGATTACTCAGTGAGTGTAGATCATGAGGACCCACGAACTCTTTCACAATTCAAACACATCACGACATACGCAAGTCACAAGCTAAACCATCCAACACAACATGTCCAAAGACAACTCAAAGACATAGAATGACCCCTAGACGTATGTGTCAACACTCGCCACCAGCCGCACTGGGAACCACGATGTGTTCGACACCCCTGGGACATAAGCGTCTCCACCCTGGCATCAATATATATCATCCGCCACCAGCCGCACTAGGATCCACGGTATGACACCCTTAGTGACACCCGCCACCAACCGCACCGGGAACCAAGGTGTGTCACTCATTATGGATCCATGGTCAGCCATACGCCTCCTAGGTCCATCAAACATCACTGGGTCATCCGGGAAGGCACCCGCCTTTTCCCTAGACCCCTTATTGCGGCTTAACCGCCTAACAAACCCTTTTCCCCTTGGCCTATGCCCACACATATAATATCCCCAAACAACTTCACACACGCATTATTCATATCATCATGCAACCGTATTCTGTTTAACCACCTACACATCTAAGTGTTTACAAACATCACCAAAACCACAAATCATATCTAATGATATAATTATATATATACATAATATTATCAAACGTCAAACAACTATGCGTAGACTTATAGCTACACGTAGGATGCACAGTTTAACAAGTGACTACTCGTCACGACACGAATGAAGAATAGAGAGAGTTCACGACCGGTCCTCACATTTGCCACTTGATGATGAATAACGAACCCAGTTCACCTTTGGACAGATTCGATGTCTCGACTTGATGTCACGTTTCCTTATGCTTATGAAGCTCAAATTGGTTCTCCTTCAACCAAGAGTTAGATATATGAGTCATGAACATCCCTGCAAAGTTTTGGGTCAAACGGACCTCGTTGGCCCAACCAAAAGACACAATTCATCAAACTGTTTCAGATGCACGCTGCTCATAAACGTTTCAGTCAACCATACATAACTCTCAAAACACTGATCTAAATACGAAACCCTTTTACAGTGTGGAAGATGGATTTCTTTAGGATAAACTTACTAAGTTTCAGATACATCAGAATAGTAAAACTCCTCCAAACGCTACAACTTTCTAGTCTGGTCGCAGATCCGCACTGCACATATCAGGCTGATTTTCAAATCAATCAGAACAGTTTTTCCCATCCGTTTCCATTTCCTTTGAATGCATCGAACTTGGTCTTCCTAGAAAGCTGAGACTTGGGGCTTTCCAGGGATAGGTAGATCGTCACCTGGGTCCACACAGATGGCCGGGAAATCACCTCATAAGGTGGCGGCGGCAGCAACTCAGTTTCATGGTGGCAACTATGGTTCACGGGTAAGGAACAAAACGACCAGGGCTTCGCCCCGCCTCTCAACCTTGCCTCTTCTCTCGGGTTTCTCTTCTTAGAAAAGAGGTGGGGATCCCTAGGTTTTAAAATGGGCTCACGGGCTTACAGACTTAATAATAGCAAAATTTAAAATGGTCCGTAACATCCGGTCCAAGATGTTACAAGATTGCAGAATAATTTTGAGGTCAGACATGTATTAACTAATGTGATCGAACCATTATTTAATCAGCCAAAACTCAAAATGATCTCTCTGGAATAAAATAAGTGAAAATTACCAAGACCGTAAATGCTTTTGAAAACAGGAGATCATTTAGTAATTTCAAATTTGTTTTGATACCGAACTAATAATAGTTCTCTGTAAATAGTGGGTTATGGTCCAACAACAACTATGATATAAAATTATATCCATCATGTCACCAAAGACTTAAAAACTTTTTGTGGTTTACTTTGGAGGACCAAATCTCGAAATCAAAATCCTGAGCTATTGATTCTTTAGATACTTATGTTCTAATCAATAAGAGATTGATATCGTTAGAGATTGATATGGTTTACTGGTTACAATGATATATATGCATGTACTAATTAAACAACGCAAGTAGCATATATTACAAAAATAATTACATAGCTAAAGTCTATTCTACCAAAAAAACAGTGTATAGAGACCAAATAACCAAATTATGAGAAAGAGAAATTTGGTATTGACTGGTCTAGTTTAAGGGTCACTTAAGAAAAGATCCATTAATCGAAGGAGAAGGCAGATTACTCTCACTTTTCATTCTTTCTCTTTGCCTTCTTATGCCATTGTTCTAATGCCTTTGAAGTTTGTTCATCGAACACTGATCGCTTCATCGTGGATCCCATCAGTAAATATTTAACGGAATGGATTATACATGAAATTTTTTATTTTATAGAGAATATTATTTAGGGAAGGAAAAACTTTTTTGACGAGAGCATATAGCGGTAATGTGATATAACTGCATAGGAATTGTACACCGACCCTAAATAAAATGCCAATTGTCATAAATCGATACATCGAATTTGATATAACTCAAGTAAACAAATTTTGCTGATGAACATATTACTCACCCTAAACAGACAAGAATGATAATATGGCCAAAATGGTGATGAAAACATGACCTTAACCCAAACTCGTACTGCAACAAGAATCATTAACTCGTTATTAGATACCTTCATAGAAGAAATTAATAGCAATATAAAGAAAACTAGACATAGAGATTAGCAAGGGGTGCTGTGTAATTTACCCATATCCAAAAAAAGTAAGTGATCTCAAAAGCGTTCTGAAAAGTTTCAAGATTGAAACAATCAGTAATCATGTTAAAACATCACCTATATAAATATCTGATGCAGCGTAATTTTAGTATAAATACTAATTATTTACATTCTACCTATATTATATATTTTAATGTTTATCCTATTTTGAGTGTATAGGATTTTTTAAAAGTTTTCAGGTTGATTTTGCATTTTTTGTCTTTTGGTCATCTTTCCCCCTTTTTACAGGCTAATAAAAGAGCCAAAGAAAAGTTTCTCATTCTTGTTTTCGGTAGATCTATCAAGATTTCATTTAGTTCAAAATTTTTGGTTTATTCAGAAATTCTTAAAATAAATGAACGACATTGCGATTTATAATAATTTTCTGAATATTCTTAGAACCAATGGATCACTATCATATTCCTAGAATATTCAACTACGTCAATATCAATAGCAAATTTTACCTGAAACAGAACAAAGTGGATCATATGAAGGACAAGAGCGGGTTTGCTAAACCAAAAATGGTGGTCGGAGACATTGACAAGAGGCATCCCTTGAATTACTGCATGTCTCTCTTGAATCTCCAATGCCATATATGATATAATAGCTTGGAGCTTTGTTCCTATGGCTAGTGTTAACTTTAAAACCAACAACAAATAGCTCATAAAAGATTGTTTGTTCTTAATTTCAAGTGACAAAGAGCTCTGTATAGTGTAGATTCACTAATGACTTACCAGAGGAGGAAACATGGTGATTACGGCAGTAACATACCATCCTATTAAGTTTATATATATATAACAATAAGCTATTAGTTTCTTTCCAGCAAACGGAAGAAAAAGATATATTATAGTGTGGGAAAATGTTAAAAGAGGACTAACCGTGAACATCAAAGAGTAAAAAGAGCATTACAAAGGCCCATAACTCAGGTCTGCATTTATGAATGGGTAGATTGCATTATATATAAAAAATAGGTTTCATTATTGAAACAAAACAGAATAAAAATGCGAAGAAGGATATGAGTTACCTAATTCCCACCACCACCTTGAAGTCGTCTTCCAACGACCTTTTGATGTACTTTTGAAAATCAAACTTCATACTAGGTGCCAAATGAACCTAAATAAAAAAAAATTACAATAGTCACAGTTGGCTATTTAATTGAAGAATTACCTCAAAACTAATGAACATTAAATTGTATTCTAACATATCCTTTCGAGACATACCACTATAAAATAGAGAATCGTGTATTGAGTCAATATTGGACTCTAATACCATTCTGGAAACTATTAGCTTCCAACTCAAAACTAATTGGGAATGAATGGACTGTTCTAAGTTTATTATATATTATATTAAATTTATCTTTGCTTTCATTGTAAGACATTTTAACACATATTTCTAAGAAAATGAAGTTCAATGTCAGTGAACTCACACTGATAAACCCATGCCGCATTGTCAAGTAATCAGACTTTCTCACTGATCTGAGTATCTGACGGAAGAAGCACATCTGAATATAAAATAAAAAGGTTTTCTCTATTTCCATGAGAAATAAAGAAAGATGAAACGATTGATCAAGAACGGGACAGTTTGAATCTAAGAAAAACCTACAACATAGAAGGAGAACTTATTTCTCGCCCAATGATTGACATGTTCTCGGACAAATGATGTCTCATGTGTGAGTCTAAATCTTGATGGGTCTGTATAAAATTCAATTAAAGAAAAGAAGTTAGGACCGCATTTTTCTGTTTTGGATTTTGTGGAGATATCGTCAAAAAATAGAGTTTATACTACCATTCATCATTTCTTGTTCGTGGATGATCTCTTGCTCCCATACTTTCCAGCCGCGAATCTGTGTATGACAAAAATAAAGTATTTCAATAAAAATGGTCATCAGGCGGAGATGGATACATGCACTGTGACAAGACCTTCTTTTAATATGTGCAAGAGAATATGACCCAATTTATAATTTTTGTACAAAATTAATATATATATATATATAA
The DNA here is from genome assembly GCA_002933915.1 of Eutrema heterophyllum. Classification (NCBI taxonomy): domain Eukaryota; kingdom Viridiplantae; phylum Streptophyta; class Magnoliopsida; order Brassicales; family Brassicaceae; genus Eutrema; species Eutrema heterophyllum. Next base: position 306,225 of record PKMM01056786.1, read on the forward strand.
GATTGTTGCCTATATATATTTATTAAATTGATGTCAGAAAATATATATTTATCAAATTATTAATACATCAAATATACATTTCATAAAAATCTTCTACAAGTAGTTTGAGACGGTCCTACACATGTGATAACATACAAATACCTTGGCTCTTCCAAGTCTTTTTTGGGACAAATTTTTATAAACTTTTTGTCTCAAAACTGAACATTTAATCCCGCGTAACTAACAAATTTTTCCCGTTGATCGGTTTACCACTGATACGGAAAAAAATCTTGTTATCTCATATGTCGGTATCAACTCTCTTTGCGCGCTACTTGCGGTGCCACCGGTGTGCATAACGTCACGGCATGCGTCATCGAACGCCACCTTGCGCGGCGGTGCGTCACGGCATGCATCATCAAATTCCACCTTGCGCGGCGGTGCGTCACTGTGTGCGTCGGCGTGATGTCATGGGCGGCCACTCCTCCTCTATATAAAGATCCTTCTTCTCTTCATTTCAAAACACACCAAACAATCATTGTTCAACAAGAACAACTCTTTCTCTCCCTCGTGTTCTTCTTTGTCTTTAAAATCGTAAGTTTTTACGTCGAGAGTATATCGTAGTATATAGTTCGTAGATTCCGCTTTCAAGTGAGTGTGAAACGGTCTCGCCACGGTTGTATCTTGGGATTCAAAAATCCTACAGTTCCGTATCACTACGGGGGATTTATTGAATTAAGGAAATAGATCATATCTCGACTCCGTGTCTCCATTTTATCATGGAATAGCTCTGTCTCGAATGTTGTCTTTCATAATTCGTTTATTGTTGTATCGATATAATCATTGTTATTAATCACAAGTTTTCAATCCGGTATTTTACGGTACTACAATCTTAATTCAATAAATCCGCTTCTAGCCTATCGCTAAAATCGGATTGAGAATTTGTCAACTTGTTTAAAACGATTTCAAATCGGCTTTCTTTTTTAAAGAATCCCGGAACTGTGTTATCCACTTTCTTAACGGATTTGCGATCCGCTCTTTAGCGTTTCCGCGAATCGTTCTCGAAACGGTTAAACACAACGTTTCTTTGAACGCTTTCTAAGCGAGTTTGCAAAACGGTAAGGAAACGGATAAGATCCGGAGCTTTCCATCATTTTCCCGTAAACAAGGAAAACGGAAACGGTGTTTGCGAACGCTTCTTAAGTGATTCCGCAAAACGTTTTAAAAATACTCTTCTTTGAGATATAACGGTTTAAAACGCTTGTTTAGCATATTAAATCGTGTGTTTAATTTCAAATACTTGAAATTATTCTAATTCTCGTTTTGTTCTTGTGTTGAACAAACTTGCAATTATGGCTGACGAAAACGACAACGTCATTGACGGTCTTCTCGGCCTAAACATTGATGGACCTCCGACTCTAGATGCCGCATTAGCTGCTGATGCGACTAATGAAGGATCAACTGGCAATGCCAACCAAGTGGTCCATCCAAACACGGTCACTATAGGACCGATGCCGGAGAAATTTGACGGACAAGGCTTCAAAACGTGGCAGCACAAGATGTATTTCTTTCTGACCACACTGAAGCTGGACAAGTTTCTCAAAGAGGATAAACCAATCCTTCAACCTGGGAACACTGACGCTTTCACTGTAGCAAGCGTTGATGCATGGACCCAAGGGGATTTCCTGTGCAAAGGCTGGATTCTGGGCCGTCTGATCGACCCATTGTACTTGGTGTACAGTCAGTCTAAATCCTCCAAGGACTTGTGGCTCGCTTTGGAGAAGAAAGACAAAGCTCTTGATGCCGGATATAAGAAATTCGCAACTGCAAAGTTTCTTGACTTCCGTATGGTGGACTCCAAACCAATGATGGAGCAAGTTGAAACTCTTCAACTCCTTTGCCACGAGATAGCGGCGGAAGGAATGTGCATTTGTGAGATCTTCACAGTTAATTGCTTCATCGAGAAGCTTCCTCCGGGCTAGTTGGACTTTAAGTACTACTTGAAGCACAAGCGAAAGGCTTTGTCTCTCGAAAACTTAGTCACACGTTTGCAAATGGAGGCTAGGAACCGAACCTCAACTGGCCTTCAAAGTCGTGACTACGACGTGAACGTGGCTGAACACAAGTTCCAAGGGAAAGGTAAAGGCAAAACCGCGGCTAAGCCAAATCTGAAACCTACCAATTCTACAAACTTCAAGAAGAAGGGTTCAACTGAACATAAGTTCAAAGGAAAATGCCACAAGTGTGGTAAAATTGGCCACAAAGCTGACGTGTGTAGGAGCAAACCCAAAAACACTGGGAATGCCCAATCCAACCTCACAGAAGCTGACTTGTGTGATGTGGTCACAGAGGCCAACATGGTTGATGACAACCAGATGGAGTGGTGGTACGACACAGGTGCCACAACCCACCTATGCACTGATAGGCGCATGTTTAGCACGTATCAGAAGAGCAAGTATGAGGAGCAGCTTTTTATGGGGAACTCCGCATTTTCCAAGATTGCTGGTCGTGGGAAAGTGGTGTTAAAGCTGACTTCAGGAAAGGAAGTCATCCTTCAAAACGTGAAGCATGTCCCAGACATGAGAAAAAATCTGATCTCCGGCACTCTGACGAGCAAGGCCGGATTTGCTGTCTACTTCGATTCAGACAAGCTGGTTCTGAAGAAGTATGTGGTGTACCTAGGCAAAGGGTACGTGAAGAATGGTCGGATCAAAATGTGTGTTATGACAGTCATTCGTAATAATGAAGCATCGACTTCTAATGTTGTAACTTCTGTTGTTGAATCTGTTTCAAACATTTCCATCAATGAGAAATATCCAGTTGCTTATTTGCTTGAGTCATTTAACATTTGGCATGAATGGTTAGGACACGTTAATTCTAAGTCGATAAAAAGACTAATGAAGTTAAACCTAATCCCGACTTACAAAACAAGTAAAGAGAAATGTGAAGTATGCGTACAGGCAAAACTCACAAAAACCCCATCCCCTTGTGTACATAGAACAACCAAACCTCTCGGTTTAATCCATACAGATTTGTGTGATTTAAAATTTGTTCAAACTCGAGGCGGTAAAAAATATTTTGTGACTTTCATAGATGATAGTACAAAATATTGTTACATCTATTTGCTACGAAGCAAAGATGAAGCCTTGGAAAAATTCAAGGAATATAAAATCGAGGTTGAAAACCAACTCGATAGAACTATAAAAGTAGTTCGAAGTGATAGAGGAGGCGAATATGATGGACCATTTAATGCGTTCTGTAAAGAACATGGAATTACTCATCAAACAACCGCTCCCTATTCACCTGAATCTAACGGAGTTGCGGAACGAAAAAACTGAACTCTTAAAGAGATGATGAATGCAATGTTGCAAGAATCTGGGTTACCCCAGAACATGAGGGGGGAAGCGTTGCTTACCACCAATGATATCCTCAACAAAATACCGCACAAAGTCACTGGTAAAACACCATATGAACTTTGGAAAGGTGTTGTACCTTCGTACAAATACCTGAAAGTGTGGGGGTGTCTCGCAAAAGTCGCAGTACCACTTCCTAAAAAGGTCACAATTGGACCTAAGACAGTGGATTGTATTTTCATCGGATACGCACACAACAGTAGTGCTTATCGGTTTCTGGTTCATAAATCAGACATACCGAACATCCATGTTAACACAACCATGGAATCAAGGAATGCTTCTTTCTTTGAACATGTGTTTCCGTGTAAAGATAAAAATCAGAAACAAACTCGTGAAGAAAAAGATGAAATTACCTCTGTAAATGAGGCGAGCACTTCTGGCACATCTTTAGATGATGCAGAAGAGGTTGCATATGAACCTAGACGTAGCAAAAGAGCTCGTAAGAAAAAATCTTTTGGTGAAGATTTCTTAATGGTCTTTCTTTTAGAGAATGAACCTCGAAGTTTTACTGAAGCCATGTCTACACCAGACACACCTTTTTGGAAGGAAGCCGTTAATAGTGAAATCGACTCCATTATGAAAAACCATACATGGGAGATAACCGATTTACCACAAGGGTTTAAATCACTAGGGTGTAAATAGATTTTCAAAACAAAATTGAAAACAGATGGCTCAATAGATAAGTACAAGACTAGGCTTGTGGTGCAAGGTTTTCGGCAAAAACAAGGCCTGGATTTCGTTGACACCTATTCTCCGGTAACGAGAATAACTTCAATTCGAATGCTGATCAGTTTAGCAGCATTAAGAAACCTAGAAATCCATCAAATGGATGTGAAAACTGCCTTTCTAAATGGTGATTTAGAAGAGGAGATTTATATGAAACAACCTGAAGGGTGTGTTGTCCCGGGACAAGAACACAAAGTATGTAGACTTGTAAAGTCGTTGTATGGACTCAAGCAAGCTCCAAAACAATGGCATGAAAAATTTGACAACGTAATGATGTCAGATGGTTTCAGTATAAATGATAGTGATAAATGCATATACATCAAAATTACTCCTCAATGATATATTTTGCTATGTTTGTACGTTGATGATATGCTAATTATTGGTAGCAATAAAGACATGATCAATCGAACTAAAAATATGCTAAGCAGTAAGTTTGATATGAAAGATATGAGACTTGCTAATGTCATTCTAGGGATTAAGATCACTAGAAATTCTAAAGGAATCATTCTATCCCAAACACATTATGCTGAAAAGATCCTTGAGCGGTTTAATGACTACTCAAATGGGACAGCAAAAACTCATGTTGACTCTCAACTTCACCTAACAAAAAATATAGGTGAAGCGGTGTCACAATGGAATATGCAAGAGTAATCGGAAGTCTAATGTACTTAACCAATTGTACAAGACCCGATTTAGCGCACGCAGTCAATGTACTGAGTCGCTACACTAGTAATCCAGGACATACACACTGGAAAGCCATAACAAGAGTATTTGACTATGTACGTCATACTAAAAGTTATGGTATACACTATGGTAAAGAACCGGGAGTTTTGGAAGGATACAGTGATGCAAACTGGATTTCTGACTCCAAAAACTCAAAATCCACAAGTGGATATGTCTTTATGCTTGGTGGTGGAGCAGTGTCGTGGAAATCTACCAAACAAACTATGTTGGCCAGATCAACCATGGAATATGAGTTTATAGCGCTAGACAAAGCCGCAGAGGAAGCAGAATGGCTTCAGAATTTTTTGGAAGATATTCCAATGTGAGAGAAACCAGTGCCAGCATTACGAGTACACTGTGATAGTCAATCGGCTATAGCTCGGGCACTGAGTAATCGCTATAATGGTAAATCTCGTCATATAAGAAGACGTCATAAAACCATTAGACATTTGATCTCAAGTGGTGTAATCACAATTGATTACATCAAATCGACAGACAACCTAGCAGATCCGTTCACTAAAGGTTTGTCACGATATCAAGTTGTAAAATCATCAAGAGGAATGGGATTAAAGCCTATGACATAAGAGGAGGTTTGGCGGTAACCCCACCTACGGACTGGAGATCCCAAGAAGTAGGTTCAAAGGGAAAACTAAGTCAAACTAAATCTCCTAAAAGCACTGTGAGACTTTGTCTCTTCCCAGTTCTCAGGATGATAAACAGTGCTACCTGTATGTTTTCAGGATAAGCGTAAGCTTTTAATGATTTGAGTCCAAACTTTGTAAAATAGAGTATTACAGGATACCCCTTAAAAAATTACAAGCTAATGGCAAATCACCTTATGAGTGTGAAATAGGGCCGTTTCTAGGAAAATGATATTGAGACTATATTTTCCAAGTTCACTCATGATTAACCAGACATGTTCAAGGCCAAAATGAACACAATATAGAACAAAGTTCTACAAGAAATGAAGCTGTGTTATAGTTATTGTCTCGGCTTACATCAAAATTCGGGGGGTTCAAGACATCATGTTCACCTCCTGGCCGAGTAAACCCGACAGTTATAACAATGAATGGTTCAAGGCTGAAAAAATGCTACCATTTCAGATACAGTGAATTTTTGTTTATACTCTCGACTGTTTTCTGTCTAGTAGAGTCTGTCTAGTCAGTTACGTCTAGTCAGAATAGTCTGTCAAGTCTATCGCGTCTTCCTATGTTTAGAGTTATTTCTATTCATGTGGGGGATTGTTGGATCAAAAAATTAGTTAGCCAATGGGCTAATTAATTTGTTGAAAATGAATGAGAAATAATGTGAATTTGGGCTTTAGTATAAGCTTTAAGTTGGAAAAAACCAAATGTGGTTTTTGTCCCACATTGGAAGTGTGGGGAAAAATCCTCATGTATATATATGGAGGCACCATGGTCATTGTTCAAAAGGCTAACACCCTTGGTGTGTTAAAGAGAGGATGGGGACCCCTACGCGCGCTGCCGCCGCCTAGCCTAGCCGGGCTCGGGCTATGGGCTCGTGGTCTTGTGGACAGGGCCATCGGCCCAATAAGAAGTCCTTTTTGGGACAAATTTTTACAAACGTTTTGTCTCAAAACTGAACATTTAATCCCGCGTAACTAACAAATTTTTCCCGTAGATCGGTTTACTACTGATACGGAAAACAAATCTTGTTATCTCATATGTCGGTATCAACTCTCTTTGCGCGACACCTTGCGGTGCCACCTTACGCGCATCTTGCGGTGCAACCTTGCGCGCTACTTGCGGTGCCACCGGTGTGCATAACGTCACTGCATGCGTCATCGAACGCCACCTTGCGCGGCGGTGCGTCACGGCATGCATCATCAAATGCCACCTTGCGCGCCACCTTGCGTGCCACCTTGCGCGCCACCTTGCGTGCCACCTTGTGCGGCGTGCGTCACTGTGTGCGTCGGCGTGATGTCATGGGTGGCCACTCCTCCTCTATATAAAGATCCTTCTTCTCTTCATTTCAAAACACACCAAACAATCATTGTTCAACAAGAACAACTCTCTCTCTCCCTCGTGTTCTTCTTTGTCTTTAAAATCGTAAGTTTTTACGTCAAGAGTATATCATAGTATATAGTTCGTAGATTCCGCTTTCAAGTGAGTGTGAAACGGTCTCGCCACGTTTGTATCATGGGATTCAAAAATCCTACAGTTCCGTATCACTACGGAGGATTTATTGAATTAAGGAAAGAGATCATATCTCGACTCCGTGTCTCCATTTTATCATGGAATAGCTCTGTCTCGAATGTTGTCTTTCATAATTCGTTTCTTATTGTATCGTTATAATCATTGTTATTAATCACAAGTTTTCAATCCGGTATTTTACGGCACTACAAAATTGACCTCTCCGACTTTGTGAATGATAAGTTCCAAGATAACGGAGATTAAGATGATAACACCACAAACAGTAGAGACGGCCCAAGTCGGGGTCTGATCTAGCTGTCTCGGACCTTCAACACCTCCACCTCCACCTCCACCTCCACCCATTTTCTTAAAACGTGAAGATTATCTCTCTTTATCTGATATAATTTTACAATAATAAATCCAATATAAACGGAGAAGGGACGATTAAAGATGGAGTGAAAGAGACAGAGAGAAGGCAAAGGAAGAGGATGATGTTTCCATTGACGTGCATGCGAAAATAGTAGGAAAAAAAAAGTGTAGACAAATCCGGTGAGATACTTTTTATTATTATTATGATAAATTAATTTTTTTTATTATTATTTTATTTCCTATTTTACAGGTTCCACCATTAATCAAGTGGTAATGTACGGAGTAGAACGAATGCGGAATACTTGGTGGGAAAATTTAGAAAAAAGTATTACAAATGTCAAACTAAAATTGACTGTCGTTAGTTAATTGAAATATATCTATATATATATATTGCATTTGTTATGTGATTAGAAAAATTAGCTTATTTTGTTTTGTAGTGGAAATATCAAATATGGCTCTTGATGTGTGTGACATGTGCGTTTCTCAAAATTGGGAATAATGAGATTCTAACCAAGGAAAATTGGACTAGGTAATATAAATTCCACCACAAACTGAATAATAACAACACTATTAAGAAATATTTGTTTATAGTTCTATTTACTTGTAATTGTGGGATGAAAATCTCGGCTCAATAAATTTGGGCTTAATAAACCAAACAGTGAAAAGGTCTGACACAGTTAAAGAGGCTAGACGAGGTCAAAGGAATTTATGAAGTGATGAACCGAGGTGAAAGGTCCACCGGAGTGTAGTTCACGGTCAAAGGGGATTAAATGCAGAATCGTTAGTCAATCCCGTCGAGACCAAATACTATTCAAAACGGTGATTTAAGGCGCATGAACGTAACAATAGGAGCCTCGAGATTAAAGATCATTCATGACGAATCTAGTGGAGGAAACAGTAATGTTAAGCACGATCTTGGAGTATAAAACAAGGGCAAGGGCAAAGAGCAAGACATCTCGAACTCTCTCTACATACACACTATTAGCTCTAAACTCAAGCACTTAGCTTCTTCTAGCTTTTTAGCTATTTCTTTGTTCTTGTTTTTGTAAAATCACTCTTAAGAATCGAAATACTAAATCCAGTTTACCCCCCCCAAAACTTTGTCCAAATCACTTCTCAATCATGTTTGATCTCGTCGAGCAACAAACTTTCTGCTTATTGCTCGATAATTCATTGGTTCTTATTTTCTTTAAGATAAGCCAAAGTCTTCCGTTTATTCTTATTTACAAATTTAGACCGTTGTAATTCCAGCTACAATAGTAATATGAGCAAATTATAATTTATTTTTAGATTTTAGTTATCTCATTTTTTTTAATTAAGAGATTGTAGGTCAAAGTCCATACTTTTCTTCAAAATAGAGACCAAAATATAGTATCCTACCAAATATAGATCTAAAGACCTCTTGATCAACCAAATCTGTGACTAATCCTTTGTAGTCTCATCGCTTAACGAAAATATGTGGGTGCATATAAGCACCGATTCTTAACTCATTATGCAATAAGAAAAACAATTTCTAAAACCTCTTCTCTAATTTCTCATTATATCATAGCAAAAAAAGTAACCTATTTTTTATTTTTTTTAGAATTGAATGTAAAATTTATTCAACCAAAAAAACGTTTTTACAACTAGTGTGTCATGTTTATCATAATGTTTAATAGCAAATATAATTTTTTACAAAACTTCAGCTTCTAGCTTCGAATTAGATCTCGAGCGCTCCCTCGTATTTTGTATCACTCGGAGATCTTATCGAAATTAGGCGATTGCGGATATGCTTGTCAATGAACTTTATGATCGTGGCTGGAGGAGTAGGAGGCTCTCCATGGCGTCAAGAGTTTCTTTGTCTCCAAATGTTGTGTAATGTTGCTTGAAAAACATACCTAGCAAGGAAGAGAGGGATGCGATCTTTGTTTGTGGCTGAGATGATGGCGATGATACATTGCCAGTCTGTTGAGAATTGTGATTTGAGAAGTCCTTTACTCAACGCTTTACACAATTCCGTTGAGCTACAAGAAAATAAATAAATGATTACTTGTCTCCATGGGGACCTGACATGGTATACATGCGGTATTGACGCCCGTATTCCATGTCACCATACGATCAGCGGTTGATACTCGATTATGAATCGCTAACCAAGCTAAGAAAGATTACTTTGGCGTTGAATGAGAAATTAACATAAATTAGGTTCGTCTTTCTTCTTCTTTCAATTTTGATTCGAAACTTATGCAATCGGTTTTCTTCTTAATCTCTTCGCCCCAATCAAAGCTTTCACCCTCTCGGCTTTGGTCACTAATTGGTGCAACAATGGAAATTGATGAAATTCTATCATCGCAACAACACTAAATACATTGATGACAGCCGTGACCAGGAGGACCATCTCCTCCTACAATCTGACATATGGTGATAACTCTAATGGGGTTATGCCTTTGTAATGCCCGAAAATTCCAAAGAAATTTCCAGAACGTCACTTAATTAATAAAGATAAAATACTAAAATTAACTTCAAAATACAAATGTCTAAGGTCTCAAACAAACAAAAATCTGAAACGATATAGTATTTATAAAAGAAAAATTTCCGAATATTGCTATAAATCTCCGAACTAAGATAGTTGATCACTCGACCACCATTTTCCTGAAACTTACTAGCACGGAAATGATAACTTATATGAGCGAAAAATTGCTCTGTGAGACTACAAACCCGACAAACATGTACCAACACGGTCTGGTCTCGCACAGTTAATGTTCATGTGTTGGTACAAACAAACAAATGTTCAAGTTTTGGAGTTTGGAAGGCCTTCCTCTTCACATCTCCATATGCAATAAGGATTTGATGATAGTCTGATGTCAAATCAACTTTTGAGAACCAAAGCTCCTCTAAGCTAATCCAACAACTCGTCAATACGCGGCAACTGATAGTTATTCTTTATTGTCACTGGGTTCAATCAGCGGTAATAGATGTACAACCCGGAAACTACCATCTTTCTTCTTCACAACGGTTTGATGAATCCTTTGTCGATCAAATCTTCCAACTGTTTTTTAACCTCTGCCATTTCTGTTGGTGCTATTATGTAAGGAGATTTCGATATTGGGGTTATTCCATGCTCCAATTTTATCTTGAATGGCTCTTCCCGAGTTGGCGGTAGTCCGGTGAGTTTTCGGAACACATCAGCAAAGTCCTTCACCAACGTAATTTTCTCCAACACGACTTCATGTTATGTTACCAAAACTGTGATGGTTGCCAAGACCGCTTCACAACCCTCCTTGATCATCCCCTTCACTCTCAATGCCGACACCACATGAATTATAGATATATTTTGGTTCCCGTGAAACACTAACTTCCCTTCGCCTCGATTAAAGTTAACTAGGCTTTTCTCGCAATACAATGTATTATAGTAGTGAACAAACTAGACATTTATGAGAATTACTCCATACCCCTTTAGTGGTAACACAATCAGGTCGCCTGACATGTCCACACCTCCGACCACTATGGACACATCTCGGTAGATCGCATGATGGTCGTTCATGAATGTTATGTGCTTAGGAATCAATCACTTAAAGAGAAAACAGGATAAGCAAGATAAGTAATCAAAGCTTACAAGCAATCAGATTAGCTCTATCATGCATTTCCAGTGCATGAACCCTTAGTACCACTTTTTTCTCGTAAGTATCAATCACATCGGTCACCTTGGACCCCACCTTATTGTCTATTTGCTGGCGCCCTATGTTCTCGAGCAAAGTGCACAAAAACACCACATTGGTGACAGGTTCCTGCCCCACCTTGAGGACAGTCTCGAGTATGGTGTTACATACTTCTACACTTATAGCACGCACTGATGCCCTGGCAACACACTCCATGATGTGCTCCTCCAAATGTTACATGATACATTTCTTCCCGGGAATCGGCACTCGAAGGCGGTAAATTGGATAAGCTTGTCTCTAAGAAACGAGGAAGCTTCAAAGAACAAGGATGTGGAGCGATTAGCCACACAGAAGTTCCGGAATACTTCTGATTTACCGAAACGAATCTCTTAGATATTACTCACTAAGAAAAACGGTTTTGATCAATAGATTTGACAAACTAATGATCAATTTTGAACTTGGATATTACACACCAAGATCAACCTTTGAGAATCACTCTCAAAGAAACAAGAAAAGAGAATCACTCTCTCTCACACAAATTGCTCACGGCAAAGGGGGTTTTAATTTCAAAGTTCTTGACTTGTTATTTCACATATCACACGTTACATATAGAAGAAACAAAGCAAAGAAACTAACTTAGAGTTAATAAGTAACTCTAGTTAAGTTACAGCAATTAAGGCATAAATCTAGGAATAAAAGAAAACAAGTTGTAAAGGTTGCAATCAAAGAAAACACACAAAAATACAAGTTGCAAGAGGTGGCTGCGCATGAACAGTTCTAGTCGTGAACAGTGCACACGTTTTTGAACTGTTCAGAATTCTGTTACTTACTTTGAATTCTTAAAATTGTGCTTGGGCTGCTGGATTGTTTGGGCTTGGACACACAAAACTATTGCTGGGTGCTTTTGGGATGTGTAGAAAATGATCACTCTTTTTGAAACCATGAGAACAGTTTTGGGCACATGAAGTGATCTTGGGCTGCTGTGCGTGGTTCATGATTTTTGGGCTCTTGTTTATGGGCTGCGAATTCAAATGAGCAAGTGAAGAACAATGCTGAGCTGATGTACTTTGATCATGGCCTTTGTTGGACTTGTTTTTGGGCTTGTACTTCACAAAAACAAATGAAGATTCCCTCTTGGACTTCCTTGGCTTTCTTGGTTGAAGTTGTTGTTGCTGGGCCAAGACATGACCATGTATCAAGTGCCAAATTCCCTTAATCAGCCCAGAATTTGCCTTAGTGAATTTTCTGGTTCTTGAAAACGTTTTTAGATGCTTAGTTCCCTTTGGATACGTCCTCATTGTTGGACCGTTATAGGGCGATTGGTAAGTCGGCCTTGGATGATCTTGGATGTTCTGGAAACTATACTCAAAGAGCTTTGCATCCATACGTGGCTCGCTTCCTAAAGAGACGTGAGCTGGTAGCGGCGTTTGTTTGAATAACGCCTTCGAATGTGAGCTCTTCATACAAATGTTTTCTTCATTTGGGCCACGAATTCTGATCATCTTTTGGTCTTGCTCAGGTTCAAGCTTCTTCTTGGCTTTAAGAACAACTAACAGCTCGTCCTCCTTGATCATGCTGGTCATGATCACATCATTACACATGCTCCACCATACCCACTTCTTGGTTCTCTTGGCCCTTGGGCTTAGACAACTAATGGTCCCTTCGAGTATGGTCAAACTTAGCTTTTTCCTCCAGCCCGTTTTCAACTAATGTTGCCTTTTCACCAATTCATCGAGGGTATTGTAATCCCTTATCACGACATGAGTGGTGAGATCGGCTTTCATCCAACGTAGGAACCTTTGTATTTGTACCTTCTCATCTTTAATGTCCCTTCTTGCGTACCTCTTAAGTCAGTTAAACTCATGTTCATAATCCCATATTGACCTTGCCTCTGAAGCCGATACGAAAGAATCATTCCATTTGCACCATCTAATTATACGAAGATTTACCTCCGAAGATTGGCCTATTCATTTTCGTTAATGAACTCTCTCGATTCTCCGTTACAGATGACATTTCCTGGCACAATATCTCTATGGCCAGATTTCAAAGATGACTAGATGAGTATGGTACCTGATTACACGGAATTTGCTTTGATCCTTTTGAATTTACAATCGCACTGGATCTTCAAAACTTCGTTCCATTGCTTCAATTTACCATTGAGCTCCCTTCTTATCGTAATTTTGTCCGAATTGTTGCCAAACTGCAACAACAAACCAATCTTTCACACTTCCACACTTTTCAATTTACCATTGAGCTCCCTTCAACGATTGTCTCCGATGAAACCACAATTTTCCATATATCGTTATCGATTAATCTGTAAGCTAAAACTAATTTGTTCAACTTTGTGTATTCACCACTGCGAACAAACTTATTTTCCAAGCTGATATCCACAGTTTCAGATCACCACCATCACCGTCGAAGATCGAAAACTCTACAAACCCCATCGTGTTGTTCGATCCAGTCACAAGTGCACCAATTGATAGAGTTCGTAGATCTGAACTCCTTTATAAACTCTGAACTGAAAGTAATCACTTTATTGAATATACGAACCGAATCACAATGATTCTCAAGAGTATTGCGATCCCATGGCGATTGCCATTGAAGGTCTCATCACGATTCTTTAAATAACATACAACATTAAGCATAAACCTATCGAAACACAAGACTCTATTTAAACGCCAAAGCTTCAAACAAAAAATCCTCTAGTAGAAGGAGAGTCTTTTATTTCTAATGCCAAGTCAGCTTTCACTCAACACTTCCGTTGACTTCCTCTATGCTTCTATTGGCTTCATTCTACAGTAGTAGTGATGTGATCATGGAAAGCATCAAGGAGGAGCAGCTTGAACCTGAGCTTGTAGCCGAGGAAGCTAAGCATGAACCAGTTGCACCTGTTGGTCCCATGACCAAAGCTCGAACTAAGAAGAAATGAATTAGCTCAACAATAATGTTTGATCCAGGAATTTCAAGTGGATCAACAAATGGGTATGTGACCCATTGGCACTCTTTTCCCCTTTCTTTGGTTTTGTCCCAATGAGTTTTCCAAAGTAAGGTTTTTAATGAGACAAATTAATAGATCACATCCCCTAAGCCCATTTGATCAAGACCCAAAGTCCAACAAGAATTTCGACCAAGATGAGATTGGGTCACTTGTGTTCTAAAGCCCACACAAAATTACAAGCCCATCAAACCCAGCATGTGCAAACTCGACCAAAGGAAGTGCAAGGGTCTTCTTTTGAATTCAAACTTGTGTTTTAATGTTTTATCTTTCCAAAACTCTTTCATCTTCCTTTTTGTGTGTCGCATATGTTCTTTATTTTTCTTAGTATTTTCGTGTATGTTCATCATTTGATTTTGTGTTTCGCATCTGATGTGATCATGGCAAGCAATAAGGAGATGGAGCTTGAACCTGAGCTTGTAGTCGAGGAAGCTAAGCATGCACCAGTTGCACTCGTTGGTCCCATGACCAAAGCTTGAGTTAAGAAGAATTGGATTAGCCCAACAACAACATTTGATCCAGGAATTTCAAGAAGGAAATCAACAAATGGGTATGTGGCCCATTTGCACTCTTTTCCCTTGTTTTGGTTTTGTCCCATTGGGTTTTCCAAAACAAGGTTTTTAATGAGACAAATGGATCACATTCCCTTAACCCATTTGTTGATCATGACCCAAGCCAAGCAACAAGCAAATCTCGACTGAAGGAAGTGCAAGGGTCATCTTTTGAAGTTCAAACTTAGCTTTAATGTTTTATCTTTCCAAAACTCTTTCTCTCTCTTTCATGCAAGTCTTGTTGTTTTTCTATTTAATCTCTTTGTATGTGATTATCGAAAATCATCATGGTGGATCAACAAAAAACTTTTATCAAATAAACTCTTTCTTATTCAAAATTTGTGTCGAATATCTCTTCTCTTCTAATAAACTCTTTCTTATTCGTTGTTTAGGCAACATCTTCATCGTTTAATCTCATATGTTCTTATAAACGATTCGTTGGCTTATGCAACATCTCTATCGTTTAAACTCTTCAAATCAGAAGTTCATTCCGCAAACTTCTGTACTCTATCCAGTTCAACCAACTTCTTCGTACAAATCCTTGGGAGATCGTATTAAGTCGTATCAGAGCACACTTAGAAGTTTAGTAATATCGTTCCTATCATTTTTGTTCTTATTCAGTTCATCATTTCATCTTTCGTGTGTCGCATCTGTTCTTATTTTTCTTTGCATTTTCGTGTCTGTTCATCTTCTTTTGTGTGTCGAACCTGTTCATCATTTTCTTTTGTGATTTTTTCGCATCATCTATCATCATCTCTGTGTGTTGTTGTCGCATCTAGTTAGTATATCTATCAAAAAAATCAACAAAATCAAAAAAAAAAAAAAATTGTGACCTTTCAGATTCATGTTTGCGTGTTAGATCTATCACTAGGCTGTTAAATTTTTTTAATCTGATCGTTTTAGAGGATGTGTTAATTAATCTTTGTAAGAACTAGTTGTTGGTGATTTACGTGTGTTTTGTTTCAGGTTAAGATGAAAGACCAGCAAGGAGAACAACAACGTCTTGACCCATAATACTATGGGTCGGTATGGAGACAGAGGGTTATACCGATCCACAACACATTTTTGCACCGACCCAGAATCGATCGGTGTACCCTCCCACAACTCCGAGTTTTCAAACGGCACGTTTCCAAGTGATTCACACTGACCGATCCTGGATCGGTATGATGGATCGGTATGGAGACAGCAATGAACACCGATCCAAGCAGGGATTCATACCGACCGGCACCGACGCACAAGGAAATTTAGTGCCGACCCATCCTGGGTCGGTACTAATCAAGCGGTACTAATTTCTGCTGGCTAAAAACCATACCGCACACGATCCAACACATCCCGTGTTCGACCAGACTCCGCTTTAGCCGGCTAACTCCGCATCCAGTTCCATCCGACCTACACAAGGACGATTAGTGCCGACCCATTCTAAGCCGGCACTACCACACGGCATTAACCCAGCGTTCGAGCAAGTTCACTTTTGTCGGCTAAAACACGCCTCGCATCGACCAGATCCTCAGTTTAGTCGACCCAGCCTTCACAGCACCCACCCGACCTGCTCGAAGAAATCTGCACCGATCGATTTGTACCGATCTAGAACGGGTCGGTACAAATCCTTGAAGACCAATTCGATCCAACTTAACCGGGTCAATACCCGGTTTGTTCCGGGTTGACCCGGTTCGCACTGTTCACTATAGATTTTTTGAAACCTAATTTTTGTGATCTAAGTTTTCTTCTTTCTAGAGTTGGGTTTTATACCAAACTCTTCTTATGATTTTGGAGGGATTTTGATTGTTCTTCATACAAATGCCACTCTAGAGAAAATTTCTTCAACTCTATCTTTTATTTATGCAATTTATTTATCTTTATGTCTTTTTTTCTCTTTTGTTCTTCATGTCTAGACTTTAGGGTTTTTGTTGGATTATGGATGGCTTGATTTTGATGATTTGATGATTGATTTGTGTTGCTTATGTTCTTAATCATTGCTTTCCTTTCTTTCTAAGTGATCTTAATGCTAGATTGGGTTTGAGAGAGTCAATCTAGATCTTTGGGAATTTCACACCCACAAGGTGTTTGATGAAATTCCTCAAAGAACTTAGAAAGAGATAAACATTCTTAACCTATGAGAGTAGTTGCTTAAGGTGTTTATTGGTTGATTTGAATATTGATCTTAATGCTTGCTAATCATTTCATCACAAATGAGAGTTTGATCTTGATTTAGTGATTAGCAAAGTGATTAGTGCCTTGAGAGAGGATTAGTCATAATTAGTGATCTTAACCTAAGGAATAGCATAGATTGTGTGTATTAGCATCGTTAGTCAATTGTCTTGATGGTTAGATGATGATGGATTTAGGTTGCATCTTGTTAGATCCTTCACTTAGGTTGCATCTTGTTAGATCCTTCACTTAGGTTGATCTTAAAGCTAGTTTTGGATTGAGAGATCAAAACTAGAGCTTAGGCATTTCACGCCCGAGAGGTGTTCGGAAATGCTTGAACCAAACCTTTTGGGAGCCTTTCGTGCCTAGCCAATGAGAGTTGATGTCTAGGGTGATTAGTGAACTAAGTGGAATTGGAGATTAAAGCTTGCTAATCATTTTATCACAAACGAGAGTTTGTTCTTGATTTGGTGATTAACAAAGTGATTAGTGCCACGAGAGTGGATTAGTCATAATTGTGAATTCCATGTTCTAGGATAGTGTTTAATTCAATCTAAATAATCATTGTTTGTTCATTAATCATTTTCTTGATAGTTAATTCATTTTTCCAACACTTATATCCTTTGTTTTCTTTCTTGCATTTTACTTTCTTAATCTAAAAATATAAAAACCCAAAAACATTTGCTCTAACTTAGGAAGATTCATGTATTCTTAGTGCATTGATCTTAACCTCTATGGATTGACACCTCTTATGCTACAATGACAAGCATAGAGGAATTGATATGAACTTAACACAAAACATATTTATCAATTTGGCGCCGTTGCCATTGGGGTTTAGCATTGATCATAAGGATTTTGAATCTTTTTGAGACTAGAGCCTTTTTTTTTTCTTTTGTTGCTAATCTTTTCACTTTTCTTGTGATTTTCATGAAGGAAGTGACAATGAGGAAGCAACCGTCAAGCTAGTGACGTTAAACGCGCCCTTGGGGACCTCCCCAAGCCTATCCCTCGTCAAGCTTGCGACACAAAGCAAGCATGAATAAAGAGGACTACGCTCCTCAACAATAAAGGACGGCAAATTTGGGTCGGATCGGTCTATGATTTGTCTCTTGGGTCCAAGGTCGTGGTGTGTGATGAAAGGAGGGTTCGGCCACAACATGTCACACTCCTCTCCTCCTCGATTCAATTCCAAGGTATGATTCTCACTCCATTTCATTGTATATACATTCTTGCATATTTTTACCTTCTCCTTGACTTTTGTTGCACCGGGACGGTGCAATTCAAGTTTGGGGGAGGGGTTTATGTCATTTAACATTGTGCTTTGTGATCTTATTTTGCCTTTTGCATCTTGAGTCTCATGCATATCATGCATTTTCAATAAATTTGAAATTTTTTGAACTTTTGTGCATTCCATATAGGATCGAGTCTATATGCATAGCATATAAGGTAGCTTTGCATGAGCATTAGGAGCAATGACAGATTTATCCTTGTAGAGTACCATTTTTAGAACTTGATTCAATGCCCTCGTTGCTTGTTGTTTGATGCTTTTGATCTCGTGTTGAAATCAAGGATGAACCATATTTTGATCTCGTGTTTCATTACTAGGGTCTTAGCTAAAGCAAGTTTTGATTTGATTCCAATCCTACTTAAGTGAGAACCATAATCTTGACATTGAAATTATCATGCTTGTGCATTGCATAGTGAATTCATGGTTACCATATACATACTTGGGCTCTCTTATCCTTTTCACCACTCTTTTGCTAGTCCAAGTAGCCGATTCCCATCATTGGAACGGTTTTCCATACCTTTAACCTACCCTCCTTTCAAGCCAAATTCTTTAGTGTGCGTATGTGAGGCCTAATTTTTCGAGTAAGCTTGGCAAAAAGTGTTGAGTTTTGGGCGACAAGGATAGGATTGCATGTAGATCTAGCCAAACATCAAAGGCTATACTAGGCTAGGCTCGTGGGAAAGGGAAGTTTTGGGTTTGATGTGAACGAAAATGTGTGACTAATGGAATTGTGGGTAAGAAAGAAGTGGGTTCAAAAGGGAGAAAGTGAAGGTGAAAGGGGAATGCAATATTGTGATGTAGTTAGTGAAAGTTATCAAGAATAGCTCTTAGTGATAGTTATAGCCTCATAGAAACAAAGGAAAAAGCCAAAAATTGGCTAAGGCATCAATTGGTAAATGATGAGGTAAGGGAAAGAAAAAGAAAGAAAGAAGAGCTCAAGAAACAACAAAAAGAAGCACGAAACCACAAGATTCAATGAAGAAGAAAAAATTCCCCAAGTGAGAAAAGATGAAGCGGAAGAAGAAGTTCACGTATGGGGCATGAAGGCAAAAAGGCCAAGTGAGAAAAGGGTAGCTTAGGATGAGGACTTCATGGGTAGATATGCTAGGGTTAGAGACGATTTGGGCATTGGGTAGATGTAAGTCTATCTTTGTATGCATAGATTTTCTTTTACTCTTAGCATTTTGCTAAAGCTTGCTCATTTGTTAAGAGATCCCTTGCATTGGTGAAAACCCCGTACATTTGAGATCATCTTAGTCTCAAGACCTTACCCTAGCCAAATGGATTCACTTGCCTTGCATGAGCATGATTCACTTGAAACGATTAATGAATGTTAAAGGATTGGATGACATGAATACTTGTATAGGTTAAGGCTTGAATTTGATTCGTATAGGGAAGGATATGGCTAGCTCTTTTTGAGTAGACTTGTTTGATCGCATCTTAGAGCTAGTAACTTGGACATTGAGTTGAATTCTTTTTATGGTACTTTTGGACTTGAGCTCCCATTTTGATCTTCTTCCTCTTCTTAGTCTTGTTTGCTTGAGGACAAGCAAAGGATTAAGTTTGGGGGAGTTGATATACTCATATTTTACATGTTCTAGCATGCATTTCACTTAGAGTTTTGTGTCATGTACATGCATACTCATGGTTTTGTCTTGCATTTAGGTCTCATTTAGAGTTTAGGACGTTTACATTAAGTCGTAGTGAGTCTTGCATTCATTTGGAGTGTTTTCTAGGTGTTTGGAGACATTTTGAGGATGTTTGGAGTGATGGAGCCAAGCTGGATCGGAGTTGGGTGCAAGAAGAGATGGCCAAGGCAAAAACAGCAAAAGGAGAGGAGTGTACCGACCCATCCTGGGTCGGTACTATGGGTCGGTATGGAGACAGAGGGTTATACCGATCCACAACACATTTTTGCACCGACCCAGAATCGATCGGTGTACCCTCCCAGAACTCCGAGT
Organism: Eutrema heterophyllum; assembly: GCA_002933915.1. NCBI lineage: Eukaryota > Viridiplantae > Streptophyta > Magnoliopsida > Brassicales > Brassicaceae > Eutrema > Eutrema heterophyllum. The sequence goes on from PKMM01056786.1 coordinate 326,163, forward strand.
TTTCAAAGGGCACGTTTCCAAGTGATTCACACCGACCGATCCTGGATCGGTATGATGGATCGGTATGGAGACAACAATGAACACCGATCCAAGCAGGGATTCATACCGACCGGCACCGACGCACAAGGAAATTTAGTGCCGACCCATCCTGGGTCGGTACGAATCAAGCGGTACTAATTTTTGTCGGCTAAAAACCATACCGCGCATGATCCAGCACATCTCGCGTTCGACCAGACTCCGATTTAGCCGGCTAACTCCGCATCCAGTTCCATCCGACCTACACAAGGACGATTAGTGCCGACCCATTCTAGGCCGGCACTACCACACGGCATTAACCCAGCGTTCGAGCAAGTTCACTTCTGTCGGCTAAAACACGCCTCGTATCGACCAGATCCTCAGTTTAGCCGACCCAGCCTTCACAGCACCCACCCGACCTGCTCGAAGAAATCTGCACCGATCGATTTGTACCGATCCAGAACGGGTCCGTACAAATCCTTGAAGACCAATTCGATCCAACTTAACCCGGTTCGCACTGTTCACTATAAATTTTTTGGAACCTAATTTTTGTGATCTAAGTTTTCTTCTTTCTAGAGTTGGGTTTTATACCAAACTCTTCTTATGATTTTGGAGGGATTTTGATTGTTCTTCATACAAATGCCACTCTAGAGAAGATTTCTTCAACTCTATCTTTTATTTATGCAATTTATTTATCTTTATGTCTTTTTTCTCTTTTGTTCTTCATGTCTAGACTTTAGGGTTTTTGTTGGATTATGGATGGCTTGATTTTGATGATTTGATGATTGATTTGTGTTGCTTATGTTCTTAATCATTACTTTCCTTTCTTTCTAAGTGATCTTAATGCTAGATTGGGCTTGAGAGAGTCAATCTAGATCTTTGGAAATTTCACACCCACAAGGTGTTTGATGAAATTCCCCAAAGAACTTAGAAAGAGATAAACATTCTTAACCTATAAGAGTAATTGCTTAAGGTGTTTATTGGTTGATTTGAATATTGATCTTAATGCTTGCTAATCATTTCATCACAAATGAGAATTTGATCTTGATTTAGTGGTTAGCAAAGTGATTAGTGCCTTGAGAAAGGATTAGTCATAATTAGTGATCTTAACCTAAGGAATAGCATAGATTGTGTGTATTAGCATCGTTAGTCAATTTTCTTGATGGTTAGATGATGATGGATTTAGGTTGCATCTTGTTAGATCCTTCACTTAGGTTGATCTCAAAGCTAGTTTTGGATTGAGAGATCAAAACTAGAGCTTAGGCATTTCACGCCCGAGAGGTGTTCGATGAAATGCTTGAACCAAACCTTTTGTGAACCTTTCGTGCCTAGCCAATGAGAGTTGATGTCTAGGGTGATTAGTGAACTAAGTGGAATTGGAGATTAAAGCTTGATAATCATCTTATCACAAACAAGAGTTTGTTCTTGATTTGGTGATTAACAAAGTGATTAGTGCCACGAGAGTGGATTAGTCATAATTGTGAATTCCATGTTTTAGGATAGTGTTTAATTCAATCTAAATCATCATTGTTTGTTCATTAATCATTTTCTTGATAGTTAATTCATTTTTCCAACACTTCTATCCTTTGTTTTCTTTCTTGCATTTTACTTTCTTAATCTAAAAATATAAAAACCCAAAAACATTTGCTCTAGCTTAGGAAGATTCATGTATTCTTAGTGCATTGATCTTAACCTCTATGGAGTGACACCTCTTATGCTACAATGACAAGCATAGAGGAATTGATATGAACTTAACACAAAACATATTTATCATGTCTCCTAAGAGCACTTTGTTTAACGTCACTAAGTTCGACGTTTGTTACCCTTTTAGGCGGAAAGAGGGTTAGAAAGAGGAACTGTGACCTCTTCCTTAATGAAATCACTCGCAATGTAGGGTTTGAGACGTTGTCCATTGACCGTGAATTCTTCACCCGTCTTGTTCAACAACACAACCGCACCGTACGGTCTCACTTCTTTGATCTTAAAAGGTCCGGACCATCTTGACTTGAGCTTCCTGGGAAATAGTTTCAACCGGGAATTATACAACAACGTTTGATCTCCAACCTTAAGATCCTTGAGTGTTATCTTCTTTTCATGGAAGAACTTCATCATCTCCTTGTAGAGACCTGAACTTTCATAGGCATCTAGGCAGACTTCATCAAGCTCATTCAATTGAAAGAGACGCCTTTCCGAGGCTGATTTGATGTCAAAGTTGAGAAGTTTAAACGCCCACAAAGCTTTGTACTCTAACTCAACCGGCAAGTGACAAGATTTTCCATACAGAAGATTGAATGGCGTTGTCTCAATAGGCGTCTTGTAAGTGGTCCGGTAAGCCCACAACGCATCATCTAGCTTCACGGACCAATCATTCCTTGAGTTCCCAACGGTCTTCTCTAGGATAGCCTTGATTTGCCGGTTAGAAACTTCTACTTGGCCGCTAGTTTGAGGATGGTAAGGTGTGGCCACCTTGTGCTTAACCCCGTGCTTTTTGAGTAAGCTCTCAAAAACCTTGTTGATGAAGTGGCTTCCTCCATCGCTTATCACAACTCGGGGCACCCCAAAATGTGGAAAGATGATAGACTTGAAGAGTTTAAGGACCACCTTGGCGTCGTTGGTAGGACTTGCTATTGCTTCAACCCATTTAGACACGTAGTCCACCGCTACTAAGATGTATTGGTTGCCATATGAAGAGGGGAACGGTCCCATGAAGTCAATGCCCCAAACATCAAAAATTTCTACCTCGAGAATGGGATTTTGAGGCATCTCATCCCGTCTACTAATGTTCCCTTTCCTTTGACAAACATCACACCTAGACACATACTCTTGAGCATCCTTCAACATAGTTGGCCACCAAAAACCCGCTTGTAGAACCTTAGCGACCGTTTTGAACGAAGCAAAGTGACCTCCATATTCCGAATCGTGACAATGCATCAAGATACCATGAACTTCTCCCTCGGGAATATACCTTCTATAGAGCTTGTCCTTGCAAAGGGTGTACAAGTAAGGCTCATCCCAATAGAAACGAGCGATGTCTCTAAAGAACTTCTTCCTTTGATACCCATCCAACCTTGGCGGTTCTTTCCCGCAAGCCAAGTATTTGACATAATCCGCATACCATGGTAGCTTCTCATCTTCCAAACCCTTAGCCTCCTTAAGAACTCTAACCGCCTTAAGACCTTTCCTCAAAATGCCAACCAACATAAGATGCTTTTCGGGAAGAGAGTCATCTATAGGGATAAGATCATCAATGCGCAACCTTGATAAGTGGTCCGCCACTCCATTCTCAATGCCCTTCTTATCAACAATCTCCATGTCAAACTCTTGGAGAAGCAAGATCCACCTTAGAAGTCTTGGTTTAGTGTCCTTCTTGGCGTAGATGTGTCTTAACGCGGCATGATCCGTGTAGACAATGATCTTGGAGCCAACCACATAGGACCTAAACTTCTCGATAGCAAACACAACCGCAAGTAGCTCTTTCTCCGTAGTGGCGTACCTTCCTTGTGTATCATCAAGTGTCCTACTAGCATAGTAGATCACGTGCATCTTCTTGTCTTTCTTTTGCCCAAGAACCGCTCTAACCGCGTAGTCACTTGCATCGCACATGATCTCAAAAGGTAAATCCCAATCCGGAGCTTGGACTATTGGTGCACTCACAAGAACCTTCTTGATCTCCAAAAATGCCTCAAGGCAATCTTCATCGAACTTGAACTCCACTTCTTTGCAAAGAAACCGTGTGAGAGGATGCGCGATCTTTGAGAAGTCCTTGATAAAATGATGGTAGAAACCCGCATGACCCAAAAAGCAATGAACACTAGTGACCGAGTTTGGAGGCTCTAGACTCATCATCATTCAATCTTTGCTTTATCAACCTCAATGCCCCTTTCCAAGATCTTGTGTCCCAACACTATGCCTTCCCGCACCATAAAGTGGCATTTCTCTCAATTAAGCACGAGGTTTGTCTCTTCACATCTTGTGAGAACCCTACAAAGATTGAACAAATAAGAAGAAAACGAGGAGCCATAGACCGAGAAGTCGTTCATGAAGACCTCGACCATCTCCTCAATTAGATCCGAGAAGATCGACATCATGCACCTTTGAAATGTGGCGGGTGCGTTACATAGTCCAAACGGCATCCTTCGATAGGCAAATGTGTCATAAGGACATGTAAATGTCGTCTTCTCTTGGTCATTCGGGTGAATGGGAATTTGAAAGAAACCCAAATAACCATCCAAAAAGCAATAGAACGGGTGGTTTGCTAATCGTTCCAACATTTGATCAATAAACGGTAAAGGAAAGTGATCTTTTCTAGATGCGGAGTTCAACTTCCTATAGTCTATGCACATTCTATGACCCGTTATCGTTCTAGTTGGGATTGATTCGTTCTTTTCATTTTTAACCACGGTTATCCCACCCTTTTTGGGAACCACGTGCACCGGGGAAACCCATGTGGTATCCGAGATCGGATATATGATTCCCGCGTCTAGAAGTTTGAGGATCTCCTTTTTAACAACCTCTTTCAAATTCGGGTTTAACCGTCTTTGATGTTCTATGGATGTCCTCGTTTCATCTTCTAGATGTATGCGGTAAGTGCAGAGTGTAGGAGATATGCCTTTGATATCATCGAGTGAATATCCAATGGCTCTCCTAAACTTACGCTACTCATGCAATAGAGCGGATAACTCATCACCACTAAGGCTATCATTCAAAATGACCGGATAGGACTCATTAAGACCTAAGAAAGCGTACCTTAGTCCCTTAGGAAGCGGTTTGAAGTCCACCTTAGGCGCCTTGAGCTCGCTCCAATCATCCTCATCCAAGCTAGTCTTACCATTGCTAGCTCCTTCCACGTCCATCTTTTGCTCCACTTCCAAAGCAAAGTTCTCTTGTACCAAACCCAATGTAGAACCGTCTTCACACTTCATCCCTTGAATACCCAAATCAATGAACGAAGCTTCCTTAACCATTGGCTTGTGTGAGTCCAAAATCAACTTGTAGCCTTCACTTGCCTTACTCAAATACCCATGTTCACCTTGATCCTTAGTTAAAACAACTTGCAAACCATCCTCAAGATTCAACTCTTCAAGGAGTTCATCCGCCAATTCATCCATGATCTCGATGTAGAAGCATTGACCGTCTATAGTGGGCTTCTTCATGACATCATTGATGTTGAATTCAAGCACCTCATCTTTACCCAAATGCAAGTCAATCTTGCCCTTCCTCACGTCGATGATTGCTCCCGCGGTTGCCAAGAAGGGTCTCCCAAAGATCAAAGGGTCTTTCGGTTCTTCGTCCATTTCCAAGACAACAAAATCCGTTGGAACAATGAAATCTCCAACCATTATTGGTAAATGCTCAAGTAGCCCAATAGGTACTCTCACGCTTTTATCCGCAAGGATCAAGGAGATTCTACAAGCCTTGTACTTCGTGAATCCCAATCTCTTAGCAACGGATAACGGTATTAGGCTCACACTAGCACCAAAATCACAGAGGCAATTGTTGAATGCAAGAGGTCCCAAAGCACATGGGATAGTGAAACTACCCGGATCTCCAAGTTTCTTTGGTACCACCTTATTCTGGATGATGGCACTACACTCATGAGTCAATACCACCATGGATTCCATCTCTTTAGCTTTTTTTTCACGGCATCCTTGAGGAATTTGGCATAGGCACAAGCAAGAATGCATCCACTAAAGGCATGGTGAGCTCAACCTTCGCCATTTGTCTATCAAACACCGCCTTGTACTTTTCCAACAATCTCTTCTCAAGGCGTCCGGGAAACGAAAGTTGTGGCACATAAGTGGTGGTGAGACAGACAAAGTCTCTCTCTTCTTGGGCTTCTCTTGAGCAACAACCTTGGTCTTGATCTCTTCAACCCGTTTACCTTTGTCTTTACCTTCCAAAACCGTGTCTTCAACTACCATTTCGTCTTGAGTCTCAAGTTCCATCCCCACTTTGGTTCTCAATGTCCACGTTGAGATTAGAAGGGGATTCTCTAGTGGGTAGGACCGTGCCACTCTGTAGTGTGATGGCATTCACATACTCATTGAGGTTGGTCTCGGGCTTTCCCGGTAGATGACCTTGTGACCGTGAAGAAGAAGCGGCTCCTTTGCCTACAAGTTGCTTAACCTTGGAGCTCAATGTCTCAAGCTTGGAGTTAAGATCGTTGTAACAACAATCTACCCTTGTATTGATATCCGCTTGTCCCTTGAAAGTTGTTGAAACATGATGTTCAAGTCAAGCTTTTGCGGTTTAGACGTAGTTGCTTGACCTTGAGGCGCAAAGCCTTATTGAAAACCAGGTGGAGCAATGAAAGGTGCTTTGGCTTGAAACCCGCCTTGGTTCCCTTGAAAAGTATTCTTGGGAACATAGCCTTGGTTGTTGGAAGCTTGAAACCGTCTTCCGAGACACCGTTCATCTTGGTTAGCCCGCATATCCTATCGAATTGATCAATATGATCCAACGGGTCCTCCATAGATAGGCCGTGAAATTGGTTGCCTTAAACCATAATGATCAACCCCGCCTTCACTTCGAAGTTATTGTTCTCCATCGGAGGGGCTTGGATCCCTTGACGGTTTTGATGAGCATTGGCGGCATCACCCGCGGCAACTACGTTTTGAGCCCTTGGGCTCTCACTTGCCGGGCGGGTGGTGGTGGGACGTGTGGAGCTTGTCCACCTTGGGCGTGGTGGTTTCCATTACCACCATTGCCTTGTTGATTGGCAAATTGTCCTTTGTTGTTACCAACCGGCACGTCGTCTAAGTTCTCCATGCCCAAACGTTCGACGTGTAGTTGTCTTTCCCTTTGTCTCCTGGCTCTAGTCCCTCGTTCCAATAAGTGAATGTTGTCTCGTGCTTGAACTAGGTTGTCCTCGACTCTAGAACGGGTATGCATGCACCTATAAGATAGAGATGGCAACAAGAAGTGAAAGAGATTAGTAACAAAAGTAGAAAGAAAGCTTAATCTCAAGAAGATCTAAAATCTTAATGTTGAAAGCTAAACCCAATCGGCAACGGCTCCAAATTGATAGTAGGAGTTTTCCTAATGAATTACTCAAACCCTACTCGTATCATTGTAGTATTTGAGGATCAATCCAAATGGGTTTCAATTCAATCACTAAGAATGCATAGAACTACCTAATTCAAGCGAACAAGGTTGGTTTTAGTTTCAATTCTAGCAATCCTAATTCAAATTAAACAAAGCAACAAATAACAAGATCGAATAAGCGTTAAACGAGATTAACAAATTGATAAAAAGGCGAATCCGAGGATGAGGTTATGGAACTAGAGTGATCCAATAGCTAATCTATGATGCTCAATACACACACAATGCTAATCCCTAGGTTAAGATCACTAATTATGACTAATCATTTCTCAAGGCACTAATCACTTTGCTAATCACCAAATCAAGAACAAACTCTCATTTGTGATAAGATGATTACCAAGCATTAAAATCGACATTCAAATCAACCAATGAAAACCTTAAACAACTACTCTCATAGGTTAAGCATATTCATTTCTTACTAAGTTCTTCATCAAACACCTTATGGGTGTGAAATTCTCTAAGTTCTAGATTGACTCTCTCAACCTCAATCTAGCATTAAGGTCACTTAGCAAGAAGGGAAATCAAATAATCTAATCCTAAACATCATAAATCAACCATTAGATAACACTAAATCTACCCCATCCCAAGATCCTAAAAGACTACTCACTAATCATGGAGAATCCCACAAATCCTATGAAGAACATGTTTAATCCCATGATTAGATCGATGATGATTTGATTAAGAAAGAAGAGATAGAAGATAGAAATCAAGAAATCCAAACTTAAATTGCATAAATCAAAAGATATCGCTAACAAATTACTTAGAACCCTAAAAGGGGGTGTTTTTAGCTTAGAGAAAAACTTAGATAAAAAAAATTAGGTTTAGAGTATTTATAGTTGTTGTTGGGCGGACCGGGTCAACCCGGAACAAACTGGGTACTGACCCGGTCAAATCTGGGTCATTTGGCTCGAAGGCAGGCACACCGACCGGACCAGATCGGTGTAAAGGATCGGCGCTTAGCTTCTGTCTTCACACCGGTTGGTTGCACTGGATGGGATGGTCGGTGTTAGCGTCCTGAAGCAGCACATTGGTTGGTTGCACCGGATGGGAGCGGTCGATGGAGGTGTCCTGAAGCAGCACACCGGTCGACAGCAGCGGTCGGTTGAGGAAGATCTTGGGTCGGTGTTTAGCTTATGTCCTCACACCGGACGGGAGCGGTCGGTGGAGACGTATGGTTGAGCGGCCAGACGGACATATCTTCAGTAGATTCTCCATATCTTTCGTACCACACGTCTGAATGACCTGAATCCAACTCCAGTGGACAGCTAACTCGTTCCTATACAACTCCCATGAAGAACGTTGAAGCTGAATCATATCGGAGGGCCTTCGTCCAGCCACATCTTTGAGACACCTCGGGTGAACTCTTCCTTCTCTTAAGCTCAATCACTCCAATCATCCCAATTGTCTTCAAAATACCTAGAAACATGCTCCTAAACATGCAAGACACTTTAAGACCTAGTATGAACACCCTAAACTCTAAATGAGAACAAAACGCAAGAGAAATGCTATGAGATACATGCAAAAAGGGGCAAAACCTAATCTAAATTAATGCTTAGAAGATGTAAAATATGCTACTATCAATTCCCCCAAACTTATTCTTTTGCTTGCCCTCAAGCAAACAAATAAAAACAAGAAGGGAGAGAGATTTGAAGGCGGGAGCTCAAATCCACGAGTATCATTAAAAGAATTTAAACTCAATGTCCAAATTGCTAGCTCTAAGATGCGATCAAACAAGTCTTAGTTCAACCAACTTCTTCGTGCAAATCCTTGGGAGATCGTATTAAGTCGTATCAGAGCACACTTAGAAGTTCGGTAATATCGTTCCTATCAATTTTGTTCTTATTCAGTTCATCATTTCATCTTTTGTGTGTCGCATCTATTCTTATTTTTCTTTGCATTTTTGTGTATGTTCATCTTCTTTTGTGTGTAAACCTGTTCATCATTTTCTTTTGTGATTTTTTCGCATCATCTATCATCATCTCTGTGTGTTGTTGTCGCATCTAGTTAGTATATCTATCAAAAAAATCAAAGAAAACAAAAATTTATGACCTTTCAGATTCATGTTTGTGTGTTAGATCTATCACTAGGCTGTCAATTTTTTTTTAATATGATCGTTTTAGAGCATGTGATTAATCTTTGTAAGGACTAGTTGCTTGTGATTTGCGTGTGTTTTGTTTCAAGCTAAGATGAAAGACCATAAAGGAGAACAACAGCGTCTTGAGGCTATGATAGCTGAGATGTCTCATACGATGTGTGGAAGATTAAAAGCCCTCAACCAACGGTTTGAAACAAAACTACAAAAACAGGCGCGTGCAAAAGAAGAACAAAGGAGAGAACCATGGAGAGACAAGCCGAGACAACAAAGAGAAGAAGCAGCATATGATTACTATGGGTGTGATGGTAAATCGTCTCATGACAGTCAAAGAAGGCCTAGAGGTGTGAGGGAAGGCAGAGACAAACCCAGCTACAAATTTGGACTGCTCAAAAGAAAAGACAAGGAAACGACCGATCGATCCTTTCATCAGATCGATCGATCGAAATCTTTCGGAAGAGACATGAGCAAAAACGATCGATCGATCGCTCCCTCGACCGATCGATCCTTTCGTCCTGAGTCCAAAACGTCTAACTACTTGCAACGCTTGAGGGATGAGCAAAAACAACGAATTTCCACTGAGGGAAATCATATTCTTCGACCAACCATGCATGAAGAAGATTCTGGTCAAGCCAGACTTCCATTTGATCGATCCCAGCTTCAAGTTGCTAAAGACAGACCATTCGAAAGTCAAGGACTGACTAAACCGACAACACTAGAACATAATCCAAAATTAACTAAGTTAAGTGTTGTTTTATCACAATCAATTTCTGAAATTGTCAATTCTAGTATCATACACTTGTCTTTGCCAAAGGAAATTGATGCAGGTTCAAAGGAGAAGCTTGAGGAGTTGCTGGCCAAGGAAGATCTCATCACGGCTAAGGAGCAGCAACAAAAGGAAGATCTCATCACGGCTAAGGAACATCAACAAAAGGAAGATCAAACACGGCTAAGGAGAAGCAACAAAAAGAAGATCAAACCAGAACATTATTTTTAAAGCAATCTTTGATTATGTTTGATTATAAGGAAGCTTTCATGAGCTTAACTAACCTAGTACCGGTGCTGCCGAGTAAAGTTATTTTCCTTTTGCAGGACTTAGAAGACGTGTTCCCTAAAAACAACTCAAGAAGTTTCCCACTGATCCGTGGAAAGGAGCTTCAGATCGTCTTTGATCCAGGAGCATTCATTGAGGCCTTTCCCTATAAGCAAAGTAAGAAAACTGTTGTGTCTAATGTAACAACTCAAAGGTATGCATTGCTTTCTATTCCTAATGCTAAGTTGCTGGAATTTGAACACCTTAAGAAGCTTTATGATTCAAATGATAATTTTAGAAATGTATTTCTGTTGTGAAGAGTTTGAGCATAAAAGATCTTTAGGCATGGAGATTTTCTGTTTCATAAGGATAAAACGTGTGACTCTAATAGAAATTATGTGATTGTGAACATTGATAAATTCTCTAAAACTGCTAGTGCTTCACCTAATGCTGAATCATTCTTTGGAGAAATTGTTTATTTTGATAGCACTCTGAATTTTAATAAACACTTAGATGATCATGCTGAGCATTCGAAAAAAATTTTAGATGATCTAAGTGAGAAATTGTTTGCTAGTCAAAATGACTATACCTTTTGCATCTATGATCTCTTGTTTTGAGTCTTTGCTGTGAGTGCACAAGGTATACATGAGGAAGACCTGAATTTTCATGCACCAAAAACGTGGCTCTACCATGTTTGGCTTAAGAAAACTGTTGTTCAAGTTGTTCTTGAACCAATGGAGCATTTGCAAAACAAGCAGCATCAAACGTAAGCAAACGAAGAGGAGAGCAACGTGATCTATGAGCCTGGTTTTCGGTTTTGGATTCGCATGAAGGAGAAACGCTTCCCATTCCAAAAGGATTCCAAACTTATGCCAAGAGGAGACTGCTCATTCCAAGTCATAGAACAGATCAATGCATACCGAATCTGCTTGCAAGGAGAGTATATTCTGATTTACTTCAATATTTCTAATTTAGTTCTTTTTCTTGCAGATAGTTCGGATTTGAGGTCAAATCCTTTTCAAGTGGGAGAGGATGATGTGATCATGGCAAGCACTAAGGAGATGGAGATTGAACCTGAGCTTGTAGCCGAGGAAGCTAAGCATGCACCAGTTGCACTCGTTGGTCCCATGACCATAGCTCGAGTTAAGAAGAATTGGATTAGCCCAACAACAACATTTGATCCAGAAATTTCATGAAGGAAATCAACAAATGGGAATGTGGCCCATTTGCACTTTTTTCCCCTTGTTTTGGTTTTGTCCCATTGGGTTTTCCAAAACAAGGTTTTTAATGAAACAAATGGATCACATTCCCTTAGCCCATTTGTTGATCATGACCCAAGCCAAGCAACAAGCAAATCTCGACCAAAGGAAGTGCAAGGGTCATCTTTTGAAGTTCAAACTTTGCTTTAATGTTTATCTTTCCAAAACTCGTTCTCTCTCTTTCATGCAAGTCTTGTTGTTTTTTTATTTAATCTCTTTGTATGTGATTGTCGAAAATCATCATGGTGGATCAACAAAAACTTTTTATCAAATAAACTCTTTCTTATTCAAAATCTGTGTCGAAAATCTCTTATCTTCTTATGAACGATTCGTTGTTTAGGAAACATCTTATCGTTTAATCTCATATGTTCTTATAAACGATTCGTTGGCTTATGCAACATCTCTATCGTTTAAACTCTTCAAATCAAAAGTTCATTCCGCAAACTTCTGTACTATATCCAGTTCAACTAACTTCTTCGTGCAAATCCTTGGGAGATCGTATTAGCATATGTTCATCATTTCTTTGTGTTTTGCGCATCTAGTAACCTGTTTAGGTGTTGCTGTCGTTTAGATAAATCAAAAATCAAAAAAAAAAAAAAAAAGTAGGGTTCTAAGTCGTGTTCATCTAGTTTCTATCGATCTATTTTTCATCATTTTGTCTTTTCATATTCTGGTTAGTTCGTCTATCGATTTGTTAGATTACAGATCGATTATAAGGTATTGGAAACTCGAGTGTGTTGTTTCATGGTGTTGTGTGTTGTTTGATTCTAGGAAAGCCTGTGATTTGTTTTTGCATCGATCTAATCTTAGGGTTGCAAAATTTTTTGTTCTAAATAAATTTGTGCGATTTGCTAAGAGATCTTTGATATTCTCATATTTTACTCTTTTTAGCATGCATTTATCTAAGTATTTCGAGTCTCATGCATGTGTTTTCTTAGCATTTTTTTGATGTTTCGTTCTCATTTAGAGTTTAGAGAGTTCTCACTAGGTCCTAGGGAGTCTTGCATGTTTTGGAGTGTGTTTAGGTGCCTTGGTGACATTTTTGGGGATGATTGGAGTGATGGAGCAAAAGAGAATGCAAGAGTCACCCGAGGTGTCTAAGAGATCCGGCCAGACGATCATATCAAAGGGAGTCCAAACTGATGCCAAGAGGAGACTGTCCATTCCGAGTCATAGAACAGATCAATGCTTACAAAATATGTTTCCAAGGTGAGTCTATTTTTATTTCATGCTTCAGCATTGCTAACTTGGTTCTTTTCCTTGCATTTGAGGACAAATCCTTTTCAAGTGGGAGAGGATGATGTGATCATGGAAAGCATCAAGGAGGAGCAGCTTGAACATGAGCTTGTAGCCGAGGAAGTGATATACTTGGTTTTTACCGTTTTCTATCGTATGTTTTGGTGTTTCTTTTAATCATTTTATCGAGTCAAAGTCCGTTTTAGAGTCTTTTAGTCTTTTATTTAGATATATCAGGTAAAAAGGCGTCTAAGGAGGAAATTGGAAATACGAGAGCAAAAAACGCACAAAACCGTGAACAAAGGAGCAGAATCGGTCGATGCAAGGAGTGCATCGACCGATGCAACACCACCAGAGATTTCTCCATCGGTTGATGCAAGGAGTGCATCGACCGATGCAACAGACCAGAGATTTGGTAATCGATCGATGCACTGGACCAGAGAAACAACCATCGACCAATGCAAGGAGGTGCATTGGTCGATGCCGACGAGAAGAAAAAGGAAATTTCTGATTTTCCCTATTTTGCTCTGGAAACTCCCTATTTTGACCTAATTCGACCTAGACCTATAAATACTCTATTTTTAGCCTCTTTGACGGCACACCGATGGATACACAACTTTTACATACACTTTTATTTGCTTTGTTCTATTGAGACTTTTGGAGGCCATTGTAAGCTTTCGAGAAGAACCTTTGTATCCATTGGTAAGATTTCTAAACCCTTTCTCTCTTAATCTATACTATGTCTTCTTCATCTCTTTGCTTGTTCTGTGTTTCCATGTCTGAGTAGTTCATTAGTTAGGTTTAGGGTTTCAAGGAGATCCATTAATCATTGAATTAGACACAGATAGAGATTATCTTTTGAGGTTTTCGCTTATTGTTGTGTTTACTGCTTAGGCTTGAGCTGACAGCTAGGTCTATGAACTAGGGCTTAATCTAATAGCGCGGAAGTGTGAAGATTGCTAGAAAGAGCATAAGCGAGCGAATTGTCTAATAGCGCGGAAGTGTATTAGGCTGATTCGTGAACATATTGAACCTGTTCGTTAAGGCTGATCTAGAATTTTATGAGCACGGAAGTGGATTAGGGTTCTAGGTTTAGTAACCATGAGCACGGAAGTGGATTGGTTAATATTTAGGTTTGAGTTCGAAACTTGCGTTTAATTGTTCCATGAATAGTTGTCTGATTCGTGGTCTCTGGATTCCTGAGAATAATCCCTTGACCTAACGTTTTTCCCTTATTGAATTCACATCGTTTTAATTGCCTTCGTTACTTTTACAAAACCAACCATATTCTTTGTCTTAGCTTAATTTCATAATTGTGAGAATTGTAGTGTACCTTTGGTCTCTGTGGATTCGATCCTAGAGTACTGCATTGACAACCGTTATGATTGCGGTAGTGTAAACTTTAGTATTAATTGATTGAGTGAAAACACTTAAATCAATTTGGCGTCGTTGCCGGGGACCAATAGCGTTACCTTCAATTCTGAATTTGAAATTTAGTCTAAGACCTACTAATATATTTTATTTTATATTTCTGTGTATTGCATGAACCTTTTTAAGATGGATTACTACTCAAGAAACGATGGAAATCGATCCCATCTCCGTCGTGAAGATCAGAGACGATCGTCCATGCGTCAAGAATCTGCTGGCGGCTACATTCCAATGCCATACTCCTACACAAATCGGCCAGCCCCATCCTACTCATACCAAAACCAGGGTACGGCCATCACTACCACCAACCGAGAACCCAAGCACCACCTCGTGCCTACGATCTCATTCCTAGCGAGTCTATGGAAGCTATGATGCATACGCTACTGAGAAACCAGCAGGAATCCTCATTCGAGCTCGATGCGAAATTGGAACATATCAAAAGAGATCTTGGTGGAAAGTGTGATGCAATCTAGCCCAAGTGCAAAGACTTGAGGAGAAAGTGAAGCATTTAGAAGCAATGCAGCTGCAGCAGACCTGCGAGATTGAGAAAAACCAAGTCTTCATCGATCATGTCAACGAATCCATGAAGCTCATAGAAGATGGCTTTGAAAAGAAACTAATGAATCTGAGAGAAAGCCTCTCGATGACTGCTACTGGTCTGGAAATCATTGCGAGTAAGACACACAGACTTGAGAGAGGAGTGGAAGAAGTTGGCAACCACGGGAGAGAAGTTCATTCATCCATCCATGTTCTCCACGAGGGGCAGAAGCGAACATCGGAAGCGATCCAAGACGTTCGTTTCAAGATGGATGGGAGGTATAACGATCTTCTTGGCAAAACCATGGGTTTTGGAGACATGTCCTCAGACTTTTCTGGTGAAATCAAGATGCTTCAGAACCGTCTATCCAACGTCGAGAACACTGTCGACCTCCACCTCGGAACTAATTTGGACGAAATAAGACGGGATATGAACAATAGCTGCAATGCTGTGATTCTCCTAGTTGAGGCAGAGGCACCCCCAAAAGTTCAGAGGGACATGGATAATCGGTGCATGATGATAAGAGAAACCGCGAGGATCCGAGGGAGGAAGCCACGCGAGGGAATCCAAATCCCGAGGCGAACTTTGGTTTCAGAATATAAAGATTGAGAAACTCGACCCATAAGTGAAGAGATGCTAGACGATTTTCATTCCATTGTGAAGGAAATCCCACTCCACATGTCATTCAATCAAGCTTGGAAGAAATACCCAGCAATGAATGAGCTCTTTTGGTATAGCAGGGAAGATAAATACGAGATCGAAGACCTGTTTGACGAAGCTTGGAAGAAGCTGTCTATGCCCAGAACATTGCACAAGCTCGAAGAACCAGGGTGCTTTGCCGTGCCATTCAAAATCTTTGGCTCTTACTTTGACAGTGCTCTGTGCGATTCGGGAGCCGTTATAAACCTTATGTCGGAGGCGGATGCAGAACGTCTGAAGATCGACAACATGAAACCCTCAAGGATGCGAATCGGGCTTGCAGATGGTACAACCACCACCACAGTTGGCATGATCGAGAACCTCCCTCTGAAATTTGGAAATTGCATCGTCCCGGTCGATTTTCAAGTGGCAAGAGCCCGTGGAAAGAATAATGAACCTCTACTACTTGGACGACCATTCTTAGCAACAGCAGGCGCCATTATGGATTGGCCGAATAGGAGAATGTGCCTCGCAAATTTCGACAAGGAGATCTTCTACCTAGCAGCACCCCCCGGTTTTGCTTCAAAACGCATTCGCTACACGGTCGAAGAAAAAAGAGGATGCAAGGTACATGAAGCCCTCGATGACTATCCAAGCACGGATGAAGACAAGGAGACCTTAAGGAGGAGGTCAAAGCGAGCTAAGGGGAATGCAAACCCTTTAGGTCCGTCATCCGCCTAAGACACTCAAGAAGTCGAGCTAACGACTTAAAACAAGCGCTTGGTGATATGCTCAAATTAATACCCTAAATAGTACTAAAGCAGTTGTCGTAGTATAGTTAGGGGTCGAACACAAGGACTCCAGAATTCACTCAATAGATTATATAGATCAGAATTAAGCTAAACCAAGCAATGCAATTGAAAGCAGATGCGTAAATTAAACGAGTTGTAAAACGATTGGAAAGAAGCTAGGTTCAGGGTATTTCTCAGGAATTCAACGAATGTAGGTAAACTAACTAACAGGATTCAGATTTAGCGCGGTTCTTGAACTCAAATCACTAAAGTAAAGCCAACCAACTCTCGTTGCGAAAACTATCTAAGTCTAAATCCTAGAATCTCAAATCTCTTTGCGAATCCTAAAGTCTAAACCAGCTTTTAATTTAAGTTTGATATGTTCACAAAACAACTAAACCAAATCTCTTTGCGAATAGTTATTTTGCTCACTCTAGGTTCTGTCAGGTAATTAATCGCACTCTCGTGCCTAACCAATTATCCTAGGATCTAAGTTCCAGGTGATCAGTCTAGAATTAGCTTTGGGAGCAACCTAAGGCGAAGAACTAGTTTAGATGGTGAATCCTAATCATTCAATTAACCTAACATTCAGGGAAAACCCTCGTGAGAACCCTGAACCTAACGAGAGAACTACTCAGACATGATAGTTGAAAGCATAAACATGACTGAAATAATACTCAAATAAATCATAAAAAGGAGAGTAACAAAGGGTTCGAAATCTTCTCTCGGATGAACAGAGTTTCAGACTTGTCTCCCTCAGATAGCTCTCTCCCCAAAACTCTGAATTCAAATCAAAGGTAAAAAGTTCTCTCCAGCCAAAGTGGCTTAAAACCCTAATATAACTCCTAAAACACGTTTTGGATTAAGTTGCAAATAATAAAGTCTTCTGGGCAATTCTGCAATTCTTCAACTCTTGAGAAAAGTCGCGCCTCGCGTCTGATGCAATGAGTATCGACCGATACTAGGCAGTATCGATCGATGCTAAGGCTCCAGATCGGGTACTCAGCTTCACGAGTTCCTGTCTTGCTCCAAAATGCTCCAATATCTCCAATCATGCTCCAAACGTGCTAAAACCTGTAAAAGACTCTAAAACACTACGAAATAGTATAAAGACTCTATAAAACGGACCTATATCATGGCCTAAAAGGGGTAAAAACCATGATATATCACTTGGTGGGAGACAACCCACCGGTACGTTTTTTATTTTATTTTCTCTTCTATTTTATTTTTCTTGAATCTGTTTAGCCTTCTTCCTCATTTATTTTCACACCAAGACGGTATGAAGTAAGTCTGGGGGAAGGTATCTATCGTTACTAACGCTATTTTCCTTTGTTCTGTTTACCTTTGAGTTATTTTTATGTTTGCTTTAAGTCATTCTGTTTTATTGAGTCAAAACTTGTTGGAGATTATGATCACGACCTTTGAATTTTTATATGATTTGCATCTAAGTGACCATTGTTGCAGGGCCAGTTTTAGATCAGACTAATGGAAAATCTAAAGGCTAACCGGTTTAATCAGAGGCATCCATGTTTCCAGAAAAATTCGAAAGCTTGAGCTAATTTATGCGCTCTTCCTTTTACCTCATCATCGTGATTGGTGTCTTCAGAGCTTGACTCCTCATTTGTATCTGGCAAGACAACATGTGTGAAAGTATGGTACTCCTCTCTCAAGTTTAAAATAAAAAGCAGAAATGATGAAATGATTTTCTTTCAAGTAAAGGGCTAGGAAAATTTTCATCGATCCCATTATTTTACTTCGAAGGAGATGATCACACAAAGTATGGAAGCGATAGGGCTAGGAAAATTTCCTGCGATCTCATTATTCGCCTACATCTTTGATTTAAAAAAGGGGATGAACCGGGGATTCAGTGGCAAACACCATCAATACTCGCGTCTTGTAAACCTTGATAAAAATATATACCCAAAGAAAAGAAAATAAGAAAAGAATAGTCTGGGGGAGGGAAAAGTACCAAAGGTTGTGTTGTTGTCTTGTCACGATATCGAAAGGGAAAGAGTCTAGAAGGTTTTTGGCACTATGATCTTTAATGAGACCCAGCTATGATAGCTTTGGATTGTTCTGTGAAATAATGAGTTGAACATGGGAGGCTAAGAATGCTTGCAGAGAAGTACATGGTGGTTCGATCTAGAGCTAGTGTGGCCATACATGGATCGCTAAGGTAATGGTCGTTGTGGAATTCTAAAGGAAATGTGAGTTTTCGTGTTTTCAAACTTTTTTGTCTTGCTTAGTTTTATGTTTGCTTAAGGACAAGCAAAAGGCTAAGTCTGGGGGAATTGATATACTTGGTTTTTACCATTTTCTATCGTATGTTTTGGTGTTTCTTTTAATCATTTTATCGAGTCAAAGTCCGTTTTAGAGTCTTTTAGTCTTTTATTTAGATATATCAGGTAAAAAGGCGTCTAAGGAGGAAATTGGAGTTACGAGAGCAAAAACGCACAAAACCGTGAAGAAAGAGCATAAGCGAGCGAATTTTCTAATAGCGCGGAAGTGTATTAGGTTGATTCGGGAACATATTGATCATGTTCGTTAAGGCTGATCTAGAATTCTATGAGCACATAAGTGGATTAGGGTTCTAGGTTTAGTAACCATGAGCACGGAAGTGGATTGGCTAATATTTAGGTTTGAGTTCGAAACTTGCGTTTAATTGTTCCTTGAATAGTTGTCTGATTCATGGTCTCTGGATTCTTGAGAATAATCCCTTGACCTAACGTTTTTCCCTTATTGAATTCACATCGTTTTAATTGCCTTCGTTACTTTTACAAAACCAACCATATTCTTGTCTTAGCTTAATTTCATAATTGTAGTGTACCTTTGGTCTCTGTGGATTCGATCCTAGAGTACTGCATTGACAACCGTTATGATTTCAGTAGTGTGAACTTTAGTATTAATTGACTGAGTGAAGACACTTAAATCAGGAAGCTAAGCATGAACCAGTTGGACCTGATGCACGCTCCAAGCCCTACACAACTAGACCGGGGTCGAGTAGGCGAGCTTTGGGATCGATACGGTCGAGTTCTTGGCCGAGAGGGTCGAGATCTAGACCGGGGTTGCTGAGACAATTGGAAAACGGTCTCTCCTTGTCTTCAACGGGAAAGGATGGATCGATGGTGGCGTGTTGAGAACCACAATAGGTGTGTCTGCCTATTGATACTTCAAGGAATTCTCTGTAGTCGGACTTAGCTCACAAACTAGAGAGAGAGATAGGGTTTTTGTGAAACAAAAACGAGGTAAAAACTTTAATTATTGTCTGCATAAAAGAGTTTATACCAAGGCCTTAGGTATTTAAAGAGAAAAACAACGCTAAAGAAAGAAAAGGAAGAAACCCTAAACAATTGGGCCTTCGAACAAGAATAAAAACGAAAATAGACTAAGGGATAAGAGGCCTCGCTGCTTGGTCTAGTGGGCTTGCAGAGAGTCATTAGATGGGCCAATGATATTGCGGATCGTTTGGCCTCGTTAAAAACCCATCTTCGCAAAACCTAGTGGGACAAAAACGAAGGGTGGGAAAAAAGCACACAAACGATCCACAAACCCAACTAATGACCTCCTTGGGCCTAAGTCGTCTCTGGTGAATTGAAGACGACCATAGATAAGTGGGCCACAGACTTGGGCTTGATGAGTGGCCACTTAGTGTTATCGACTAGAAGAGGGTCCAGCCGATATGCCTTCAGTGTTGGGGCGTTCTGGTCCGATTGGTATCGAGTCTTGGGATGATCCTTGGTGTTCTGGAAACTAGACTCAAAGAGCTTCGGATCCATATGTGGATCGTCTTCTGGATCGCCATGGATCATGTGTGGAACCAGCGTGAAAGAGTCGGCCCAATAGGTGCTCTCGGATGGGCCTAACGGCCTAGCGTCCGTTCTGAAGAAACCGTTGCGTCCGAGCTGGTCCATGAACATGTTGAACTTCTTTTCCATGCTCTTGCTCCTGGTTCTAGTCACGGGACTACTTGGCACAAGTGGTGCTTGGATGACTTGGGCCTTTGGCTCGATGTCCTCATCACTCCCTCCCTCTTCAAAAGGTTTTGACCCCAAAACGTCTTCACCTGCATCAAAACGAGCTAAGTCAGAAACATTAAACGTAGCTGACACTTTAAGCTCACCTGGGAATTCAAGCTTGTAGGCATTTTCATTGATCTTTTCTAAGATCTTGAACGGGTCGTCTCCGCGGGGCCATAGTTTTGATTTGCGTTGATCCGGGAACCTCTCCGGCCTCATGTGTAACCACACCCATTCTCCAACTTCAAAGGACACTTGCTTCCTGACTTTGTTGGCATTCTTCACACGTTGGGCATTGGTCCTTTCGAGCTGCTCCTTGACCGCTTGATGGAGCTTCTTCACTTCCTCGGCCTTCTTTACTCCGTCGAGATTTAAGAACTCGGTTTGAAGTAGAGGCGTAAGATCCATTGGCGTCTGGGGATTGAATCCATATGCCACCTGAAAGGAAGACAAGTGAGTAGCACTATGGACAACCATGTTATAAGCAAATTCAACAAAAGGTAAGGCTTCAAGCCAAGTTTTAAGATTTCTCCCTATAGCTCAAAGTAGTGTTCCGAGCGTCCGGTTGACCACTTCGGTTTGGCCATCGGTTTGTGGATGGTAGGTCGTGGAGAAGAGCAGCTTGGTGCCTAGTTTCTTCTAGAGGGTTCTCCAAAAGTGGCTCAGGAACTTGGTGTCTCGATCCGAGACGATCGTCCTCGGCACTCAATGTAGTCGGACAATCTCTTTGAAAAAGAGGTCCGCGGTTTGTGTAGCATCGTTCGTCTTGGCGCATGGAATGAAGTGCGCCATCTTTGAAAACCGATCTACCACGACAAAGATGGAGTCCTTGTGTCTGATCTTGGGCAACCCTAGCACAAAATCCATAGAAATATCAATCCATGGTGAAGTAGGAATCGGTAAAGGAAGATACAAACCGTGCGGGTGAACCCGAGACTTGGCTTTCTTGCAAGTGATACATCTTGCACAGAAAGTTTCGACTGTTTCTTGAGGTGTGGCCAAAAGAAATGCTCCTTAAGCATGGCAAGAGTCTTGTCCACGCCAAAATGACCCATTAGGCCTCCTCCATGCGTTTCTCGGACGATAAGCTCCCTTAGCGAGCATTGTGGAATGTACAATTGTTTGTCTTTGAAAAGATAGCCGTTATGGACATAGTAAGACACGTGGGCTCCCTTTCCATGGTTCTTGTATATCTCTGCAAAATCAAGATCAGATTCATATAAAGGAATAATCATTTCAAATCCTAGAACATGGGCTTCCATGGTGGAGATAAGCGCGTGTCTCCGAGATAGGGCATCAGCCACTACGTTGTCCTTTCCCTTCTTGTATTTGATTACATAAGGGAAGGTCTCCATGAACTCCAGCCACTTAGCATGCCGTCTCTTGAGGTTCGTTTGCCCTCTCAAATGCTTCAACGTCTCATGATCCGTGTGTATGACACACTCCTTCGCCAGTAGGTAGTGCTGCCACGTTTCCATGGCTCGGACTAAGGCGTAAAGCTCTTTGTCATAGGTAGGATAGTTGAGCGTGGCACCACTGAGCTTCTCACTGAAGTAAGCAACAGGCTTGCCTCCTTGAGTAAGAACAGCACCGATCCCTAAACATGATGCATCACACTCAATTTCAAACGTTTTAGAAAAATCGGGTAAAGACAAAATCGGAGCATTGGTCAAGCGATCCTTTAGGCCTTTGAAGGCCTCCTCCTGAGCGTCTCCCCACTTGAATGTCACATCCTTCTTGACGATGGCAGTGAGAGGTGCCGCAAGGGTGCTAAAATCCTTCACGAACCGTCGGTAAAAACTAGCCAATCCGTGAAAGCTCCGAACTTGGCTAATGTTCGTTGGTGTGGGCCATTCTTGGATGGCTCGGACCTTCTCATGGTCCACTCTAAGCCCTTGTGAACTCACAATAAAGCCTAAAAACACAAGTTCATCAGTGCAAAAAGTGCACTTCTTCAAGTTGGCGTAAAGGCCTTCTCGTTGAAGCGTCTTAAGTACTTGTTCCAAATGAGTTAAGTGTTCAGCTAGATTTCGACTATAAATGAGAATATCATCAAAGTATACCACTACAAACTTACTGATGTAGGGTCTTAAAACCTCATTCATAAGTCGCATGAAGGTGCTCGGTGCATTGGTTAGCCCGAACGGCATAACTAACCACTCGTAGAGGCCTTGCTTGGTCTTGATGGCCGTCTTCCATTCGTCACCTTCTCTCATCCTTACTTGATGGTATCCGCTCCTGAGATCAATCTTAGAGAACAAGTTAGAACCAGAAAGCTCACCAAGCATATCATCTAACCTCGGTATTGGATGGCGGTATTTGATCGTTATGTTGTTAATGGCGCGACAATCAACACACATCCTCCACGTTCCATCCTTCTTTGGCACTAAAAGGACTGCAATGGCACATGGACTAAGGCTTTCACGAACATAGCCCTTGTCCATGAGTTCCCTCACTTGCTTCTCTAATTCTTTAGCCTCCTCCGGGTTAATGCGGTATGCGGCTCGATCGGGTAACGGAGCTCCGGGAACGAAATCGATCTGGTGTTCTATCCCTCTTATGGGAGGTAAGCCCGGGGTATCTCATCAGGAAACACATCAGAAAATCGATCCAATAGCTTAGTAACTTCAGTAGGAAGTTGTTGCTCCATCACACTAGAACCTGCACTCAAAGACTCCTTAAAGATCATTAGTAATACCGGTTCTTTGCAAGTGATTGCCTTAGAGACATAGCTGGGCTTAATTAACAAGTTGTTCATGTTCGTATTGTCCTTTTCTTTTAACATCTTAACTTGAAGTTCATGTACTTGAGTTGGCGTGAGAGGTGTCAAGTTATACTTCTTCTTATCATGGACAAACGTATACATTTTACTTCTGCCATGGTGAATGGCGTCCTTATCAAACTGCCAAGGAATACCAAGAAGAAGATGGCCAGCTTGCATCGAAACAACATCACACACGACTTCATCCGAGTACTTGCCCACATTGAATGGTACTAGTATTTGGTCTGTCACTTGTAATTCAGCCTTATCATTTAACCATCTTAACTTATAAGGGTGAGGGTGTCTAGTTCGTTCTAGGCCGAGTTTAGTGACCATGTAGTCACTTGCTACATTGGTGCACGACTTTCCATCTATTACTAGATTACATACCTTGCCTCGGATGGAACATCTTGTATGAAAGATGTTGTCTCTTTGAGCTGTCTCGTCAAGATGAACCGTGAGGTTCAAGGCTCGTCTTATGACCAAGGACTCACCATATTCAGCTTCACAATCTACTTCTTCTGTGGCTGCTTCGATCATGTCCATATCGTCCTCATCATGGGACTCGTACTCGCCCGATTCCAAAACGATCATCACTCGGGGGTTTGGGCATTCTCTAGCCATATGTCCTCTGCCCTTACACTTAAAACAGGTTATGTCACGAGTTCTCGAAGTGCTGGGGTTAGAAAACTTACCTTGGTTAGGCTCGGACGCCTTAGAGTTGAACCTAGGGTCGATGGCGACCGCCTTGCCCTTGTCTGCGGCCTTAGGTGGGAAGGTCGTCTGGTTTTGGGGCTTGGCTCGGCTCTGGTCCCATGCTTGACTACTCCGAGTTCTTCCAGTAGCATAGGACTTCTTCTTCATGTGTTGCTCGGCTTGGATGGTGTGGTGTAGGATGTCTTTCAAGTCATGGTACGGAAGTTGCTCCACTTTGTGACTGATTCGCTCGTTTAACCCATCTAGGAACTGAGCCATGAGGGTTTCAGTGTCTTCATCCAACTCCAAGCGGTTCCTTAGGTGTTCGAACTCTTCAAAATACTCCTCCACACTCCTGGTTCCTTGGATTAACTTCCGAACCTTCTTTTGAAGGTCTCGGTGATAGTACGTCGGGACGTATCTCTTCTTCATGAGTTGTCTCATCTCTCGCCAAGTACGGACCTGAGGTGATTGGCTCCTCCTTCTGTCAGAAACCTCACGATCCCACCATGAGAGAGCATGGTCCGTGAGTTGAGCGACGGCCAATAGGCCTGGGCACGGGGCGGGTACCCGCTTTTTTTGGCCGACTTGCTACTTGACCCGCCCCGTACGGGTAGTGAAAATATTGGCCCGTACTTGGACCCATAAAAACGGGTACCCGCTGATTCAAGGTACCCGCCCAGATTTTTGATACTTGCGGGTACCTTGACCCGTACCCGTACTTGCAAGTTCGGGTACCCGCTCAACAAGTAATTACATTACTTGCCTTGCTTTTTCCATTACCTGTCTTGTTTTCAAAATTTCAAAACAGACAAAAATGTCCAAGTCTTAAACCTAAATAAATAGTACAATCTTAAACTTGGCTTACATAATAACACACGACAGACATGGCCAAAATATTAAACCAGACTTACATAATATTACACATGACAGAGCCAAAATATTACACTCGACAAAGACAAACATAATGAATCTTCAAAGTAGAATTGTAAACACACATCACTACATCAAAAATTCAAAACCTGCAAAGTGCAAACAAAACAACTTGTTTATTTGCACTGAATGAATAATTCAAAGTTAAAACCTTACCATATTCTTCCAAAGTTAAGTGTTCAAACTAGAACTGTAAACACTAGACACACATCAGAACCAGAACCTGCACAGAATAATTGAAAGTTAAAACCTTACCATTCATTCTTCTTCCTCCAAAGTTAAGCTTACTCCTTTCACCAATTTTCCATATTCAATTGAATTTGCAAACTTTGTCAAAAGAAGACAATTAGTAATCAATAGTGATGGATAAGAAAACAAGTATTGATAAAAGAAAACATACCTTCTTCTATAATTTCAAGTTGTTCAAACTGATCTTCCAAAGCTGGTGGTTCATAATCACTTCGGATCCAATCTTGAGTACAAAGTAAAGCTTCAACTGTTTTTGGAGTAAGAGAACTACGTTGAGGATCAATAACACGACCGCTTGTGGAAAAAGCTGATTCAGAAGCAACGGATGAGACTGGTATAGCCAATAGATCTCTTGCCATTTGAGAAAGAATCCTATACCTTGATCCAACCTTCTTCCACCAAAGCAGAACATTAAAGTGTGGATCTGACCTAGGAACACAGCTTTCACCTAAGTAGCTCTCTAACTCTGACTGATAAACTTTGTTTTCTTCGCTTTCTTCATGTTGCTCAATCAAAGAATCCAAGTCATAAGTCTCAGCTGACTCTCCAATCCCTTGAGAAGAAGTGGCTATTCCTTCAGACTCACTTGGTGTTTGATTTGAAGAACTATCAAACTTTTCCTCATAGTACTTAAATATCTGCTCTACAACATTTTCAACTTTCCTAATCAAAGTTTCAGCTATTCTATCAGAACCAGAACAATAGCTTTCTCGAATCAACCAGCTCACATACTTCAGTTTATACCGAGGATCAATAACACAAGCAACAAAAATCACTAAGTTCATGCTATTCAAATCTCCCCAATATTTATCAAACTTAGCTTTCATCTTAACAGCCATTGATTTTTGATTCATATCAGTCTTGTTCAAACCCATCTTCCTAATCATTAAACCAACTCCAAAAACCTCCTTCAAATAAGAATTTCTAGTAACATACCTGGTTGATGAAACTTTCAAGGTAGCATCATAGAAGAACTTCAAAATTGGCAAATAAGCCTTTGCATACTCCTAGTCTGATTCAAGAGGTGAACCATCTTATTTACCAAGCTCTACTAAGTACCTATCATCCTCTAACTCAAGCATATCAAAATCTCTCTTCTGTTTGCAGGCTGCTTCTAACATCAGGTATGTAGAATTCCATCTAGTTTCAACATCAAGGCATAGACCAACTATAACACCAAGCTTTAGGTGACTAAGACACTCTTTAAACTTGTTTAACCTAGTTGGAGAGGACCTAACATACCTAACAGCACAGCGGATTCAGCTAATAGAAGCTTTGTTTTATTCCAATCCATCTTTCACAACTAAATTCAGGATATGAGCACCACATCTCATGTGAAGGATTTGACCATCAACTACATTAGTTCCCCAAGACTGAAGTCTTCTTTTTAAGAATCTTATACCAACATCATTTGCACTTGCATTATCCAATGTAACTGTAAAAACCTTGCTAATACCTCAAGCTACCAAACACCTCTTAGCATTTTCCCTATAACTTCCCCTTTGTGACTTAGAATTTGACAAAAGTTGATTATCTTTTTCTGTAGATTCCAATTTTCATCAATGTAATGTGCGGTTAGGCACATGTAATTGATATTCTGAACAGATATCCAAGTATCAGTTGTAAGAGAAACACTCCCTTTGTGTTTCTCAAATAACAGTTTCAACTTCTTCTTTTCTTCAAGAAACAAACTGATGCAATCTCTAGTGATAGTCCTACGGGAAGGGATAGAAAACCTAGGCTGAAGAGTGTATACAAATTCTCTAAAACCTTCCTTTTCCACAATCCTAAAAGGCAACTCATCCTTTATAATAAACCTACCTAGAGATTTTCGGCAATCAACATTGTCAAATTCTAAGTAGGATGAAACAGTTTCAGTATTCTTGTTTTTCTGATGCAGTGTAGATTGTTTATATCTTTTACCAGTAATAGTTTCTTCTGCAATTTCAGGATGAAGTTTTTTACATCTTTTCACATGTTTAAGCATACTGGTAGTGTTGACACCACTTGCTGATTTATATTTAATTAAATCACCACAATGATTACACTTTGCGCTATCTCCTTTCTCTGTTTTTTTTTTAAATTATCCCAGGCTAGAGATCTTTGTCTAGGAGTTACCTTAGATTCAACCGATTCCATGGTTGGAGCTTCCGTATTTGTTTCACCAGCACGTGATGCAGGTGCTGAAGGGCCAGCATTGTCTGCATTTGATTATGTGTTTTGTGACTCCATCTACGAAATAAAACAACTTGTTAATAAGCTTATGTGAATCACTAAGCAAGAGGCAGAGGTACAAAGAATAAAAGCTATAATGTGTAAGAAAGTTTCATGTCTTTGAAATCACAATCATATAATGGCTTTTATATAGCTATAACGTGTAAGAAACAGGAAAGCACAAGACAGAGGTACCATTTCAAATACAAGTTGAAGCCAAGAGCATCAAAATCAAAGCAAACGGCATATCCCATCTTTGATACATATCAATTAAAGATCATTACAAGTTCCCAATCATTTTAATATCAACATCTTGACAAGATCCAACATCAAAATCTATCTTATTTGATTTTTTTTAAAATAACAATACAGTTTCCGTGAAATTGGTTTCTTCACTATCCCCTGAAGTAGGGAAAAAAAAAGTCAATCCAAAGAACTTAGATTTGAGTCTTTAACTGATACAAAACTCTGATTAGTCAAAGTGTATGGATTCATCATCGTTTTCTAGAAACTAGAACTCGTTAAAACAACCCATTCGAAGCTATAATCAAAAGCGTTGGTTTTTAACACAAGGCCTCTCACTTGGAAACAACCTAAGCATCACTAACCTCGTCTTTAAGAACACTAAGATCCATGATTCGAAATACAAATCCAGAAAATGAGAAGACTTTATGATAAATATGACATAACCATCCAAAACCCACAATTTCTTTGGGCAGAAATAGGCAAATCTTACTCTTCCCGAGTTACAAAAGTCTCATCTAAAAGCGGAAACAAGTAAGAGAAGATTCCCAAGTTACACGTTATAACATATCAAAATCGTTTTAAAATCAAAATCTGAAGCAAATAAAGTTCATCCTCATCTTAAACAATCTAAAAAAAAAAGAGAGCATATCCCATCGGCGAAGCAAGCAGCGATGATCGAACAAGAAGAAGAAGAACAACATCGGCGAAGCAGAAGCATAAAAATTCATCGACTTACCGTCAACGGCGAAGAAGAACAAGAGATCGAACAGGAAGAAGAAAAACAACAAGAGATCGAGTGAGATGTGAGAGGCGATGAAGTGAGGCGATTTTTTTCTCTCTAGATCTAGGGTTTGCGTTTGGGAAACGTGCGAGAGACTGAGGGAGTGAGGCGATGGAGATTGGAGACTGCTTTAGGCTTTTAGGGTTTCAAAAGTGGTGGGCCAAATGGGCTTAAGGTTTAGGAGAGAAAATTTTAAGTTTATAAATGGCCCATAAAAAATTAAAAATGACACATAACTGACATAAGTTCATGACATTAACGGGTACAAGTAGCAAACCGGGTAACGGGGAACAAGCCGGGTAACGGGACAAGTAGTCAAAAAAAATTTTCGGCTTGGACTTGTCCCGTTACTTGCAAGTATTTCGTTAACTCACCTTGATACTTGGCTTGGACGAGTCGGGTACCCAGTTTTACGAGCCGAGTACGGGACGGGTCGAATGGGTCGGGCGGGTAACGAGTACTGATGCCCAGGGCTGACGGCCAAGATGTGCTCCATGCGTTGCTCCCACTCCAAGTATGTTTCGGGATCAACTCGGCCAGCAAAGGTAGATGCCTTGAGCTTCATGTCCTGAGAATGATGGTGCCGCGGTAAGTCACCTGCTGCCTCTCCCAAGTCGTCTTGCCTTGGAACCCTTCTTCTCACCCGTGGTTGATCTTCCTCCGGGTTGGCGTCTAGGTCTTCGCCATAACCATTAACACGTGGATGTGGTCTTTGTTGGGGATTGGCTTGAGGCTGCTCCATGTGGTCGAGCCTCTTTACCACTCTTTGTAGTTGTTGTTGCATGGCGGTGATGGCTTGCATGAGGAGGGCGTTGGGATCTTAGGGGGCTCCATTGTTCTCCATAGTCCCTTGCACACAAACTTCAAAAGCGTATAAATGGATTCCAGCAAAATAAATCGACAAAGACGAAGAAAACGAAGAGAAAATTTCACTTAAATCGATTGATGCTAACACTCAGGCATATGGTATCGATCGATGCTAACACTCAGACTTATGGTATCGATCGATGCTACTATGGTATCGATCGATGCTCCTATGGTATCGATCGATGCTCCTATGGTATCGATTGATGCTCCTATGGTATCGATCGATGTTCCTATGGTATCGATCGATGCTAATACTCAAACCTATGGTATCGATCGATGCTAACACTCAGATACCCAATGACAACAGAGACCAGCACGAACCCTAGTTTCTTTTTTTCTTCTTTTTTTTTTTTTTTTGTACTAACAACCTAAACAAGAACAAAACATGTACATAAAATTAAAAAAGAGATAAGGGAACGATTACACCTCAGATCGGCACGATTAAACAAGAACAAAACAGGTACATAAAATTTCTGATTTTCCCTATTTTGCTCTGGAAACTCCCTATTTTGACATAATTTGACCTAGACCTATAAATACTCTATTTTTAGCCTCTTTGACGGCACACCGCTAGATACACAACTTTTACAGACACTTTTATTTGCTTTGTTCTATTGAGACTTTTGGAGACCATTGTAAGCTTTGGAGAATAACCTTTGTATCCATTGAGAAGATTTCTAAACCCTTTCTCTCTTAATCTATACTATGTCTTCTTCATCTCTTTGCTTGTTCTCTATTTCCATGTCTGAGTAGTTCATTAGTTAGGTTTAGGGTTTCAAGGGGATCCATGAATCATTGAATTAGACACAGATAGGGATTTAGCTTTTGAGGTTTTCGCTTATTGTTGTGTTTACTGCTTAGGCTTGAGCTGACCGCTAGGTCTATGAACTAGGACTTAATCTAATAGCGCAGAAGTGTGAAGATTGCTAGAAAGAGCATAAGCGAGCGAATTTTCTAATAGCGCGGAAGTGTATTAGGTTGATTCGTGAACATATTGAACCTGTTCGTTAAGGCTGATCTAGAATTCTATGAGCACGGAAGTGGATTAGGGTTCTAGATTTAGTAACCATGAGCACGGAAGTGGATTGGCTAATATTTAGGTTTGAGTTCGAAACTTGCGTTTAATTGTTCCTTGAATAGTTGTCTAATTCGTTGTCTCTGGATTCCTGAGAATAATCCTTTGACCTAACGTTTTTCCCTTATTGAATTCACATCGTTTTAATTGACTTCGTTACTTTTACAAAACCAACCATATTCTTGTCTTAGCTTAATTTCATAATTGTGAGAATTGTAGTGTACATTTGGTCTCTGTGGATTCGATCCTAGAGTACTGCATTGACAACCGTTATGATTGCGGTAGTGTGAACTTTAGTATTCATTGACTGAGTGAAAACACTTAAATCAGGAAGCTAAGCATGAACCAGTTGGACCTGATGCACGCTCCAAGCCCTACACAACTAGACCGGGGTCGAGTAGGCAAGCTTTGGGATCGATACGGTCGAGTTCTTGGCCGAGAGGGTCGAGATCTAGACCGGGGTTGCTGAGACAATTGGACAACGGTCTCTCCTTGTCTTCAACGGGATAGGATGGATCGATGGTGGCGTGTTGAGAACCACAATAGGTGCGTCTGCCTATTGATACTTCAAGGAATTCTCTGTAGTCGGACTTAACTCACAAACTAGAGAGAGAGATAGGGTTTTTGTGAAACAAAAACGAGGTAAAAACTTTAATTATTGTCTGCGTAAAAGAGTTTAGACCAAGGCCTTAGGTATTTAAAGAGAAAAACAACGCTAAAAAAAGAAAAGGAAGAAACCCTAAACAATTGGGCCTTCGTACAATAATAAAAACGAAAATAGACTAAGGGATAAGAGGCCTCGCTGCTCGGTCTAGTGGGCTTGCAGAGAGTCATTAGATGGGCCAATGATATTGCGAATCGTTTGGCCTCGTTAAAACCCCATCTTCGCAAAACCTAGTGGGACAAAAATGAAGGGTGGGAAAAGAGCACACAAACGATCCACAAACCCAACTAATGACCTCCTTGGGCCTAAGTCGTCTCTGGTGAATTGAAGACGACCATAGATAAGTGGGCCACGGACTTGGGCTTGATGAGTGGCCTCTTAGTGTTATCGACTAGAAGAGGGTCCAGCCGATATGCCTTCAGTGTTGGGGCGTTCTGGTCCGATTGGTGTGGAGTCTTGGGATGATCTTTGGTGTTCTGGAAACTAGACTCAAAGAGCTTCGAATCCATATGTGGATCGCCTTCTGGATCGTCCTGGATCATGTGTGGAACCAGCGTGAAAGAGTCGGCCCAATAGGTGCTCTCGGATGGGCCTAACGGTCTAGCGTCCGTTCTGAAGAAACCGTTGCGTCCGAGCTGGTCCATGAACATGTTGAACTTCTTTTCCATGCTCCTGCTCTTGGTTCTAGTCACGGGACCACTTGGCACAAGTGGTGCTTGGATGACTTGGGCCTTTGGCTCGATGTCCTCATCAGGACCAGTTGCGCCAGTTGCACCCGTTGGTCCCATGACCAAAGCTCGAACTAAGAAGAAACGGATTAGCTCAACAACAATGTTTGATCCATGAATTTCAAGTGGATCAACAAATGGGTATGTGACCCATTTGCACTCTTTTTCCCTTGTTTTGGTTTTGTCCCAATGGGTTTTCCAAAGTAAGGTTTTTAATGAGACAAATGAATCACATTCTCTAAGCCTATTTGTTGATCAAGACCCAAAGTCCAACAAGAATTTCGACCAAGATGAGATTGGGTCACTTGTGTTCTAAAGCCCACACGAAATTACAAGCCCATCAAACCCAGCATGTGCAAATTCGACCAAAGGAAGTGCAAGGGTCTTCTTTTGAATTCAAACTTGTGTTTTAATGTTTTATCTTTCCAAAACTCTTTCTCTCTCTTTCATGTAGCCTTGTTTTTTTCTTTATATGTTCTTTGTAACTCATTGTCGAAACCTATCTAATCTTATTATCAAAAATCTCTTTTCAAAGTTAGATCACTTGTTGGTGAGTTATATCCAGCAAAACTTCGATTTCTTTTGGTGTGTAATATCCAAGAGGATCGGTTGGTAAATCAAAGGTCTTCCGCAGCCTTTGTGTGACCCTTCATCTCCACAACCCTTGAAGCAACTTGTTACTTGCAAGGCCTATCCAGTTCGTATCCAGTCTTTAGAGTGTCGATTCAAGGAGTTTCTTATTAAGTAGACTCTATGGGACGTATCATTGACATACTCTGGCATTGTTAGGCGAAGTTTAATAAACGACTACTTTACAATTCCATGCAAGTTATGTAAAGCCTGCAGATTCAAACTATTTAAAGGATGAACACATCTTGTTTGTCATGTTTCTGCAAAAAAATTCAAGATATTTGACAGGATTGGGGTTAGGGAGTAAGCGGAGGGCAATTAGGATTATAAAGCATCTTTTCCATCAACATCATTTTTATAAGGTGGCTACGTGGTTCACCAAATAAAAATGATTTTGTTCAAAGCTCCTCCGTTCATGATTTTGGTCTAACAAAAGAAACATGTACACTTTTACCCTTTGTTATAATGATCTAAAGGTTACCAATACAGTTGAAACTATCATCTACCAATAAATTACCAAGCTTTAGCATTTTATTCAAGATTTGAGAAGCAACCATTATAGTACCAATTTTTTGAGAATTTGTATTACGCTCAAGAAGTTTTCTTTATAGTGATCAATTTACATCATTTAGAGCCTTTAATGCAAGATCATATATACAAATAAAACCCAAAAAAAAAGATCAAACACAAAATCGAAGAAATTCAAATAATAAAAGTATACATTAAGATCAAACCTGCGAAAACGTTTCATCGTTCGTTATCTTGTGGGAATGTTACAATATCTAACACTAATTGCCTTTGAAATGGTTAACAAACAGCAATGGCTGTCATCTCGCAACCAAAATTCAATGAAATGAAATGTTTGACAAGGAAATCATCTTGAGAGATGTTAGGAGGTTTCATCATTTCAACAATGGAGATTATCGGTGGAAGACGAACTAGTACAGAAAATTCTTCATTTTATCTCTTGCAAGTGTTGATTCTTGTATTATTCTGTTTTAATATAATAATAATTAAAAAGCTGAGGTTTCTCACTGAAAATTGAGAGAATAATATAATATACAAACTTAAGATAAATAAATGCATATTATTGTGTAATGTGAATATCTCAACCTCAGCTATGCAACTTCACATCAGGGTTCCTTATAGATTTGAGCCACATATCTGCCATAACCCTAGACGACAAGCTCCACAACAATTCTTCTTCTTCTTCCTTCTCTTTTCTCTTAACATTACTCTTCTTCTTCCCTTTCTTCCCCATTCCATACTCCACAAGCCATTGTGCCGCCGTCAACCTCCGCTTCTCCGCCGCATTCCTCTTCACTCCCCCAACATGCAAACTACCAACCTTTAACCCTTTCTCCTCCTCTTCGGCCTGCACCGCCACCACTACCGTCCCTCCCACCGCTTCATATCTTCTTGTCGGATCTCGTAACTGCACTGTCGCCAAAACGGTCAGCGATTTCTGCGTCCGATTCTCCTTGAGCCACTCGTCGAGTGGAATGGTCGATTCAAGTGGATTCCGTTGACCTTTAGCAGCTGAAACCTCGAAAGGAGCATCTTCCTCCGTCATATCAGCTTGAATCTTTAGTCCTTCAATCACCATTTCTTCCAATTTCTGTAAAGAAACGGCTAAAACCTCCTCTGCCGAATTCAGTGGATTCTCCTCCACGTTCCAGATTCCTGTCATTATCCTCTCTCTTCTTCCGCTGTTCATCGCATTAGCCATCGTTTTAACAGCTGCAACCGTCCTCGCTGCGCTCGTGTTCGCTCGCTCTTTGTTCCTCCCTTGTATAATCGCTGAAGCTATTCCTTCAAAAGCCACTTGCTCCCCTGTTTTCCCCATAAGCTCGTCTATGGCCATAAGCGAAGATATCTTCGAGTCAAGCTCCTTACCCAAACCGGTCATTCTGTGAAACAACTCGAATCCAGTCGCTGTTCCAGCTTCTGGTAGTACAACAATCTGTTTCGAGATTTGCATCACGAGTTTAGGAGTGTCTTTCCTCATGACCATTGTGTCAAAAGGGTTCATAGAAACTAAGTAACCACCGTCTCTTGTCTGAACAACGCAACCGATGCCTTTACCCAGATCTGAGAGGTAATTCTCAGATTCTTCGTCAACAGATTCGCTAGACCGCAGCTCGGAGATCTTCATTTTGTGCTGGTAGAATTTGAGATTCTCGGTTTCTTCATCTTCAAGCAGCTGAAGGAACTCCTTTGTCACTGTCTGTTCCTCTTCATCTAGTCTTGGTGACTCTGTTTCACCTTCTGTTCCATTATTATCGTCTTTCATCATCGATTCAAGCGCTTTGATCTGCTTTGCAATTGAATCTAACTCAGTTAGTCTCATTATGTGCCGTGGATCATCAACATTAACATGTTGTTCCTTCGCCTCAACGGATCTTTCGCCTATGGTTCCATCGGATTTCTCAGTTTCCATGTCGTCATCAAACTCGACTCCTTTGTCCACAACTTCAAAATCAGGTTCCTGATCATCTCCTTTGTCAATAACTTCAAAATCAGGTTCTTGATCATCTTCAACTCTCTGTTCTGCTTCCTCTGTTTTGTGCCCCGGTTTCTCCTCGGGTTCATCCAGATTCAAATGCTCAATCCCTTGAAGATCCGATGCAGATTCCGCACCTGTAGCTGGGGTCCAAGCCTCGCTGCGGCTCGTCATCTTAGGGCTCGGGACACTAAACGACGTTTTCGATTGCTTTCGCCCAAAGGAACCAGAGAAATTCTTAGATTTACTGCTCGGTTTTATCCCTAATTCACCTTGCTTACTGTAAATCCCAGCTCCACCGTCTTTCTCCATGATCTGAAACCCTAATCTCAGAATCAGTTCACCTCCTTTAGCTTTACCTGAAAGCCCCCAATTCATATCCCATTGCCTAACCCTAGCTCCTTCGTAACTCATCTTCTCCACAGACTCTTGAATCAACTCGCTCAAATCCACCACATGTCTTCCAAACTCCAGCTCTTTAGCGTCCACGGCGAAAAGATAAACTAAAAACGGACGAGCCTCGAACTTCGCCGGCGCACCTTTCCCATTCGCCGCCGAGTAGTACACGTGACATTTGATGAACAGCGTCTCTTCGAAATCCGCAAATCCTTGAGAAACCCGACACGGCATCGTCTGGACGGCTCCGTCTTTCGTTTCCTTCTTCCTCACGCAAACCCCTAGTCGTAAGCCGTTCATCGACGCCGGTAGATTCTGCGCCGCCACGACCTCGACCGATAACAAACAGCTCAGCTTCTGCATTCCGATTCGGACCAACCCGCGAATCGGTTTCCAATTCCATATCCCTTTTCTCTCATCCTTCGCGTTCGATCCCAATAGTGACGACTCCTCTGGTCTCTTGATGCTTCTGTTCTGATTCGCGTTCACACTCTCTTCCTCCTCTACCTCAAGCTTCGGTCTTGACCGCCATGGAGACAGCGACAAACGCCGAGACCGCGGTTTCGGTACTGTCACATCCTCGGCTCGTCCTTCATCGGTAGACGTCACGAGAGACGGAACGGAACTACGAGGGAGAGCGAGAGAATTAGTTCTCCGACCAACTGCAGCCTGAGGTTTCAGGTAAAGGTTTTCACTTAAGGTTTCGAGTTCCGCGAGAAGCTGCGTGTTGGAACTTCGGCTACCGGAATATTCAGCCGCCATCAATTTGGGTTTTTTTGTTGTCCCTAGAAGAAGGATAAGGAGGATGAGGGTTTATTTGGGGAAATCAAGATTTTGTTTTTTTTTGTGAGGTGAGGATTAGTGATAGGTTCTCGTTTTTGGTACTATCCGAAATGGGAAAATTTATTAATTCGTGAAGGGATTGGATGAGGATTGAGAATGTCGTGGCCTTGTGTCTGAGCTCTCAAACACTGAAAGAGACAAACATCTGGTCCCAGATAATTTAATTGTCACGGTGTGGTTTCGTTCAACGTTTCAGATCGTTAGCCCTAAGCTATTGTGTGGTTGTTAGAGTTTGTGAGATGTTGGAACTCAACATGTTAATTGCGGTTGCAATATAGTACTCCCTCGCTAAAAACACGGAGATTAAGAAAATTATTTTTCTTTAAAAATATCATTTTATATATAAGTTAAAAACAATTCAGTCAATCATAACAAAATCTGCATAATATAATTGGTCACACGGTTTTCAATAATGGTAAAAGTTACATTGAAATGTGAGAACATCTTATATTTTGAAACAAAAAAAAATCTCTAAAACATCTTATATAAAGAAACGGAGGGAGTATCGTTTATCGGAATAAAGATCTACTAGGATTTAACTATTTAGCGCAAGGTAATTTTTTAAAATAAATTGTTTTGAAATTTAAAAAAATACTTTTATCTTAATTTTATGATATGGATCACTAATGATTATAGATAAAGCTTTCAATTTGTAATAATTTATCTATTTAACCCGTTTTGCAATGAACTAAAATATTATTCGGGCTAACCCGCAAAAATATATAATCTTGAAAACATAACTCTAATATGCACCGTTAAATGACTCTGCTTTTTGTGGCTAGTCTACAAACTTTAAAAAAAAAAATAGTTTTCTTGTGTCTAACTTTTTATAAAATTAGTAAAATATTTTTCAATTTTTGTTTTGATATATATTTAAATAAAATATAATAAATTATGGTGAAAAATATAGCAAGATTTTGAATAGATTTTTTTTTAAAATATATATGAATTGATTATTATTTTAAAATATATAATATTAAAAATAATTAAGAAATTAAATAATAAATAACCTTTTTAATGCAAAATAAATACTTTTCATATTCTAATCAATAATTTTAAAAGACTATTATATATTTTCCTATTTCAATTATTCTTTTTGTTATTTGTAATAGCATTTTCATGTAATAACTTACAAAATAAAGTTTAATTTCAAAAATGTATTTTTAAATAATATTATAAAGATATATAATCTTCGAACACCGGATATCCATGGTTTTTTAGATTAAAACCGGATATCCATCCGCAGATTTTTAAAGACTATTTCCGAAGGTGAGCTAGCGCCTCGGCAAAAGTTTCTCGCAAACCCATCACGAGTTAAGCACCTAAGCCGAAATCCAAGAATCAGGTGATTAAGCAAAGTGATCTAGTTCGTATTGAGAACTATTTCGTATTAAGCAAAATGCGTAGCCTTTATTTTAAAAAAATGTTAACTCGTCAACACTTCTTTTGAAGGACTTAAAACCTCCTCCTAAGATTAAGATTACAGAACCAGAACACAATTTTAGTACACTTTGAAACTATAATAATTTTTGAATCTTTTGATGTTTTAAAATAATCTATATACGTCTCTGTAACTACACTTTCAATCTAATGGGTTTACCGAATTAAAGCTTCTTTCTCTGTCGAATCCTCGTGAATGTCTTGATCCCGAAGTATCGTTCACTGATCCATCGAGCTTTCTCTTCTTGCTTCCCGCCTTGTACACGTCTTCTTTCTCATCCATGAGCGACAAGAATTTCTGCAGACGAGTAGAACGCAAGGAGGAGGAGTCATGATTCTCTCTCCCAATGGCATCATTGTCCTCGCCAGGCTTTGCATTATAGAGCTGACGGATGATCTGAACAAAGTAGAGAAAGAGAGCAAGGACACACGCAACTCCGCATATGAGAAACAGTCCCCAGAAGCTTTTCAGGTGAAGCCTGTCTGATTCGAGCTCCGCGTTCTCTAAAGTGCACGCATTCTTCATTAGCCACTTATCGTGGATCCTCTGCAGATCTCCGTTCTCTGCCAGCTCCAAGATCGCTGTTGACAGATCTATTGCTAGAGGAGAGTCTCTAGGAAATGCCTAAGTAAAAAATCCATTCATAGTTAGGAAATGATCATAAGAAATTAACCATACCGAACCATAATCTTTCAAACCGAATGGAAAAAACATATTTATACTTAACAAAGCGAACAAACTGATAACCAACCAAACCAAACAAAAATGCCCAATGCCAAACCCCTTATTCAAATAATTAACAAGCGCCTACAAAGCTAATGCATTTTGGAGATATATGAAGACTTACAAATCCCCAGCCACTTTTGGTGAACTCCTGACCGACTATCCTATAGGCACAATTGCTGGAGAGGAAGAGTTCGACATAGGGACGCTCGTCGACAATTGCAGCAACGCCTTCTTTGTGTGGTCCATCTTTTAAAGCCTTGGCATAGGCTTCAGGTGATCCAAGTGGGACAAGTCGTGACTCTGATATGTTGAGCTCATACCTCAAATAACGCTCTGCAAACGAACCCACCTGGTACCCAATCCGTTCATCCATTTCTCTAAGGCTGTCAATTCCCTTGATAGGTGAGGAGAGCTGCTGAACCGTCAAAATCGATGTGAGACTAGCCGTGTAGCTCGAGTTGATTATTAGTACCACGAATAGCCATATAATCAGAACCAACCGCCCAAGTGTACTAACTGTGTTCTCTCCTGCGAAAACCAAGGGAAAGGCTCGGGTCAGAAAAAGCCAGCAACCACCAGTGAAATGCTAAGTTTTCTATTCTCTTTTTTCCACGTACTATGCGCGAAAAACATGGTTGAGAAGCTAAACCTGCAGATATCAGACAAACAGTTAGTGGTTCAGCCTAGGAAATCATGAAGTTGATCGACCTCCTACAAGATAAAATGGGACTTGTGTTTTCTTTGTTACTCCTCTGAAATATAGTAAAACTGACCAGAGAATTGTGACGCATTGTCTCTTAGGTGGGCCTCTGAATTCATCGTTAATCCTATGCTCCAAGATCCAAACAACAATGCCGACAAAGAGAAAGCAGCAAGCCGTGACTGCCCACATAAGTCGATTGAAAGGTCGGAGAAAAGCCCAAGCTCCTGAATTCAGTTTCTTAAAGGGAGCAACAACAACTAGTCCAGATGCTGCATACGGTTGTGTAAAATCTACAATCTTTGTCCGGTTTGTTACGATGGCAACATCACCCACTACCCCATCGAAAGTCTGCAGTAATTTCATTTTAAAAGTAAGAAGCAATGAAAACAAAACCAAAAATTGTAGCGGAAAAAAACTTTTACTAGAAGAATGTAATGGGCACTCACACCAGTTGTTATCATCTCAACCATATGCGTGTAGCTCGGATTCTCCTTTCCATCTCCATAAGGAAAAAACTTGACAGGGACTGCGTACGGTAAGAGGTTCACTGCAGCTGTGAAAACATCAATGCAGAACCCTTTGAACATATTCTCGGTTCCACGAATCTGTGACACAAACTCCTTGTAACTGACGCGACGAGGCACGCCAATCTTGAGCTCTTTCCCATTGTTTGAGAAAACCCATCCGCGTGGCTTTTGAAACGTTTCTCCCGGCCAAATAACATGCCTTAGTTTCGGACTTGTTGTACCAAAAGACATATTTGGTTGCTTATTTTTGTAGAGTGACTCAGGTGGCACAACTGATAAACCAGAATGATT
Source organism: Eutrema heterophyllum (assembly GCA_002933915.1). Classification (NCBI taxonomy): domain Eukaryota; kingdom Viridiplantae; phylum Streptophyta; class Magnoliopsida; order Brassicales; family Brassicaceae; genus Eutrema; species Eutrema heterophyllum. The sequence goes on from PKMM01056786.1 coordinate 365,585, forward strand.
TGACCAGTAGCCTATTTGGCGAACACCAGTCCCCGCCACATTGATAATATCATAAGCGGGGCGGATCCGAGACCTATCTGGAGTGAACTGAAGCGGTCCTGTTAAACCAACTATTTGCGTTCTGAGGATATCCTTAAGCAGAGTTTCTCCACCATCAAAGACGGTCATCGCTTCTAAGTTGAGGTTTCCGCTTTTCCCCACGGCATCAAGCATTGAGTCATTCGAAAAAGATATTTTCCCATCGTGTTTGAAGTACTTATCTAAAGCACGCGCTAAGAGCATAACCGAATCATAAGCATAGAGACCATATGTGTGAAGAGCCAAAGGAGCACCAGGAATCTTACGCCACCTCGAGAAAAACTCCCGCTTTAAATTCGAATCAGGCGTGTGCGGACGCAGAACAAGAACACCTTGAATAGTTTCCAGTCTCTCAGCGGGAAGGGGAGACGAAGAGTCAAGAGTAGTAGACAACCAATCCGTAGCAATCCAAACATACCCATTTCCCATCATTCCAAGATACTTGGCCTCCTTAAAAACCGCAAAACCTAATTCCGAGTAGACATGAATCACAATGATTCTAGGCTGAAGCAACATGATCTTAATAAGTATGTTCATGATCTCGTTCTTATTCGCTACATTATCCGGATGTAAACCGGCCTTGTAAGTGATTCTCAATCTCCTACTCGCAAGCTTATCGTTAAGCGCAGCCACACCATTCCGTCCATAATCATCATCCACAAACACAGCTATTACTTCTTTCCAACCGTAGAAGTCTACAATTGAAGCAATAGCATCCATCTGGTATAAATCGCTCTGACTCGTCCTAATGAAATACGGGAATTGGAGCGGCGACATTACAGGATCCGTTACAGCAAATGAGAGAAGAGGCACACGAAGTTCATTAGCCATATGAGATATCATATGAGCAACTACAGAACATTGTGGTCCTATGATCCCAACTATGTCCTTCTCCATAAACCTCAACGCTACAACAACAAACAAATTCATTACCAAACAAATCAAAACTAAAACATTCCAAAATAGACATCTCTCAGACAAAATGTACCTTCAACCATGCCCATAAAACCACTGCAATTGGAGTTCTGCATTGAAACTTGAAGATGTATTCCTCGAAGGATGTCGCGATTTGAATTCACATCTTTCACTGCCTCATTAATCGCAATCTTAGCAACTTTGCCAATCACCGAATCGAAACTGAATATTGAACCAATTTTAACAATTGTTGGTTTCCCAGAATGTCCTTTTCCGAACAATCCAAGACAAAGACAAGACAAGAACAACAAATAACAGAGCTGCTTCATCTCTGCTACAAAGACAGGAGAGAAACAAAGAAAGATGTTGACTTTTTAGAAGTTAAAATTGACCCATCGATCGGAAGATGATTGTGATCAAGTAGGACCAAGGAAACCCATAAATTATGCGAATTAAGTGAATCGAACGAATTAAATTAGTGAGCTGTACCTTTGCTTTTTTGTTGCTTATGAAAGCCAACTAAAGCTTCTGCGATTTCTAATGAGTTTTTTTAACCAAATATGAGAGAGAGAGAGAGAGAGAGAAGAATTGAAGAAGGAGAAGAAATGGGCAAGAACAAAGTGACGGAATCAGATTCGCTGATGAATTGAGGTTAATCCCAACCTCATATTCTTCAAAGAACTGAGGAAGCAGACATTCACGTGCACTAGCTTAGCCAATAAAGAAACCTTTCAACCTTGTTTCTTTTCGCTTGGGATTTTTTAATCTTGGCTCTTTTTTCTTTTCTTTTTAGTCAATTACATGAAAAACAATGATAGAGAGTGAAATTAGAGAAAAGACCATGACAGACACAATGCTAAATTATTGTTGGAGTTTAGAGGACTTAAAGGTGAAATGCTCCATTTGGTCTAACTATATTCTAAAATATTCTTCATGTAATAAGCAATTTCTTTTTGTTTTTTTTTTAATTCGATAAAGCGGCGCAAAATCCAAAAAACCAATCAAAATTTCCATAATTATATACCCAACCACGATTTGGATCAGTTAAAGTCGAGATCCGCTATAATCCAGTCGGATCTAGCTATTATTTAATGTTTGGATATTTTTTTTTTATCATTTTAGCAAAAAGTATTTCCATCTTCGTTAATCTCTTTCATTTTTTTTTCAATTATTTCAACATCTTTGATGACCTCTGCATTCAAAACACTTATGCGTTGCTCTTTATCCAAAGACTTCAGATAGACAGAGATGTCCTCATTATCCAAAATATAGAATTGTCTCTGAGTTTTCACTACTATTGGAATGTAACTTAGTTTCAGCTTCGTCGTAGATTCAGATACCCCAACCTTCATGCATATCATATCCACGGACACCGAGTAAGTTATCTCCTCCAAACATGATGTCTTAAACATTACACCGTACATGCAACCTTCTCTTGAAATCGATTAATCCTCTTCTCCAGACTTTGAATATTATCCTCCATAATCAAAAAATATGTTTGTGATCATTGTCTCCTGAATAGAGAATAAGAACCTACATTAGAACCTTTTCACTTCACTCAGTAATACCAATAGGCCCCAGTAATACCAATAGGTCCCAGTTATACCACTTGCCTCAGTAATATCAATTGTTTCCAGTTATCTTGTATCAGCAAATTGGGTGAAATCGAGGCTAAAACTATATTCTACCTACGATTCAGGGCATCATACGATTCTCTACGATTCAACGACTATAGTCCATTAATCTTTTACCAAACCCAATATCCATAAAAAAACAGAAGAGAATAATCAATTTCAAATCATTTACAAATCCCCAAATTGTAAATTCAATTGAAATCCCCAAACTCACCAAACCCAATGGTTTCTAGGGCATAACTACTAACATAATCGAAGACCTAACCTCGTTTTAAGCTTCAATGGCGGATGAGAAAGTGGAAGAACTGTCGCGATGAATCCGTACGGTCGAGAGAGAAGCTTCAATGGCGTAACGTCTTCAAAACAACAGAATGACCACCCATATAGCTGTCATGACATTCATTTAAAATCAGAGGAATGAAATTAGAATCGCACAGAATAACCAACCTATGTTTAAACCACAATCTACCCTCCTTAACAATCAGATACTTCTTCACCAATTGACATTAAGTGATATGTGAAATAGTCTTTTGAATATGAACATCTGCAGCAATCTCTTGATACAGATCATGAAGTTGAATGACTGTTGGAATAGTCAAAGATAACATAGAGGAGCTGAAAGAATAAAAAGAAATGCGATCCATCCAAGAAAGACCATCAGCTGCCCTGTTCTCAACGCCGGGCTTAAAAATGATCTCAAAGTCACATCCCAAAAGCTTAGTTAACCAACGCTGATACTCCATGTTCACTTCTTTTTGTTCCAGCAGAAACTCTAAACTTTTCTGATCAGTATGGACTACGAACTTCCCCCCAAGCAAATAATGCTTCCACTTCTGCACAGCCATCACCACATCCATAAGTTCCCTTTCATAAACTGGCTTAAGCTGCTCGCGAGGAGTTAAACCGTGGCTAAAAAATGCGATTGGTCTCTTATCCTGCATCAGCATAGCCCCCAAACCAAAACCAGATGTATCCGACTCGATGATAAAGAGTTTATCAAAGTTATGCAAAACCAAAACTGGAGCTGAGATCATGGCGGTTTTCTAGTGATCAAAAGCTGATTGTGCTACCTCAGACCACACAAATTGGTCCTTCTTCAATAGATGAGTAAGAGGTTTAGCCAAAATACCATAGTCTTTAACAAAGCGTCAATAATAACCTGTTAAACCCAAAAATCCTCTCAACTGTTTAACAGATTTTGGAGTTGGCCATTTCCTCATAGACTCAGTCTTAAACTGATTAGTAGCAACTCCTGCTTCTGATATGATGTGTGATAACACCGTATTTTCATCCGTTTTGCTATCTATTTAAGAACGCTTTAATAAGTGTTTCATTCGCTTTTCTATGTTTTTATTACGATTTTGCATATTTGTAGTTTCAAGACTCTTTTCATGTTACTTAGGCGAAAGCATTGCAAATTGGAGAAAAACCAGATTTTCGGCTCAGAGTCAAACCGTCAGAAGTTAATTTGCCAAAGAGGTTCTTCTCATCGTCTGATCCAGCCCAATTTTGGAGATATTCAAGAAGGACCATCTACCTTTCCATTCCAACAGTTTGAGGACGATCCAACGGTTTAATCAAAAGATACATCAAGATCAAGACGTCACAACCGGCCACTCCCGAAGCAGTCCTAGCCGGCCACTCACGGAGCAGTCCCAGCCGCGGCAGAAAGGCAATTCACCGCGGCCAGAAAGCCTCCACCCACGGTCAAGTGAAGGTTCGCCGCGGCCAGACTCCATGGACCTATGGTGGAAGCAGTTTTGTCCCGTAAGCCCAATTTGCAAGGCCCGTTCAATTCCCGTCACTTAAAACATTAAAGACCGATGAAAATAGAAGAGAAGACCTATAAATATGCCTCTTAGAAGACCTAATTTCGTGTGCTTGCTTTTACTCTTAAACTCTTGTTCTTCACTTTTCGAGATTGGTGAAGAGGTTCTCACCGGACTTAGTTCTTAAAATCGTGAGGCTCCTTCATCAATCTCCTGCAATTTATTCAATCATGATATTCATTTCATTTATGTTCGAGTAGTTTTATTGTTGGGTTTAAAGGATTTATCAACGGGGAATTCTATGTTCGATAAAGATTTCACGTGATAAAACCCTAGCCGATTTCTAGAGCTCTTTCTTATAGATAGTTGTTAATGCTAAATCTATCGTCATGAACTAGAGGTGATTCATAGGTGTTAAGTACCACCAAAAGTTATAGATCTAAAAACACCCAAATCGTTTATCTATAAGAGTGTGCGCGTCGTAAGATTTTGAAAGTATACTTACAGAGTGTCATGAACTAAGAATAACTAGCCCGAACAGCACGATTTTCCGCGTGGCCAGAGACGAAAGCTACTGATCGAGTGTATAGATTGTTGGTGCGTAGGATGTACGAAAGTAGGCTACGCCATTTATTCTGTTCAATTCATGGAGTTGAAATCTAGAAACAATTACTAAGAGCTTAGGGACCGTGATTGAATCAAGCATACCCCTAGATATTCCTGTCGACCCAACACCGTTTTATTATCGTTTACAAACCGTTTTTCCGTTTTTCTTAAGTTATTTTACAAGCAATTTTCCGTTTTTACGTTCTTTACATTTTCGTGACAAAAACCCTTATAAAAACTTTTTCTCGTCTTAGACTTCCCTTCTATTCTCTGTCTAAGGTCTCGCATAACAAGCTCTCTCTCCATGTGGATCGATACCTAAAGTACTACAACGCACGTCTGTGCACTTTCAGAACCTTTAGGTTTATAAATTTAAAACCTAGAGTTTCGGAGACGAATCCGACGCTACCAAGTTTTTGGCGCCGTTGCCGGGGAGATAATCGCTACCTTTTCTGCCACACCTTAGAGGTTAGTAAATCGACTCTAAGACAAACCTTTTTCTTTTTAATTTTTGGTTTTGTTTTTCTTCGTTTCAGGTTTTGAAACATGGACTCGCCTCTGATGCGAGATGACTACTACGAGCAGGGTTGCTACGACCCATCTTGTGCTCACTACTCTCATGATTCACATGTCAACTGTGATTCGTTCTACATGGATCGAAAACCGGCACGACCAGCTACTCTCAAGGACGCCATGCGCCTCCTTACTACCGAGACGAACCTTTTGCGTCTCAATTCGTCAACTCTCGACAACACTCTCACGATCAACCTCATCAATTTTTGGACCAGCACGTCTTCAACTTATAGATTAGCCTGCGTTTGGAGCGACTCAACGTGATGCTAAATCAATACCTTGATTGCCAAGTAGTGACCGAAGTGGCCATGAACAAGAAGCTAGACACAATCTACACCGAATTCAACAAGAAGTTCGATGATATTGCTGCCCACGTCACACTTGAAGAACAAACCCTTAAGGACGCTGCTGCTATCAAGGAAAACATGAAAACTATGGAGGATGAGCAAACAAAGCAAAAATATGACATTATTCAAAACTCCATGGAGATTCGCGATTCCAAGCAAGAAATCAAGGAGACTAGCGAGTTTGCCTCTTGGTACATAGAGAAAACTGATGATGAACTTCAAGAAATCGAATATCGCCTTGGCATACTCGAATACAAAGCTAGAGAAACCGATGCTACGGTTAGTCACCTATCTGACGCTCAAAAGACGAGCGAGACTTGTTTGAAAAAACTTTCTAAGAATCATGAGGAGCATGATTCAACACTTGATGCTCATATCCCTGACCTAGAAAAGAAGCCAAATAACGCCCTTGAACCAGAAAACACTGAAGGAGACGAAGAAGATGACGAACCAAACAAGTCCCCTCAGATTCCCCTCACCGCGGTCGCGAGCCCTCCAGCCGCGACCACACCTCCATTCGCTGCGGGTGAACCATCCGACCTGCGGCCACGCCACCTTTGATCGCGCGTCCGTCCTCTCCTCACGCGGCCAAACTGCCCTTCGCCGCGCTTGCACCTCCTCAACCCGCGGCCACCTCCTGCTCGTCCCTCCTTGGACTTCTTGTGTCCCGAACACCCTCCTTCGAGCAAGCTGCCTTCTCTATAGATAATAAGGCTTCTACAGACCTCTCAAACGAATTGGATCCAGATTCATATGCACCTTGCAAGGTGATTCAAGCTCATGAAGAAGCCTCATCGTCTTCATCAACAACACTTCAAAGGAGCTCACCAAGGAAGATCTACATGCCTTATATCGACTCCTACCATTGGTTCAACACCACAAACTCTCACTATGAGTCCTACTCGGCTTTTGAACCGACACCTCTAGCAAGCCCAATACCCAAGGAGCCCAAGACATAAAGCATCTCCCGAAAGAGATTGATCGATTTCAACTACTTCGTGAGGTCAATCCCGATGCACATTTCTTTTGAAGAAGTTTGGGAAGGAGGTCGTCTACAGGAATTTTTCCGCTACAACAAAGAGAGCAAGAAGGATATTCACACTTACTTCAAAAGAGCAACGCATTTATCAACGCTTTATGCCGCCTCTTACGCTATCCGAATCTTCCATCCCGAGAAGTACCGATAATACCCGAACAAGATAAAGGAGAAGTTAGAAGATTTCAACAACGTGGTTCGTGATCTACCTCGAGGTACCACTTTTGCTAGAGCTTGTATGGACCACATGATTGGTCATTTCTTTTGTGAAAGTAAAAAGTCCATCATGGAGATAGAAGATCTCTTTGACAATGCCATGAAAGGGCAACCCGTTCGGACTCTCCATAAGATCGAAGAACAAGGTCAGTTCCTTATCTCTTGCAGCATCCGTGGAGTGGAATTTAAAGACGTTTTTGTGACTCCGGAGCTTGCCTAAGCATCATGTCAAAATCTACCGCCAAGCGCCTCAGTATCAAGCACGTTCATCCAACTAAGACGAAACTCAGCATGGCCGATGAGACTTGTGCTACACCAAAAGGAGTTGCCCTAGACATGCCCGTAAGGATTGGAGATTGCATAGCTCCTGTCAATTTCTACATTGTTCAAACAACGAAAGGCGATGCAACACCGATAATCTTATGATGGCCTTTCTTGTCAACTGTTGGAGCCATCATAGATTGGCCCAATCGACGTGTTTCCTTTGTCAATGTCAACAAAGATGTGTTCTACAATGTTGTCCCGCTCAAGTTCAAGAAGATCAGATATCCCAATTTGAGAGACCCCCATATCGACTCACTATGTAGCGATGATTCATATGACGACAAGACCCAAAAAGATCAAAGAAGACTTGTCGTAAGACATCGTCCTTCTACGACTAAGCTCATCTAGCTACCAACGTCGAGCTAAACGACTCTAAACAAAAGCGCTCAATGGAAAGCAACCATTTTTAGGTATGCTTTTATTTTTGTTTTTCTTTTATTTTTCTGTTAATGTTTTCTTTTTTCTTAGTTTTCAGCTATCTAAAAACCAAAAAACCCAAAAAAATAAAAAAAAATCGAAAAAACAAAAAGAAGAAAACACGGTTTGAAGTTGCTCGGTCCAACACGAACCGTGAGGAAGGACTTGACTGCAAAAGAGGATCGACCGCGGGTGCAGCACCTCGACCCGCGGCAAACCAGCATTTGGCCGCGGTCAAGCACCACCAACCCACGGCGAAGACCCATTCGGCCGCGATCGGAGCCCTTTGACCCGCGGCCAGCCCCCTGACGATCCCGATTGACACCATTCGATCCCCGATCGATCCCAAACAGTTCCCAAACATTCCCACATCCATTTCAATCACCATATCACCATCTACCATTCCCCAATCACCACCATTCCATTCCCAAATCCATTCCCCAACCGCATCCAGGTAAATTTTCTTTTTCCTTAAACTTTTTCTATTATTACATTCATCTATTTATTCGTTCTTGCTCGATTTATTTCACACTAAGGACAGTGTGATTTAAGTCTGGGGGAGGATTTCATCCCTTACTAATGACCTTTTCTTTCATGAGTCTTTGCATTTTGCATTTTTTGCGCTTTTCTTTTAAAAAAATTTAAAGTTTTTCAATAAAGTAGGAATATGTTTTGAGGGAATGATGAAAGAAATCCATGACGATAACCGACCATTGTGCTTCTACGCTATTTCCTAGTAACATGCTCTTTCGTAATTTGGTTCTAGACTAGGCGGTAGCTAGAGTTTCTGTTAATGTGAAATCCTCAGAGGAATTTAGATCGTAGAGATTCTTTAGGATGGAATATACTAGCTCTATTATACTTGGACTTTAATCTTGACGTAATTTTCTCATCAAAGGTTTAGGCAAAGATAACAAATTATACATTCATGACGTTCTTTTACCTTTTACCACTCTTTGTCGTACATGAATGTCCAACTCATCTTTAGTTGGTACCCCACCCGAAACTTAACCATTTTTCAAACCTCATGCAACTCTCTTTGTGTCTTATGTACATATATGTGCAAAAACGCCAGAGAGGGAGGAACGACACAGTTTTCAGTCACTAAAGACGAAGACAATATGCAATTGGTGGAGGTAAATTCAACAAAGATAAGAGCTTGGTTATGCCTTGGAAAAACTCGAAATCAGGGAGGATCGACACAGTTTCCGCTCCTCCGGCGCACGTCAATACTGAATCGATACGACGAGGCTTTCTGGGGAAGAGATCCGGTCGATGAGAAAGATGTGCAAGACAGAGAGATGAGAAGCGGAGTCGCACAAGTTTGAGAGAAAATCGCGAGCCCGAATAGCATGGATGGTTGCGGTTGCCGGAAAAGATGTGTTTGTGCGGCAAGGGTTGGGTTACGCGACTAAGATATGTTAACTAAATTTTGAAAGATTTCTATCTTTCAAAATCATTCCATATAAAACACATATACACTTACTACATGTTATGAGAATATACAAACATAAATTTAAAATATTGGAATTAAAAAAAAAATTTCTATGTTATCATGATTCAGTGTATATAGTAGTTCAAACCTATGTAAAAACATACAAATTAACATATTTACAATTTAATATTGATGATTAAAAAAAAAATCGAGTGGAGTTGCTAAACGGTCGCAAATTTGGGACCCTTTTGTGACTACTATTAAAACAAATCGAGTGGAGTTGGTAAACGATCGCAAATTTGGGACGATTTTGTGACACTTTTTTTTAAATCAAAAACATTTACCCTAAACCCTAAACTTTAAGAACCTAGAAGGTTTGAATATGACTTTACAATGATTATGTGTATATAGCAGTTCAAATATATGTTAAAACTTATAAATTAACTAATTATATATTGATGAATTTCTTTAAAACTTTTGAGTGGAGTTGCTAAACCGAAGCAAATCAGTCATAAATTTGGGACTACTTTTGCGACTACAAAGTCAGACTAAAACATGAGTCGCTAATAAGCGACTCTTTTTTTACTCTTACATTTGGTCGTTAATTTGCGACTGTTTTGCCTCTGCATTGCGAGTAGTCGCGAAGTAGTCGCAAATAGTCACACTTTCGTCCCGCATTTTTGGGACCAAAAAAATAGTCGCAAAAAGTAGTCACAAAAACTGTGTTTTCTTGTAGTGTGTACACGCTCGTCGGCATCAGCTAGCGACCCCATAGCGAAAGAAGATCCAAATTACAAACGCACTAATTGTTAAGCATTAAATCCAAACTTCCTGTTTCATCCTTCGCTCCTCTCTCTTGAATAATATTGTTCTTATTGATATATGATAACACCGGTTTTTGACCATTTTTCTTTCATATCTTTTGCAAGTGTTTTAACTCTGTTTTCAATAATTTTCAAGTGATCTCCATGTTTTAGAGTTTTAAAAGACATTTCAGGTAATTTGGGATAAAAGAGTCAATTTCGGAGCTAAATTACGTTTTTGGATAAACTTGGACTGTCAGAAGTCTTGCAGTCAAAGAAGACCTTTTCACCGTCTGATCATCCCCAAATTTGGACACAACAAAGTAGAGACAACCAGCTTTCAAATGCAATTGGATTAGAGACGATCCAATGGTTGGATCCTTAAATATACCTGAAGCACTAAAGGCAGATGAAGCTGCCCTAAAGCCAGAGCCACCACGGGCAGAGGAGCTGCACCCGCGGCCAACCGACGTTCCGCCATGGCCAGGAGGGTGCTACCCACGGCCAAAGAACACTTCGCCATGGGTCGAGACCACGCACTCGCGGCCACTCTCTGGGCGACCAAATCAAGCTCGTTTCTTACCCGATGCCAATTCCATCTTTTCACATGAAACCCTAAACGTCTACAATGAAGTGAAGACTATAAATACTTGTTTTTAGGTCTTTTAGACATAATCTCTTTCACGCTTTTAGACAGAGACAAATTTCTAGCAACTTTTACTTTTGTTCTTCGGTTTGGAGCAAGGATTCTCGACTTGTGTCTTCAATAGAGAAGCCTTTATTCATCCCTTTCTCTTACTGTTTTTCCTTTATTTATTATGATGTTAAACTCATCTCTGGCTGAGTAGTTCTTTCGTTGGGTATAAGGTTCTCAAGGGGCTCTCATGGTTTGATTATTCATTAGGTTTTTAGACTAGGGTATCGATTACGGTTCTTTGTTCTATCCTTTCTCTTAATGCATGTTTGCTTGATTGATCTCCTTGCTACTGAACTTAGATATTTTTAGAGGTATGAAAGTACTGGATCTATATGTTTGACCTAAGGTAGACGAGCAAAACCGTCACAAGATACAAAAGTATACTTGTGGAGGGATTGTGAACGTTAACGACCTTGCTTATTCACCATAACTTTTTGCGCGGCCGGAGACGAAAGCTACCGGTCGAGTACTTAAGTTATCGGTGTGTAGGATGTACGAGAGTAGGCTACACATAATATTTGTGTTCCAAGTTTAAGAACCAAAAGACGACAAAAGTCGCATTAAAAACCCTAGCAATTTTCTTATGAATATCGTCCATGATCCCTAGAGAGTTCCCGCGTGCCCAAAGCTTCGTTTATTAGTTTACAACCTCGCTTTAATCATTCGCTTAGTTTACTTGATTTCTTCTTTATTTGCTTAATTTAGTTTAATTTTCTAGCTACAATTCGTGACACACAAAATCCCATTTAAATTTATTACCTCTAGACACAACTTAGAAATCAATAGAAATCATCGCGCACTCAAATCTATGTGGATTCGATCCCTTAAATACTACTACGTTTGATGTGCACTTGTAGCTTTGCTTAAGGTTAAAACTTGTTAGTTCAATCCCACACCACCAATAATATACCCAAAAGTAATTACAACTTGAATTGCGTTCGTCAAGAGATATCGGATCACTCAACAAACTGAGCTCCGATCAACTATCTCGCGATCAGGTGATTGCCTCAAGACCCAAGGTCTCTACACAATTCAAATTGCAAAATGTCCCTTCCCAAAAAATAAACGACAATACTTAAAAGATGAAAACAGAAAAACCACTAAATGAATAAGAGTCTTTCATTTTGTCCAACTCAGCTTCGTTGACTGCCAAAGTCAACACTTTCTTCCGCAGCTCATGCTTCTTCCTCCATCGAAGCTCTTCTTTTTCTGTAATACACTTGCATTGGCTTATCACAAGCCAAATATGCTTTTGAAAATGCAAGTAGGTAATGAGAGACTCTAAATATTGTATCTTGGGGTCTCCAACCGCAGGAGTCCAGGTCAAAGTGGTGACATCTATTGAAGCATCTGGATGAATAATAGAATCCATAAAAAGCTTCATAAGAAGGGTTATATGCAAGTTGTAGAAGAAAGTAAAGTACATGTAAAGTGAAAAGGTCCATACTTCGTCAGAAAGCTCAACAGTTATAATGTCAGTTTGGTTAATTGTGCGACATTTCCTTAAGCGATACGCAGAACGCTTCGAGAAGTGCAACTCATCATATGAGTCGGGGTCAAGCATTTTGAAAGTAGATATTGCTTCGAAAGCAAGGAGCTATATAGCGAAAGGGAAGTCTTGAACAACAATAAATTTATGCTTCAAACGTGTGTACATAGCTTTGCGATCAGCCTTAGTACGATCCCCGACAAATTCAAAAAGTGTCAAGCTGAATGAATGCCGCCCCCATGGGTAGGCCTACAAAAAATCGACATCACGTGACATCTCAACAACTTTCTCTGTTACATGGCCGGTTTGAACGTGGACATTTATGATGGCATCAACAAGGAGGATCAAGGCGAGCGAAAGGGCTTAGAACCTGAGAGACCTATCATACTTGAGGAGCTACATACATTCATCTATCTTCTTTGCTTCAGTTGCAGGTTTTGTGCCAAACAACTCTTCTCAATAATTGAGCTTGCCTGGTTAATTGGAGTTGTTGCTTCTCTCTGATAAGCCGCATAGAGGGAAGTTGGGCACAATTTAAACCAGTAAGAAGGGCATATTCACACAGCGAGAATCAGATAGGGTGACCGCCGAAGACAAACCACATCTCATTTTTATTTTCTGTCCATAGCTGACGACTCATCATGTTGTAGACAATCTTCCATATAATTTAAGCCTACGAGGAGGTAGCTGCAGAAGAGTCCCACACTGGAAATTTAGCAAAATATCATATTCTTCTGTGTCAGCCAGCGCTGCAGCAATGTCACCAAGCAACTCTGGTTTGGAGTAGCCATTGATGCGCCCCCCCCCCCTAATAGGGTAATAGTCAATTACGAACAATCAGTTTGGAAACTATCAGAAAGTTCGTCATCTTCAGGCATTGGAGGTTTAACCAAAAGGGACTTTATGTACTCCTCTGCATAACAAACGAAATGTGGTTGAAGTAAATGAAGGACATAAGAACAAAAATGGAACATCTTAGTGTAAGTAAAAGTTGGGGAAACGTAAAGCAGTTGCCAGTTTTTGTACATATAGCAAGAGAGGAAGAGCATGGATAAAGGATATGATAGAGGATTTAATTGAGTGCAATGTAAAAGTATAAACGATTTAGTACTTGAATTTGAAATATGTAAAGCAAAAAATAGAGAACTAATTGGAGTTGATAGGCAATTAAATTAAGGAAAAGTCATGAAATTTCGTCAATGTTTTGGAAATAGGAGGAATGAAAACCGACGGAAGAATACAAATCCAAAAATTTACAACTTATGGAGCATAAGTCGTTTGAAATAAGAAAATGTAAAGAGTTAAAAGGAATGCAATGTAAGTACTGAAACGATTTAACACATACAAAGGCGAAGTAGAAGGTGGATTGTAAACTGAAAACCGTAATTGTAAAATCAAAGCGCAAAGATGAAATAAAATCATATCAATTTCAAGACAATGATCTGGTCTGTTACTTGATGTATTTTCGTGCTACTCTCTTTTTCGGTCTCTTCACCTTCTCCAACTCCAACTATCACAATATTCGTTCTATCTTTATAATCAGTATCATGTCCTCTTCATTCTCAAGTTCTCATAATTATTAGAACGGAACATTTCCTAAATCGTTGTCCCTTTCAATGATATGGAAGAAAATTAAAGGGTATCTGTGACACCCGACCCGCCACACAGGCTAAGTCAGCGTGTTGACTTTCCGGCCTGGCCCAAAACGGTAAGTAACTGAAATTCCCGCCAACTTATTTGAAATTGAACGTTTGTCTTAACATAGCTGCAAGAGAAAAGAAAAAGGGAAACACGAGGGGAGGGGATGAGTAATTTAGATTACCCAAGAGAACGAACACAACATAAACTTGCCACGCCTAAACTACGACAAAGCTTAGATCAAGGCTGAAACGACCAACAAGCAATAGTCCTAAGACTTATGACACACTCAAACATAGCACGCAAAACACATGTGGGACTCGAACCCACTAAACTGACAAAGAGTGTCATTCCATGATATCACGAGTAACCTCGGTCTTTATCATGAATGCCCTACGTGCCCATACTAGCACGCACTCCCGTCTACCGATCCTTCGTACTATCAGCACTTCATCGAACCGATCCTTCATGCTTCTAGTACTTCATGCTTCCGGCTCTAAGCCGCACATAACTGCTATAAGTGCCTCCGGCACAAAGCTGCACTTATAACATACAAATACCATTTCACACAGCAAACAAGTTCCGTTTATATTCCTCGTACTTTAATTCTAGGTTCTCAACCAGCAATCATGAGGCAATAAACATTCACATAATCAATTCACATTTTTCACTTTAATTAACGATAACACACCTAAACGAGTAATTGACTTTGACTCACATTATGGAATTCTACCTAACTTGCAGAGAAAACAATCAACAAACAATGATCGGTTTAAATTCAGCTAAGCATCATTCATAATCTAAACGTGGGGAGTAAAGGTTGGGTCCGCTCTCACCTTTGCCTTTGAAGCGGAGGAACACGGCTAGGAGGCTCAGGGCTCTCACTCGAGAAACTGCGGTTCTTGTCAGGCTCCATTCTGATCTATATCGGTTACACAACAACTTCAGTTTAGAAATTAAATTGGTTTAGCTCAATCGGTCTCACAATTAATTAACTCCCAATGAATTAATTAACCAACTAAACCAATCCTAATTCAAAACCAACTCCAAAATAATACATTAATTTTTCCAACCCACGTAGCAGTAGCCTCATGCATCGAACTTCACTAAACCAGGTGCAATTCCATATAAACCGATTTCCAATTGCAATTAAACTAAACCGATTATCTCACTTCCAGATTCAATCGTAGCCAAACCTCCAAATTAAATAAACAACTCAATTTCAATCCTACTTGCAGGAATACACGTTCAATTCCAATTGAACCAGATCAAACCAACTCCGATTTCAATTCCAATTTCAAATCCAATTGCGAAAATCTGATTAACTTAACCAAGCTAAACCGGCTGGACTAATCTCCAAATTGCAAATCCATAATCCTATCAACACAGCAAAACGATAACGTCACATCTCGGGAAAAAGGGTTCTCACCGATTCCTCTTGGTGGAGCTCGGCGGCGGCATAGCGGAAACGGAGACAGCGGCAATGGAGCTCGGTGATTTGCGGCAACGGCGAGCAACAGCAGTGACGGTGACAAGGTCTAAGAACGGCGGCGGAGAATCCTCTCTCTACCTCCTCGGGTTCCTCTTATCTCTCTCTCTCTTCTCCTCTTTTTCTCACGCGGCGGAGCTTACCACGGGTTTCGCCCCGGTCTACGCAGCTAATGGTTTCAAAGGGCAGGCTTCGCAAGATTCCACAGAGCTCGTCAAGCCGTGGGAAGCTAGTCAGAGTTCGTTCTCACAATAGTGAGGGACCTAGCTGTATCATCTAAGGAGACCGAAGTGTGTGTGAGTCTGTTGCAAGTTTAAGAGTGCCAGTGAAGTGGCCGAGATGTTCTTCAATGGAATTCGAGGTGACATCAAGACTAGACTCCGTCTCTGAGGATTTTACGGTGGTGATAGAGTGCGTTAAGTTCCGCGCAACTTTGTCAAGTGCCTCCGTCCGGACGATCAGACGGTGAAGTTGAGACCGATCCGTCAGAAGATTCGGAAGACGATTAGGAAAAATTGTTTTCATGGGAGTAGAACTTGGTTATTTTCAATTCATGTAGCATTTAGGATTTTTCTTAAAAAAAATTTTGGTTCATCTTTTCAAAAAATGTTCTACTCCTCCTACATTAATAAAATATGTTTTGGTTTTAACTCAAACTTATTTTTCGCTACGACCCTTAAACTCTCACTCTTCCACGTTTCTGTCTACCTGCCACTCTACGTTCCTAACCTTAACCTCCATCTGATATGGCGATTTGAACTTGGCATATTCGACCTTGGTGTTTCAACTTCAACATTTCGGCTTTGGTGATGGCATTTTCGTCATAGGCGTTTCCAGCTTTGGCGTTCGACTCATTTCTGGTGTTCATTTTGTTCTACAGTCCTCTTCCCTAGGATTCAGGGACGAATCCTCTTCAAGAGGGGGGGGGGAGATTGTAACATCCCGACCTTCGGTACTCGAAAGTCGGTATGTTTCTATTTTCTTAATTTCCGGTTTAAGTTGATTTCCATATCCTTCCAGAATATTCCCGCCAAAGATTTCCTTTTTATTTTATTTGCAACCAAAAGATTATATTTCCTTTTCGGATAAACTCAAATCTTCATTTTTTTTTGTTCATTTTTCTTTTCGGAAAATAATTTCTTTATAAATACCTAGTTAATCTTTCATTGTCTCTTTTCCAAAACCCTAAACACTTTTCTCTCCTCTCTCTCTCCTCCTCCTCCGCGATTTCTCTCTCCCCGCCGTCTCTCTCCTCCGCCTAAAACAGTAGCCACCGTGATGTCCTTTCCGTTGCCTCCTTCTCCGTTGTCGAGCTCCACATCGGATTCTGATGGCGAGCCTTCTCCTTTCTCCTTCTTGTCTCCTCCATCTGTGCCAAGGTGAGGACTTGTTGCCCCTCACTTTCTTTCAAAACGTGTTTTATTGTTTTTGATCAAATATTTTCTTAAAACCTAGTTTTCCTCTAAACAAGCTATTTGATTTGTTTAGTATTCCTTGTTGTTTGTCAATTGACTATAATATTTATATTACACCATATACTATTAGATATGTTATTAGGTTGTTCTAGATTTGCTTCTAGGGTTTATGATGAATGATTGTTGCTTGCCTCACAAGTATTGTTGAATATGAACTAATGATTAATGAACCCTAATAATCTGGTGAATTGATTGATATGAGTGTGATGTTTAGATCCCATTGTTACAACTTGGTTGAGTTCTGCTTGTGAGTCTTGAGCCTATAATGGATTGAGAATAATAAGGATATAATCTGGTATTGTGTGGAATTTACTTTAGAGTTGTGAGGTTACTTAATCTGTAACCCGAGGCTCGGATTCAAGACGCGCGAAACCGCACGAAAGAGGGATATGCCCTTGACCATGTGGCAGTTTATGTCCCGCCCTTGGAGTTGCAACAAAGTTGTCGCTAGGTGAGATTGGTCAGCCGGGTGTGGTCCGGACGTTACTAGGACGACAGTTCCAAAACTACCACGCCGTTATAACACTAGTCCTGACTAGGTAATCTTTGGTTTTATAGCAGCCATTCCATGTGTCTGATTGGGTTTCGGCACGGTCTACGCAGCTAATGGTTTCAAAGGGCAGGCTTCACAAGATTCCACAGAGCTCGTCAGGCCGTGGGAACTCTTCTTGCAAACATTTTTTTCAGGTTCATCCTCCTCCTTGGCTACTAGCTCAGCTACAAGCTCGTCCTCCTTGCTGATGCTGTCCATGATCATATCATCCTCTCCCTCTTCAAAAGAATTTGTCCTAAAATCCGATCCTTCTCCATAAGGAGTCAAAAGAATTTTTGACTCAAATATCATCGGATCTTGGTAGCTCTCCTTTTTCTCCATTGATGTCGATAGGAAACCAAAAATTAAACCGTCTTCTTTGAACTCTATTTCTCTATTGTTGAGAAGATCCACGGTTTTCTTTTTAGAGCACTTGTTTGCAAAGTGTCCTCTCCCTTAGCACTTAAAACATTTCACCTCACGTGCCTTTGAAGTAGCATCCTTGTTTGGGTTGGTCGATGGTGATGGTGGTTCTTTCTTGCCGGTTGGTCCAAGAGAATGCACGATGTTTAGTAAGTCTTAAACTTTCTTAATCCGTGAATTCGAACCGAGAATCGGACCTATTTTTCATGACATGCTCTTTTCGGGGTGGCTTTGGCTGCAAGTATCTTGTTTCCTTGTACTCGAGACGTGGGGAGCGATTGGTCGGTTCTGGTTCTCTCCTTTTGAGCAGACCGGACTTGTAGCTGGACTCTTCCTCTGTTTTTCTTGGTCTCCTTTGGCATTGTGGTGATGAGTTACCATCATGGCGGTAATATTTTTCAGCCTTTTCGTCTCATGGCTGCCTCGTCTCATGGCTGCCTCGTCTCATGGCTGCCTCGAACTTCTTCTCTTTTTGGTTCTCTCCGTTGGGCTTCTCTTTAACATGGTTGAATTTCTTCTCGCCTTTGATAACTTGGTCGGGTCCATGCCTCATATACATAAAATGGTCGATCACCATTAGATTTTGGGCGTGTGTTATATATCCCTCTTGAAGAGATCTCCAAAAGACATATTGTTCTTTTTTTTTTTTTTTTGATTTATGGTATATCAAATCAAAATAAAAAGATAAAAAGAAGAAATGAAAAAAAGACTAAAAACGTGAATTAAAGAAGAAGAATAAAAATGAAATGAAAAGATGAAAAAGAAGAAAATGAAAAGAACAAGATTAGAAACAAATATCAATACTAGAAACACACATAATTCTTTTGGATCCTCTTTTTTTTTTTTTTTTTTTTGAATTTTCGATTTTATGGAATTTTTTTTTTTTTTTTTTATAAAAGATGACAAGAAGAAGAAGAAGAAGAAAAACGTGGAGAGGTAAGGAGAATGATAAGAAAATCGAATACCAAACTTCAAGTGGTGCTCTGGTACCAAATGATAAGATCCCAAGAAGGATGTTCACTCGAAGTTGATAAATTGGATAAACTTGTCTCGAAGAACCGTGAGGTTTCTAAGAACAAGAATGAGAATCGAAGAGTCACATAAAGACTGCGGAATAACCTTTGATTTACAAATATAACTGGTCTATAACCTTTGTCACATTCTATTCAACAAAAATATATGACAACATTGCCAACAAGTCTGGAGGGGTTTCTTACGTGGCTAAAAATCGTGATATCATTGGTCTATAACAACGTATTGAAACAACGATGTGGTGTCTTACGTGGCTAAATCTCGTGATTTCATTGGTTTATAGCAACGTATCAAAGCGATGACGTGTTTTTAACATTTTCAAAAATTCTCTTTTGCCCAGAGAGAAAGAGACGGATCAGAAGAAATCAAAAGATGGCGAAGCTGATGCTCTTCACCGCCGTAGTTTTAGCGATTTTCTCCCTCGGAGCCACCGTTGATGATAAATGTGCTGCTTGTAACGCCGTCGCGGTATCTCGGAATATCTAACTTTCTTCTTTTTGCTTTCTCAAAATTTTTGACGAATTAGGTCGAGTTATTACAGCGAATGCTGAATATGTACAAGAGGATGTTACTGAATATTTCTTTCCGAAATAGCGTTAAATTTTAAAAACTGGATTTTTTTTTTTTCATGTATGTGACATTTTTCGATATCAGCATTTTATTTGTGAAGTAAAGTATATTCGAGAACCGATGGTGTTTTTTTTTTTTTTTTGTTAAAGAGAACCGATGGTGTTGTTTTCAAGCTCTTGATATTTGATTTAGGATAAAATAAAGTGCATCCGATGAGTAATATGGTATACTGTCTCTGTTGTGATGGAATTTAAGTTTGACCGTTCTAATTTTGAGTTCTTTGTTCTGTTTCTGAGGATGAGAGTAAGAGTTGCAATTGGAACTTGGTTTTGGTTCATATTGTGAAGATTGTTCTTTTTCCTTTGTCCGTTTGCAATTGGATTGTGGGACATTTTTTATCCTGTGGGGGTTGATCTGAAATACTGTTATTCTGCTTCAAGTGATATATATTTTTTTTTCTTTCCAATTCATGTATTTGGTTATATGAAAAGAAGATACATTTTCTTTAGTTTGAGAATGGTTTTAAACATTCCCTAATACTAACACGGGTGCTCGATATTGTGCAGGAAGAATTGGAGTCACAGCTTTTGAAGGTAAGAACATCTCTAGTATCTGCCATCTTGTAATATAACATTAACAAGAGCATACAAAGCTTGCCTGCTTCTGTTTTCAATGCTTCAAACTTTCTCTTGTCTTTCTGCTGCGATGATTGCTTAGAAGCACTTTTATAGTAACTTAATATTATTTACCAAACAGGAAAAACCACGAAACCATCTTGATATGAGAAACCGACTAAATTCTAAAGGCCAGCGTGAAGGAAAGGTTATTGATTACAGGTACGTCACTGAAGCATTATCTGCTTTGATTGTGTGTACTTCATTTCTATGTGCACATCCTGAAAATTAGTCTGATGAACTGGACACAAGGGACAGTATAAGTGTGGACTGATAGCTCGATTGGACTGTGATTCCTAACTAGGGTAATATGTATCCGTAGTTAGGAGCAATGATGAAAGGCAGAGTATCTAACAGTTGGACACTGGTAAGAGTGTCTGTCAGTTGATGTAAAAAAAAAAATCGATACACCATGATTTCTCAAACATTTGTTAAATGTTCCTTCGAATAGCTGTGCCGCTGGTGTAGACATGTTTCCCACAGTATGATGTTCCTGTGATTTTTTTTCTTTCTTTCAAATAGAATAAGCGACCTGCGGGTGGTTGATTTGTTGGATGGGCTGTGTGATAGAATGCAGGACTATACTCTACAAAAGGTAAGCCAATTTCGTTAGAATTCTTATTACTCTTTGATTTTTGTATATTGATGAATTAGATTCTCATTGCCACACTTTTGCAGGAGGAATCTAAAAATAGACAATGGGTCAAAGTGGAAAGTTTTGACAATCTAACAAGTAATATGTACTTTCCTTTTAAAATTTGCTCTCCGTGAAATATTTTCATTTGTTCATCACATATCTCCATGTAGGCCTGTCTAGCCGCCTCAGTACTTAAGTAGTTTCATAAAGTAGTTAAAAAAAAAAAGAACTGTTGGTCTGTAGCGTATCCACTTGTATATTAGAACACTAAACACGCTGTCATCGAGTTTATCTGTTCAAAATTTATGCTGAGCAACTGAGTAAAACTGTGAGAGAGCTTTCATGATGATGGAAACTCTGGAATAAGTACTGTAGCTGTGAAATCCTAATCTCTTGTTAATAGTTATATTAGTGGTTTAGATACTTATTTGGGACTAATGTTCCGTGTTTTTGTGTTTTCTTAGATAAACAAGAAGCTAAAGCGCATGCAAATGACATTTCAACTTATTGTGGAAGGTAAGACAATCAAGAACCTCGTCAGATCCGGTACATCGGTCTCGGTATCTTTTTCCAGCTTATAATTTCATCAAAATTGTCTAAAGTCTAAATGGGATGGCTTAACACAGATTGCTGGAGGAAACTGAAGATGAGGTAAACTCTTTAGTAACCTTTCTCGTAAGTGATGGTTAGAGTCAGATCAAATTCTTTAATGTTGATGAGCGATTGCAGCTCGCCGAGGTAATAAAGAATGGGTCCCTAAAAGTAGGAGACGTCCGCAAGGTTCTGTGTCAAACTTTAAGTAACCACTGCAGCAAATTGAGGTTAGTATAATAATTTTTCTTCCTATATGGATTTGCCTTGATACCATGATGTGCTTGCTAAGTCTATTCATCTGCTAGAAATCGAATTTTCATATTGAGGGGGGAATCTTAACGTTTATGGTTTAGAATCGATTTAGGATTGGTTTTATATAATTATTATCTTTGATTTTCTGGTTGACTTGGTTTAGTTGACTTGTATATATTAACCATGTATTCTTCTACATTCATCAATGAGAGTAACAAAATCTCACAATCTTATCTTCGATTCTGTTTGTTCAATTATTCATCTGCTAGAAATCTGATATGGTTCCGTATTTTGCTTTCTGAATTCAGTGAAACTGACTCCGAGGATGAGGACGACAACGATGCAGATGAATTATAGCTCTCAATACAATGAAAATCTCACGACTTATTTTACCATCAAGTGAAGGTCCCATTGTGGAGACATTTATGTACGTCATATGTGGCCCAGACACCTTTTCAATTCTTATGTTCCATCGATAATCGGGTCTAGAAACTTATTTAGATTGTGATAGTGTTCTGTTTTAGAGGTTTTTCTCAAAAACACTTCAAATTGGCTAGACAGAATTATGAAATTAGTCTAAAATTTATATTAAAATATAAACTAGTTCATTAGCCGCGCTATGCCGCGAGCTTCCGTTTCAGCATCGCTATTTTTTTTTTATCATATATCCACCTTAACTTACTATTCTCTCTCTTTTTATCTCTAAATATAATTGATTAGAGTATAGATCTTTTAAGAATAAAGACATTTTAAATAAAGATCATTTGTATTTTGACATTTCAAAATTTAAGTTCGTTTTGCCTTAATCACCAATTGTGTTTGTTCAAAGAAGTGGAGGGTGATAATACAGTTCGATGTCCCGTGGCAAGACTACAAAGATGATATTAGTTACTCGTTTAGCTTTTTTTGATGTAAGAAGAGAAAAAAAATGTTTTTCCAAAAAAAAGAAACAGGGTTATATATCAAAAAGTCGGTAGTTTCCAAAAAAGAGAGACAAAGGAAAGTGCGATAAAAAGAGAGAAAAAAAAGAAATAGTGAAAAGTAATCAAGATAGGATCCAAAGCTCCATCTGAGCGATGGATGTGCCTGATACAACGGCCTCTCCGCCGTTGGAGTTGGTGAATCCTGCGATGGCTGTCTCGGATTTTGCAGAAAATTCATCAGTTTCGCAAAAAATCAACAAGGAGGAGTCCATGGCTTCCGATGGTTCTACTTCTGGGTCCAAAAGTGAAGAGGAAGAACTAAAGGCATCCAAACCATGCCATGTGGGTTCCGATGTTCGTTTGGGGAAAGGTTCGGAGGAGATTATGGTTACAGAGAAGCAGGTTCCGCTGGTGATACGAGATGTATCTCCCCGTCTGATGGAAAATTCAGCAAAATCCTGGGTAAACGTTGTTCAACAGAAGAAGGTGATGACCAAGTACGATGTTCAGATTACAATGGAAGAGGGCGTAGGCTCTGTTATTGTTCCTGATGAGATTTTCAAGGATTCCTCTCCCTTATGGGAGGATTTCCTGGTTAGTCGTTTCCTAGCAACAGCTCCACACGTTGCAAAGATTCACGCCATCGTTAACAAAATTTGGGCTCTTGGAGATAAATCTCAGATGATTGATATCCAGGTAGTTAATTCAACAACAATGAAGTTCAGGATTGCAAATCCTGCAACCAGAAATCGAATTTTAAGAAGAGGCATGTGGAACTTGGCTGAGGTCCCAGTTGTTCTGTCACGGTGGTCTCCATTTGGGGAAAAGGCTATACCATAAGTGTTCCGATGGATATGTTTTCTTGGAAAGGACTGAGTTACATCACAAGCGTTGTGGGAGTGCCAGATCGACTTCACCCCGACACAGCACAATGTAAGGATTTCAAAGTGGCGAAGATTTTTGTGATAGCGGATCTTTCAAAAGAACTGCCAAAGGCAATGAATTTCAACTCTCAACTGGTGGAATTCACTTATCCTTGGCTGCCTCCGCGTTGCTCTAAGTGTGGAAAGTGGGGACATTCGAATACAATCTGCCTGACCACTACAGAATCACAGGTTGAAGCTGTACAGGGTCAAGTGGGATTGGTAAAAAATGTTGAAACTGTACCAGGTCAAGTGGTGTTGGTACAAAATGCAGAAGCTGTACAAGTGGCTACTACAGAATCACGAATTGAAGCTGTACAGGGCCAAGTGGCTTTGGTAAAAAACGTTGCTGAATCAGAAGAAGGAAAACAAGGAGAAAAAAGAGCTGGAAAACTTTCAACTGAAATTGACAGGGAAAATTCAGAGCTGGTGGGGGTGGATCGGGGAACAGTAGACGATGAGGATGAAGAGGCAACCATAGTTAGTATCGAAAATCATGAGTTGGAAGAAGGAGAATGGTCCCAAGTCTCACCCTCCAAGATTGGAAGAAGCCCAAACAAGATCGGACCTGATCTGGAATTTGGTATAGTCACTATTTTGTTAAAATCGAGATTTGCTATTCTAGAGGAAGAAGAAAGTGAACAAAATGAGGGAGATAAAGAGGTCAAAATAGACGTGGTTATTGAAGATAACACAGAGCAGGAGAGTAGTAGAACCACAAAAATTTTGGAGGGAAGCGATGAGAGGGAAATTCCAAACAAAACGGAGTACAAGAACGATCACACATCAATGGTATTCACAGCATTCTCTGAAGGGAAAGCTGAGCAAGACATAGTGGATGACCAGCCTGAGGTAATAAAGGGCGAGAAATTGCGACAGATTCTGCCTCGAAATACTAAGGCAACCCAGAAGCTGCATACTGCTGCGACAAATCAAAAAGCAAAGGACCAAAATCCTAGCAATTCTACACGACGGTCTATTCGGAAAAATTCTTAATGTCGGGTTTCTTCTGGAATATTCGTGGTTTTAATAAACCCACTAAACACAATGTAGTTCGAAGTTGGATGCAGAAACATTCTTTTCAATTTGGTTGTTTGCTGGAAACTCGTGTCAAGGCGAACAAAGCTGATCGTATCGTTTCGTCGGTTTTTACGAACTGGTCTTTTGTCTGAAACTATGACTCTCATAGACTGGGAAGGATTTGGGTGGTGTGGAGCCCGAGAGTGAGAGTTACTCCTTGTTTTACGAGTAAACAGATGATTACATGCTCGATTTTGTTGGATGGGGCTGAAGAGGAATTCTTTTGTTCCTTCGTATACGCTTCCAATTTCTTGGAGGAGAGAAAAGAATTATGGGCGGATCTACAAAATCATCAAAACTCACCTTTGCTTAGAAACAAGCCTTGGATAGTTATGGGAGATTTTAATGAAATTCTGCAATGTGAGGAGCACTCAATTTTCATCACGTCTCCGTCAATTACTGCTGGTATGCGTGATTTCCAGGAAGCTGCAAGGTACTGTTCACTTTCTGATATGGCTGCGCACGGACCTTTGTTCACATGGTGTAACAAGAGAGAAGAGGGTTTGATTTGCAAAAAGTTGGACAAAGCTTTAGTTTCGAATATTTGGCTAAATTCTTACCCAAATGCATACTGCATTTTTGAAACGGGAGGATGTTCGGATCACCTAAGATGTCGTTTTCAGATTAACAAAGAGAAAGCCAAGGTTCGTCGTCCTTTCAAGTTCACAAATGCCTTGACTAGCCTGCCCGATTTCTTGCCTTTGGTGGATTCTTTCTGATCAGACACGGGGGAGATTTTCATCTCGACATCTGCTGTATACCGCTTCTCGAGGAAATTAAAGGCGCTAAAGAAAAAAATTCGAGAACTAAGTAAGAATCAATTAGGCGATTTACCGAAGTGTACAAAAGAAGCTTACGAGGAACTTTGCGATTGCCAATCGAGAACTATGTTGAATCCAACCCAGAATACAATTGAGGAGGAGTTGAAAGCTTATCGACGATGGGACCTGCTCGCTAATTTGGAGGAAAGATACTTGAAACAAAGATCGAAACTGCATTGGCTGAATGTTGGAGATGGGAATAACCGATACTTTCACCATGCTGTAAAGGCTAGGACAGCACGAAATTCAATCCGAGAAATCCAAAGAGAAGATGGGTCAATAGTTGAGAAGCTGTGGTTTATTTTCAACACTTCCTAACGCACACACCGGAGAACCTCGTCGAGGTAAATCTACAGGATTTAACTGGCTTACTAAATTTTCAGTGTGACGAAACAGATGACAATATGCTTAGTAAAATGGTGACGGAGGAAGAAGTGAAAAATGTCTTATTTGCAATGGCGAGCAATAAATCTCCGGGTCCTGATGGATATACTTGTGATTTCTTTAAAGCTGCCTGACCAATTGTGGGAAAAGATTTTGTGGCAGCCATCTTGTCTTTCTTCGATAAAGGATTCTTACCGAAGGGGATAAATTCAACAATTCTAGCTCTAATTCCAAAGCAAGAAGAAGCAAAGGTAATGAAAGACTACATGCCCATCTCTTGCTGCAATGTGATATACAAGGTTATCTTGAAGATACTTGCGAATCGATTGAAAAAAGTTCTACCGAAATTCATTGCTCCCAACCAATATGCTTTCGTGAAAGACCGTCTGTTGATGGAAAATGTCCTTCTCGCATCTGAATTGGTGAAGAGCTATCATAAGGATACGATTTCGGCTCGATGTGCGATAAAAATTGATATTGCAAAGGCATTTGATTCTGTCCAATGGACATTCCTTCTATCGATCCTACATGCTCTGAATTTTCCAGACAAGTACATCCACTGGATTCGTCTATGTGTTACGACAGCGTCCTTTTCAGTTCAAGTTAATGGGGAACTAGCGGGTTTCTTTCAAAGTTCACGAGGACTAAGGCAGAGATGTGCCTTATCACCTTACCTCTTTGTCATTTGTATGAATGTGCTTTCAAAAATGCTGGACAAGGCTGCAATGGAACGACAATTTGGGTATCATCCATCCTGCCAAAACCTCAAACTCACCCACCTTTGTTTCGCTGATGACCTTATGATTTTTTCAGATGGGAAAAAGCGCTCGATTGAAGGCATTCTTGAGGTGTTTAAGATATTTTCTGCTACCTCCGGTCTGAATATAAGCTTGGAAAAGTCTACTCTTTTTCTCGCAGGTGTGACGGCGGAGAGAAGGGAAGCTATACTTGATCATTTTCCCTTCGAGACAGGTTCTCTCCCTGTCCGATACCTAGGCCTCCCGCTGCTTACAAAGAGGATGACGATTCATGACTATACGCCGTTGTTGGAGAAGATAAGATCTCGGATCAGTTGCTGGACTGCGAGGTTCTTATCATTTGCAGGACGGATTCAATTAATTGCCTCGGTCATTCAAAGCCTCACGAATTTTTGGATGTCCGCTTTCAAGTTACCGAAAGCATGTATCGATGAGATCGACAAAATCTGCGCAGCTTTTCTGTGGTCTGGCCCGGAATTAAATTCAAAGAAGGCGAAGATAGCTTGGCACGATGTTTGTAAACCCAAAGAAGAAGGAGGCCTGACGAATTCTCTCTTGTAAGTCGTCACTATGGGTTGATTGGGTTTGTAAGTTCTTGATTCGTAAAGGTTCACTCTGGTCAGTCAAAGAAAATTCGCCTCTTGGCTCTTGGATGTGGAAGAAGATCCTCAAACTTAGAGACAGTGCAGCTACGTTCGTCAAGGTTGAAGTACACACCGGTTCTACAACTTCTTTCTGGTATGACATGGGCACCGATGGGACCTCTGCTAGCACACACTGGGGTACGAGGGTGCATCGACTTGGGAACTGACATTTATTCAACAGTGGAGTAGGTGCTTCAATCTCATCGACGACGGTACCATCGGGTTGAGATTCTAAACCAAATTGAAGAGGCTATTCTGAACCTACGACAAAACTCATGCTCACAAGTCGAAGATGTTGTCCTCTGGCGTTGGGAAGGGGATAAATTCAAGAAACAGTTCAGCTCAAAGATGACATGGGCACTACTCCGCACAGTACATCCGATTCAAGAGTGGCACAAGGGCATTTGGTTTCCATATGCAACACCCAAATACTCTTTGGTGTCATGGCTGGCTATGCACAATAGATTGCCGACGGGCGATAGACAAACTACATGGAATATTGGAGCTAATGGATCGTGTATTTTCTGCCAAGATTTAGAGAGTCGTAACCACCTCTTTTTTGAATGCTCTTATTCGATGGAAGTTTGGGCAGGTTTGACTCGAGAACTAATTGGAGGAAAATACACAGCACATTGGGAGGAAATAATCACTATCTTAACAGATTCGGGACAAGACAAGATGAAGCTGTTCCTATTTCGGTATGTCTTTCAATCAACAATCCACTCCATATGGCGAGAAAGAAATGGAAGAAGGCATGGAGAACCCCACAACCATCCAACACGTATAATCCAATACATTGACAAGCAAACTCGAAATCGGCTAACATCTATTCGACGATTGGGAGATGGAAGATACGAGGAAGGGATGCAAGTTTGGTTGGCCACTCGATGATACTTTGTTATTTGGTCACATTCTCGGAATAGGTTCTTGGTTTGCATAGAACGCAATTCCTCAAAATTTTAGAAACGAAGCATTTATTGTACCAAACGTTGTTTTTTTTGGATTTGAATTAATTTAACATTTAAATTCAAAAAAAAAAAAAAAAACAGGATTATATTCCATAAAAGCGTGCATATTTAGTCATACAAACAAGTTTATTATAAGCATACGCATATTCTATCATTTCATAAACAATTAAAAAATTAATACAAAATATAAACGTAGAGATGTTGACATAAAAGTATAAAAATCGTACAAATCAGAACGTCGTTTTTTCGTTTTTTTATTTGAACGAATTCTTTCTGACTATGAAACAATATTCGATTATGCTTTTTTACTTTTTTCGGCTCGTCTTTTTTTTTTCTCCTCCCAAGTACTCACCGACGAACTTTTTTGTCAACTTTACGTACGACTTGTTTTTTTTACCAGTGAGAGTTTCTTCGGATCTTTTGGAACTTTCTTTTTCCATGTCGAGCTACAAGCCTACAACTGCTGAAAATCCTCTTTGTTGTGTTGTTTTGAGCTCATTCTCGCCGAACTCAAGAGTGTCTTCTTAGTGAGTTATATCTAAGATTTTCGTTCGTAAATCTGTTTTAAAATCTGTGATATATTTTTCTTAAAATTTGTTTTAAAATTTAAAAAAAATTATTTTTATATGTTTTGAATTTTATAATATGTCGAATTAATGATTATAAATAAAGCTGTCAAACCGTACTAACCAGTTTACTTATCCCGTTTTGCAATGGACTAAAATATAAACTTAAATTTACACATACTCAAATAAAAATACAACAAACTATAGTTAACTTTTTTTGAAAAATTGTATTATATAGTAAACTGATTATATCATTTATTTTTAAAACTAAAAACTAATATTTTGACTTGCGAGATCTGTTTTTGTGGGCATTTGAAATTAGAATCATAACTCGTCCATGATGGGCTAACCCGCTTACTTAACCCATTTTGCGGTGAACTAAAATATTATTCGGGATAACCCGCAAAGAACTACAATCTTGAAACACCAACTCTAATATGCACTGCTTAATGACTCTAAGTTTTGTGGTCATTCCACGAACTCTTAAAAATCAATTTTATTGTGCCTAACACTTCAAGAAAACTGCCCATTCCGGACGGCCAAATCCGTCGGTATCCCATCGGAAACAGCCATTCCAGACAGATTTCTGACGGATTTGAGCCGTCGGATCTATCTCCTCGGAAATCTAAATTCGTCGGACATTTCCGACGGATTTCCGAGGACCTAGTACCCTCGGGAAAATGGGCAGTTTTCCGACTAATTTACAAGAAAATTGTCCATTCCGGATGACCAAATATGTCGGTATCCCATCGGAAACAGCCATTCCGAACGGATTTCTGACGGATTTGAGCCGTCGTATCTATCTCCTCGGAAATCTAAATCCGTCGGAAATCCGAGGGTTAAATTACCCGACGGATTTCCGAGAACAAGTCCGTCCGGAACCATTCCAAGGGATTTCCGATGAGCAGTCCGTCCGGGAAATTCCGAGGGATTTCCGAGGACCATTCCGTCTGGGATAATTCCGAGAGATTCCCGACGGCCACTATACCGACGGGTTTCCGAGGGATTAAGGATCGATCGTTCCAAAAAGATGGGATCTATCGAGCTTGTAATTTGGTCGATCCACCGAATCTGTAAAAAATCTCTCGGAATTTTCCGAAGGATTTCCGAGGGAAAAAACAAATTTATGTGAAATTCTTGCAGCTTCCATCTATGCTAGTTCTTTCCAAAAAAAATTTCGTTTGGCGGTTTAAATTCGCGGGTAAATTTCAGGATCGGTCGGAAATTTCTGAGGGATATCCGACAGGTTTAGGGTATATGGTTTAGATTTTGAAGATTTCATAAAATTTAGTGTTTAATAACCATTAGTGTTACATACTAATAAGAAAAACCTTTGAAAACCAAACAAAACAAGTTATTTTGGTTTCGTAACAATCGATCGATGAACGAGTTCAAGCTTTCATAAAAACACATAGAACATATAAGGACACTTAAGTGTTTGATTAGGGTTTCAATTAAAAAGTTCAAAATGTTTGATTCTTAAAAACATTTCACAGAAAGTAGTTTTAAATTGTTACTTCTACATCTATCAAGACCAAACATGCTCAAAATCTGGCAAATTTGAGGTTTATTACCCTAAACCGTCGGAAATCCCTCGGAGATTCCGAATACCTTTCCGAGGGATTTCCGAAAGGTTCAGTTTAGCCGAGGTATTTGGTTTTAGCCGAGTGAATGCCAGCACGGTGTCAGTTTTAGCTGGGGGATTTAGTTTTAGCCGAGGTATTCGGAATCCGTCGGAAATCCCTCAGAAATATATGAGGGATTTCCGACGGATCTTGACATTTTGATGTTTTACACTTAGCATTTTACATTTTACACAGAAAACAAATAAAAAATATAGAATCTCAAACGTTAAAACCAAATTTTATAAAGAAAACAAAACAACAAAAAGTTTATATTTCCCGGGATTTCCATTATAGCCGGGAAAAAATCCGGCAACTTTTTAAAAAAAACTATGTTTTTATTTCATTAAAAGGTTAAAAACATTACACGGCTGCAGGAGGACCTTATATAATGGTCCTATCAACTTAAACTCAATAAAATAAAAGACTTGAAACAACATGACTTGTGAAAAGAAAAAAATACATAAAGAAATAAATTTTATTACATAATTAATTACTCCGAGTCCGATGAATAATCTGACGTAGCTGAATCGGAATCCTCGTCAAATTCGCCGATCTCTTCCTCAAAATCCTCAAATACATCGTATTCCCCGTCCATGGTGAAATCAACACGAGGTCAACTTCAAGAGAATGCTCGATCGAACCTAAGTTACCAATTGAGTTTTCCTACAAAGGGTCGTGCTCAGAAACACCATAAACTCTTCCCCTTGGGTGTATCGATGTAACAGTAATCCAAGGGTCTTGCTTGTTCCTAACCCGTGGGTATCGAATTTAGGCAACCTGATCCGCTTGTGAAGCAAGAATGAAAGGATCGTATATCTGAAGTCGCCTTCAAGAGTGGAAAGATGTAACACCAAATGCGCCCTGACGTAGACCTTCCACTGGATTATACCAATCACAGAAGAACGCAATGCACCTCAAGTCGATTATTCTCGGATAATGGACCTCCAATATTTCGCGGAGGACACCGTAGTA
Organism: Eutrema heterophyllum; assembly: GCA_002933915.1. Lineage (NCBI taxonomy): Eukaryota > Viridiplantae > Streptophyta > Magnoliopsida > Brassicales > Brassicaceae > Eutrema > Eutrema heterophyllum. The sequence goes on from PKMM01056786.1 coordinate 396,904, forward strand.
GATAACTTCTCCAGATTGAGACAATATACCAGAATTACAAGTTGTTTTTGAGCTTCCTTCCCGATGAGCCTTAAAAGCATATACTCGGGTGCAATACATCATATAAGACTGTGAAATCTTTCACCATCTCAACTAACCAAGTCGGAAACTCAACCCCGCCAGCAGTCATCTGACCAACCTGTAAAAATTTCATGTGGACAATAATCGACACAATGTTTATATAAGGAAGTTAAACAATTTAATTATATAATAAAACATCATTTAACGCTTACATAATATTTCAACCAATCACCAAAGTCATTCTGCTTGACGACAGAGGAGCCACTTTGAATTACCCAAGTAGGAAATATTTCAGTGAAAAGCTTGGAGGAGCCACTTTGAATTACCCAACTTATGACAAGGAGCTTTATGCCTTGGTCCGAGCTTTGCAAACATGGAAACATTACTTGTGGCCCAAGGAGTTTGTGATTCACACTGATCACGAGTCCCTCAAGCATTTAAAGGGGCAACACAAGCTCAACAAGAGGCATGCTCGATGGGTTGAATTCATAGAAACATTTCCTTATGTGATCAAGTACAAGCAAGGTAAGGCCAATGTTGTTGCTGATGCTCTTTCTCGAAGGTATGTCTTACTTTCTACTTTGGAAGCTAAGTTGCTGGGATTTGAACAACTTAAGGAGCTGTATGAAACCGATTCTGATTTTCAAGAAGTTTACAAATCTTGTAAAAAATTTGCTCATGGAAAATATTTTAGGCATGAAGGATTCTTATTCTTTGAAAATCGTTTTTGTGTACCTAATTGTTCTCTTCGAGAGTTGTTTGTAAGGGAAGCCCATGGAGGAGGTTTAATGGGACATTTTGGAGTTGCAAAGACACTTAAGGTGATGCAAGATCATTTTCATTGGCCGCACATGAAGAAAGATGTGGAAAGGATTTGTGAAAGGTGTGTCACATGCAAGCAAGCTAAATCAAAAGTCCAACCCCACGGTTTGTATACTCCCTTACCTACTCCTACACAACCTTGGAATGACATTTCTATGGATTTTGTGCTTGGTTTGCCTAGGACTAGAACTGGTCGAGATTCTATCTTTGTTGTTGTGGATAGATTTTCGAAAATGGCACACTTCATTCCATGTCACAAAACTGATGATGCATCACATATAGCTGATCTGTTCTTCAAAGAAATAATTCGTTTACATGGGATGCCAAAAACAATTGTTTCGGATAGGGATACTAAATTTCTGAGCTATATTTGGAAAACTCTTTGGTCTAAGCTAGGAACTAAGTTGTTATTTTCAACTACTTGTCACCCTCAAACTGAAGGCCAAACTGAAGTGGTTAATAGAACCTTGTCTACTCTACTTCGTGCATTAATCAAAAAGAATTTGAGAACTTGGGAAGAGAGTTTACCACATGTTGAGTTTGCATATAATCATTCGGTGCATTCTGCTACTAAATACTCTCCTTTTCAGATCGTGTATGGTTTTAACCCATTGTCTCCTTTGGATCTAATCCCTTTGCCTTTAAGTGAAAGAACTAGCATAGATGGGAAAAAGAAAGCTGAGCTTGTTAGGCAGATCCATGAGAAGACCAAGAAGAACATTGAGGAGAAGACCCAACAGTACGCAAGGCAAGCCAACAAAGGAAGGCGAAAGATGATTTTTGAGGAAGGAGATCATGTGTGGGTTCACCTGAGGAAAGAGAGATTTCCAGCTGAAAGGAAGTCAAAGCTCATGCCTAGAATTGATGGACCATTCAAAATCACAAAGAAGATTAGCGACAATGCTTACCAACTTGATCTTCAAGGTAGGTACAATGTGAGTTCAAGCTTTAATGTTTCTGACCTAGTTCCTTTCATTGCAGATGAGCCGGATTTGTGGTCAAATCCTCTTCAAGAGGGAGGGGATGATGTGATCATAGATGGCGCCAAGGAGAATGAGCTTGAACCCGAGGAGGCATTGCTAGTGCCGACTGGTCCCATGACCCGATCCAAAACCAAGAGACTTCAAGAAGCCTTAAACGGACTAGTTCATCAAGTCACATGGACCGGCCCTGTTGAAAATGTAGGACTCAACCAGCAAGACCAAAACGAACCAGTTGGAGCTGTTTGGCTCAATCAGCATGACCAAACCATTCTGGTTTGTATTCAAGCCCAAAACAAAACCTTTACAAACAATACCCAAAACCAACAGCCCAGCCCTTGTGTTTCTTTGCTTATGTGAAGTGCACAGCCCAAAACAATTCCCACAGAATCCAATATCTTAGCCCAGCAACCAGAACTAATTTTCCCTTTTTTTTGTGAGTTTCAAAGCCCAAAACACAAGACCATCAAGTAGGAAATATTTTCTCGAGGTTGCAAAGGAGAACCGATATGTTTTCCCCCAGATTTCAGATTTCGGCTGATGTAAGTGATCTCGTGCATAGATCCGGAAAAAAGCACCGATCCCTGCATATATATATATAGTAGACATAGAAAATTAAATAACTTACGTATAATGATCACAAATAAAAATATGGCAACATACGTAATAGTGTAAATAAATGTACCTACAATAGCTCCATGGACGTTCATAGGAAGAAGACCTTCAAATGCAAATGGAAGGAAGCGCTACATGACAACATGACAATCATGATTCTTCATCCCAGAAAACTTCCCTTCTGAACTATCAACGCAATTACGAAGGTTAGATGCGTAACCGTCTGGGAATTTGACACCGTGCTTAATCCAATCGAAGAACTCCTCCTTTGAAGTCGCATCCAACCGGAAAGCAGGGGGCAATGATTTCCCGTTCGCCATTACATGAAACTCCTTACGGGAACAAATATCTGGCAAGTCCAATATGGCCTTCAAATTATCTTTCATCTTTCCTTTCACATTTAGAACAGTGTTCATGATGTTGTCGAAAAAGTTCTTTTCAATGTGCATCACATATAGATTATGGCGCAGCAAATGGTCATTCCAATATGGCAAATCCTAGAAAATACTCTTCTTGTGCCAATTGTGGTACTCGGCACAACCGTCAACGGGATAATGCCCATTACCCCCGCATGAAACTGTCTTTTCAGCACCAAAATCTCTCAACTGAGTCATAATATAATTCCCATCTAACTCAGAGGTGGACCATCAAAAACTTTTTTGCTCTTTCTAAACAATGTTGTGCTCCGACGATATGGATGATCATGCGGTAGAAATTGTCGATGACAATCGAACCAAGAAGTCTTACGTCCGTTCTTCAATTGGAACGCATCAGTGTTATCTTGACAATACGGACACGCCACTTCCATGCGTCGACCATCTAGATAGCATACCGTATGCTGGGAAATCACTTATGGTCCACATAAGTACTACACGCATCATAAAATTCTGTTGCAGGGAAACATCGAACGCTTCAACACCATTTTTCCACAACATTCTCAACTCATAAATTAACGGCTGCAAGAAAATATCAAGGGATCTCTTAGGATGCTCTGGACCGGGGACGAGGATTGTGATGAACAAAAACTCTCGTTTCATGCACAAAGTTGGCGGCAAATTGTAAGGTTTGACGATTATTGGCCACAACGAATATTGCCTCCCATGCTTTCCAAAAGGGCTTAATCCATCCGTAGATAACTCGAGGTATACGTTCCTTGGCTCACACGCAAAACTAGGATAAACCTCTTGAAAATGTTTCCATGCTTTTGCATATGAGGTATACGCAATCTCTCCATCTGAGTTATGTTCTGCATGCCATCTCATAGGCCATGCCATGCGCTCGGATTGATATAACCTCTTCAACCTATCAGTTAGGGGAAAATACCACATCCGTTTATGTGGAACAGGTACTCTGCCACTTGTATCTTGATACCAAGGTTTGTGACAAAAGCGACACTTCAACCGGTTTTCGTCCTTTCTCTAGTAGATCATACAGTTGTCGATGCACACATCTATCATATGATATGGTAATCCAAGACCAGTAGATCATACAGTTGTCGATGCACAAGCTTCTGAATCTCGCAGTATGAAGCCAGTGAAATATTATCTTCAGGTAAGATATCTCTCACAAAATCAGCTATCGCATCAACACAATCCTCGGCTAAGTTGAAATCCGTCTTTATAGTCATCAACCTGCTTGCAGTTGATAGAGGCGATATTCCATCTCTATATCCTTTGTATAATGGCTGCTTAGACGCATCTAGCATATCAAAAAACTTATGCGCTTCTAAATTTGGTTCCTCTATCATGTTACCATCCTCAACATGATACAATGCTATGTTTTCACGAAACACATCATTCACCATCTGAGTGTAACCTGCGTTTACATCTACTTACGGTGTTGGTTCATCTAACCTAGTACCCGAAGTACTACCAAACCTATCCGATGTGCTACCATAATTACCATAACATTGCACCATCGAATCAGTTTCTCTGTGGGTATACCAAATCTTGTAACCAAACATTAATCCAGTCCTATATAAGTGCTTCCTTACTTCCCTAATCGAGACTAATCTATGAGTCCGAACATATTACCGTATTCCAATGTCATGCTATTGTTTGACGCAAAGTTCATGAACACCTCCACACCTTGTGCGAACTCATCCGTCAATTCCCCCGTCGCTTGATCACACAGAGGTTTGTCCATCCACGATCGAAAATAAGACATTGTGTAATATTTTTTTTTGCTTTGTGTTTGTTGTGAATGTTGTGAATGAGGGGGAGAAATATTTATAGAGAAATATTCAGCGATTTTCCGACGGATTTTTAAATTTCAAATAGCTATATAACGGCTACTTCAACGGAAATCGGTCGGACTTTTCCGACGGCTATTTATCCTTCGGATATCGGTCGTAAATTCCCCACCGATTTCCGACGGCCTTGAAACGGTCGGAATTTTCCGACCGATTTCCGAGGGAATACCGGCTAATATAAATTCGTCTGAATTTGGTCGGAAATCCCTCGGAAAATTCCGATGATATTCCGACGACTCTCGAACCGTCAGAATTTCCTGACTGATTTCCGAGGAAATTATATTCGCTGGTATTCCCTTGGAAAATTCCGACGGTTTGAAGGCCGTCGAAAAGGCCGTCGGAAATGCGCGTGTTTTCTTGTAGTGTAACTCCTTAACAAAATAGTAAAATATTTTTCAACTTTTGTTTTGATATATATTCAAATAAAATAATATAATTATAGTGAAAATATTTTAAGATCTCGAATAGATTTTTTTTCTTTGAATATATGTGGATTGATTATTATTTAAAAATATATAATATTTTTAGGATCTTAATAATTAAGAAACTAAATAGTAGATACCCTCATTAATGGAAAACAAATATTTTCCATATTCTTTTCAATCATTTTAAAAAACAATTATATATTTTCCTATTTCAATTATTTTTTCTTATTTGTAATGGCATAGTATGTAATAACTTATAAAACAAAATTCATTTTCCTAAATGTCTTCTTAAATAATATTATAAAGATTTATTCAACCACAAAAAATATTTGTACAATGAATGCAACTGAGTTTTGAAAGGTTATAGAAAAGCTATTCTAAATTACAACCGAATGATCAAATTTTTTTCTTCCCTCCGTTGAGATCTTTGTCGAAGTTTTAAGGGGGGTGTGTAGCGAACCACAAGCATAGTCCCCCATCAAAAGTGTGGTCTTCTCTATTTCGGATAGATATGAGTCTATTCATGATGTTCTTTAAGATCACGTTGATGATTTGGGATGGAGGGAGAGATGGTTCTCCATGTCTTCTACCGTTTCTCTCACGCCAAAGGTGGTAAATAGTGGTTTGAAAAACTTACCGGAAGATGAATTGTGTGGTCTGATCCTGAGTTGAGGTGTGAAGGAGTGGACGGCCAGTTGGGTAACACCCGTGTTCCAGGAAACGGGAAGTTTAATTTCTTCCATGGTTATTTGAGTTTAAATAACGGGTTTCGGATTTCTTGATATAAATGGAGTTATGGGGTGCTAAATGAGAATCATAAAGTGTAGGGGTTAATTGGAGTGATCAGATTTTTCTAGTGGATTTATTTGATCAATTTAAAAGTTGGGGGGACCGATTTAAAAAGNGCGCTAAGCCATGAGGTTTGACCTAAAGCCGGTGGAGAGAACCGGGGGAGGTCGAAAATGGCCTTAGTGTGAGAATAGTTAGTTGAATCCGCGCAGAAGGAGCGGAAGCGTTGGATTCGAGGACGAATCTATGTTAGTGGGGGAGAATTGTAACACCCGTGTTCCAGGAAACGGGAAGTTTAATTTCTTCCATGGTTATTTGAGTTTAAATAACGGGTTTCAGATTTCTTGATATAAATGGAGTTATGGGGTGCTAAATGAGAATCATAAAGTGTAGGGGTTAATTGGAGTGATCAGATTTTTCTAGTGGATTTATTTGATCAATTTAAAAGTTGGGGGGACCGATTTAAAAAGAGAAGTGAAGTGGGGGGTTGATTTGCAATTCTTCGGAATTTGATGAGAAACCCTAAGCTTCTCTCGTTTTAGACGCCGCGCCTCACCCTTCATGCTTCACGTCCTCATCTTCACGTTCCAGCCACGATCCAAGCCAAGGAGAGAAGCCCTTTCAGATCAGAGCGAGGGCGGCGTAGGTTCAAGTGTGGCGAGAGAGAGAGTTCGGCGAGGCGAGAGTGAAGAGTGCTGAGCCGGCGAGCGTGGAGTGCGACTGTAGAGTCGAATTGCCACGAGGTTACAGCCACTGAGGTAAGATCCCCCTTTTCCTTCATGCCTTGTGTGGGTTTCCGGGTAGGGATGGGTGTTGTGTTGATCGGGAGTTTAGGACTGGTGACGTCGAGCTCGCTGTGGGTGGTGTTCAGCGGTGGCGTGGGGGTCAAATTAGGATGTCGCTAGCATGACCTCGTCGTGGGGTGCCGGTGTGGTTGACGGGATGAGGTTCCGGAGAAGGAAGGCCAAAGGCGCAAAGTCACCGAGAAGAAGAAGCCATGTCCGTGTGTGGGCGTGGTGTTGAGGATGGCACTGTGACGGTGATGCCATGGTGGCCGTTGCGTAGTTGCAGAGACGCGAGGGCGGTGTTGACGTCGGCGGTGAGAAGGAAGGAAGGCGAGTTGATGTCGCGAGGAAGAAGACGCTGGAATTGTTTAATTTAAGTAAATTTGAGTTTTGATTATTTTATTATTTTTATTTTTAGGTGGATTAATAGAAGGTTATTCATCCCGGGGAGTTCTAGAAAATTGCTGAATTTTCTCGTGAAACTTTCTGTGCGGGAATAAGGTGAGTGCATGACCATAGGCGTAATTAAATAATTTTGATAATTGATGTGATTTCGTGATTATAGGCCGTTTACGATCTACGGGGATCTAGATCGAGTGTTTCATGAGATGTTTGATTTATTCGGTATTTTCGTGATAATTTATATTAATTATTTTAATTATTTATTAGCCTGTAGATGGGAGGATTGCCTCACTAAGTATTTATCGAAATACTTATGCATCTCTTATGTGTTAATTGATGCAGGAAAAGAAAAAGTGTGACCGTGGGATCAGGGCGAGGAAGAGGGGGTGATCTAGACTTGTCGTTATTTTGGTGATTTTGTTTAATAATTTATGACTATGGTTATTCGTATTTTTAATCTTGAACCGGGAATTAATTTGTGAGGTTTAATCATTTTTATTGGAATTTTCTTGAGTTGTTGAATTATTTTAATTATTATTATTTATGGGATTTTAATAATTATTTGCAAAAAAAAAAAAAAAAAAAAAAATGGGTGCGGTTGTTTCAAGTTGGAACCAGCCGGATGAGTAGTTATTACTGAGGAGTCTACCGGCGAGTGTTTGCCAAACCTGATGTGATCATGGATGGCGTTAAAGGAAAAGAGCTTGAACCGGAGCTTGAAGTTGTCAATGAACCAACGAACGAGCTGGTAGCTGAAGGAGAGCTTGAACCTGAGGAGGCATTGCTGGTACCGCTTGGTCCCATGACCCGATCCAAAACCAAGAAACTCAAAGAAGCCTTAAACGGACTAGTTCGACAANAGCTCCAGTGGAGGAGAGCGTTGCACGGAGTGCTACGGTGGAGGAGAGCGTTGCACGGAGTGCTACGGTGGAGCAGGTTACGGGTTCGCAGGCTGATCAGAGTAGGCCTGGGGGTGTGTCCGGTGTGGGTGTCGGGAATGCTGGAGTGCCAGCGGGGGCTGCGGGTGTTGCAGCAGGTGCTGTTCAGGCCCGAGAAGATCGGATTGCAGACCTTTTGGCGTTACTTTTGGAGCGGTTACCAGAGAGGGGACCCGTGCAGGCTCCGGAAGTACCACCGGTAGCCGTAGTGCAGCCGAGAGTTGTGAATGCAGGTGAGCCTCCATCATATCTGAAGATGATGGACCAGCTGCAGAGGATTGGCACGGGATTTTTCTCGGGTGGTGCTAGGCCGGAGGAGGCAGATGAGTGGAGAATGCGAATGGAGCGGAATTTCCGTTCGGTTAGGTGTCCAGAGGGATACCAGGTGGACCTCGCAGTTCACTATCTGGAGGGCGACGCACATCTTTGGTGGAGAGGTGTTACGGCCCGGAGGGTCCAGGCTGAGATGTCTTGGGCGGATTTCGTGGTGGAGTTTAACTCCAAGTATTTTCCTCAGGAGGCATTGGATCGGTTGGAGACACGGTTTCTGGGATTAACACAGGGGAACCATACCGTGCGGGAGTATGAGGCGGAGTTCCATCGTCTCAGGATGTACGGAGGGCATGCTATGGATGATGAGCAGGCTCAGGTGCGGCGATTCTTGAGAGGCCTTCGGGCCGAGTTGAGGAACCGGTGTCTGTTGAGTTCTTTTGCGACGGTTTTGGAGCTGGTAGAGAAGGCTGCACTAATTGAGGAGGGTCTGAGAGACGAGGGTGTGGGAGTCAACCCGACCTCTCAGGCAAAGAAGCCTTACCATCAGCCCGGTCCTAGCAAGAGTGACAAGCCAGGGCAAGGGCAGAAACGTAAGTGGGAGAGTACTTCAAGGCCCAGCCAGGGCGGCCAGGGAGGCCAGGGCTGTTTTGGTTGCGGTAGCAAGGATCATAGAGTGGCGAGTTGCCCTCAGAGGGGGGATTCGCGCGCAGACACTCGGGTGTGCTACCATTGCAAGGAGGCGGGACATATCAAGCCGAAGTGTCCTAAGCTGCAGCAGGGAGTGCTAGCAGCACCGTCAGCTAGGCCGACTGCGGTGACACCGCGAGTGTATACCATGGTGGAGTCTGGTGAACCGAGTTCCAGACCGATCACTGGTAAACTTCTAACTTACTCGAGTAAATTCTTGTTTGTTTTAAATTATCCTTTCTGTGTTGTTGTGTCAGGGTCTTAGCAAATGAGTTTGTGTAGGGACCTTGATTGTGGGAGGACTTGAATCCCACGTATTGTTTGATTCCGGAGCATCGCATTGCTTTATTACTCCGGAATTGGCCGAGAGAGGCGGCATCTGGAGTGAACCGGGAGAGCAGCCAGGGCTCGTCAAGGTCGCTGGAGGGAAGTTCCTGAGCACCTTTGGTCGGGCAGAAGGCGTAGACGTTCAGGTGGCCGGGGAATCCATGCCAGCGGATCTAATCATTTGTTCGGTGGAGCTATATGATGTTATCTTGGGTATGGATTGGCTCGGTAAGTTCAGGGCGCATCTGGACTGTCACCGAGGACGTGTTCTGTTCGAAAGGGAAAAGGGAAGGTTGGTTTATCAAGGAGTGAGACCAACTTCGGGGAGTCTGGTGATCTCAGCGATGCAGGCCGAGAAGATGATTGAGCAGGGTTGCGAAGCTTACATGGCGACCATTATCACTCCAGAGTCTGTTGGAGATGTTGCGGTTCAGGATGTTCGGGTTGTTCAGGAGTTCGAGGATGTGTTTCAATCGTTGCAGGGGTTACCACCGTCGCGGTCGGATCCTTTCACGATTGAGTTGGAACCGGGGACAATGCCAATATCGAAGACTCCGTACCGGATGGCTCCAGCAGAGATGGCAGAGCTTAAGAAGCAGTTGGAGGAGTTATTGAGTAAGGGTTTTATCCGTCCGAGCAGTTCACCGTGGGGAGCACCGGTGTTGTTTGTAAAGAAGAAGGACGGAAGTTTTCGGTTATGTATCGATTACCGGGGACTCAACCGAGTCACAGTGAAGAACAGGTATCCTCTACCGCGGATCGACGAGCTGTTGGATCAGCTGAAGGGGGCTAGTTGTTTCTCCAAGATAGACTTGGCATCGGGATACCATCAGATTCCAATTGATGAGATGGACGTCCGAAAGACGGCTTTCAGGACCAGATATGGGCACTACGAGTTTGTGGTGATGCCATTCGGGTTGACGAACGCACCAGCAGCATTCATGAGATTGATGAACGGTGTGTTCCAGGAGTATCTGGACGAATACGTGATCATTTTCATAGATGACATTCTGGTGTATTCCAAGAGTCCTGAGGAGCACGGAGTTCATTTGAGGAATGTTCTGGAGAAGCTGCGGGAACAGAAATTGTTCGCTAAGTGGAGCAAGTGCAGTTTCTGGCAGCGGGAGATCGGATTCTTGGGTCATATTGTTTCAGAGAAGGGAGTTTCAGTTGACCCAGAGAAGATTAAGGCTATCAGAGAGTGGCCGAGACCAAGGAATGCCACTGAGATCCGAAGTTTTCTTGGTCTAGCGGGTTATTATCGGAGATTTGTCAACGGGTTTGCAAGTATGGCTCAGGCTTTGACGAAGCTAACAGGCAAAGATGTTCCGTTTGTGTGGTCTCTGGAGTGCGAGGAGAGTTTTGCGAACCTGAAGACGATGTTGACGAGTACACCAGTCTTAGCCTTACCGGAGCCGAGCGAGCCTTTTGTGGTGTACACGGATGCATCGAGATTGGGTCTCGGTTGTGTGTTGATGCAGCAGGGGAAGGTTATTGCTTATGCTTCACGGCAGTTGAGGAAGCACGAGAGTAACTATCCTACTCATGATCTTGAGATGGCTGCAGTGGTTTTTGCCTTGAAGATTTGGAGATCTTATCTTTATGGCGGGAAGGTTCAGGTGTTTACCGATCATAAGAGCCTGAAGTACATCTTTACGCAGCCAGAGTTGAATTTGAGGCAGAGACGTTGGATGGAGTTAGTGGCGGATTATGATATGGAGATCGCTTACCATCCTGGGAAGGCGAATTTGGTTGCGGATGCGCTGAGTCGCAAGCGAGTAGCTTCGGCTAGCGAGCGAGACATGGAGTCCTTGGTGAGTGAGATTAGTGCACTGAGATTGTGTGCTACATCTCAGGAGCCGTTGGGCTTGGAGGCAGCAAACCAGGCAGATCTTTTGAGCAGAGTTCGGTTGGCTCAAGAAAGAGATGAAGGTCTGGTTAAGGCTTCCGGTGATGTGGGTTCCGAGTATCAGGTCTCAGCGAACGGGACTATTTTGGTACATGGGCGGGTCTGCGTACCTAAGGATGAGGGTCTGAGGCGAGAGATTCTGAGTGAGGCCCATGCGAGCATGTTTTCCATTCACCCAGGGGCGACCAAGATGTACCATGATCTAAAAAGGTATTATCATTGGGTCGGAATGAAGAAGGATGTGGCTAACTGGGTCGCAGCTTGTGATGTATGCCAGTTAGTGAAGGCCGAGCATCAGGTTCCGAGCGGGTTGTTACGGAGTTTACCCATTCCAGAGTGGAAGTGGGATATGATCACGATGGATTTTGTGGTCGGACTGCCAGTCTCTCGGACCAAGGATGCTATTTGGGTCATCGTTGATCGGTTGACCAAGTCGGCACATTTCCTGGCCATCAAAAAGACCGACGGAGCAGCAATATTGGCGAAGAAATACGTCAATGAGATTGTACGACTTCATGGGGTACCTGTGAGTATCGTGTCGGATCGTGATTCCAAGTTCACCTCGGTGTTTTGGAAGGCCTTTCAGGCTGAGATGGGCACAAAGGTGCACATGAGTACGGCATATCACCCTCAGACGGATGGGCAATCCGAGAGAACCATTCAGACTCTCGAGGATTTGTTGAGGATGTGTGTGCTTGACTGGGGTGGCCAGTGGATGGACTACTTGAACTTGGTAGAGTTTACGTATAATAATAGCTACCAAGCGAGTATTGGGATGGCTCCATATGAGGCGCTGTATGGGAGACCGTGTCGTACACCATTATGCTGGACCCAAGTGGGGGAGAGAAGCATGTTTGGTGCGGACTTTGTTCAGGAAACTACGGAGAAGATCCGGGTTTTGAAGCTGAACATGAAGGAAGCGCAAGATCGGCAGAAGAGTTATGCCGATAAGAGGAGAAAAGACATCGAGTTTGAGGTCGGTGACCGAGTATACCTCAAGATGGCTATGTTGCGGGGACCTAACAGGACCATTGCCGAGAATAAGCTGAGTCCGAGGTATATGGGTCCATTCTTGATTGTAGAGCGGGTTGGGCCGGTAGCGTATCGGTTAGAGTTGCCCGAGATTATGCGAGCATTTCATAAGGTTTTCCACGTGTCGATGCTTAAGAAATGTTTGCATAAGGATGATGAGGTTGTGGCTAAGATTCCCGCAGATCTTCAGCCCAATATGACCGTAGAGGCCAGACCGGTGAGGATTCTCGCGAAGAGAGTCCGGCAGGATCGTAGGAAGAGAGTTCCGATGATCAGAGTGTTGTGGGATTGTGACGGGGTTGAGGAGCAGACTTGGGAACCAGAGGCGAGGATGAAAGCGAGATTCAAGAAGTGGTTTGAGAAGCAATCCGGGGCTTGAGCTTTCATCGATGGTTTCCAGTTTGAGTTTTCATTATTGTATGTTGATCATTATGTATTTCATTTCGGTGTTGTAGACGATTATGACATTATGATTTTATTTTAATAAGATGGATGGTTCTTATTTTGGATGACTGGTTTTGTCATGAGAGTTACGTGAACTCGAGGTTCTGAAAAGGGATATGGGAAGAGTTTTATAAAGAGTTAAAAACTTAATGATAACCGGGAAGAGATTTTTTTTTCGTGGGTACCCTGAGTGACTGGGTATGCAGTGAGATAACCTGGGTATTGGTTATGAAAAGTGGATATTCCGGGTGGGAATATTGATGATGCCGTACTACCTTGCGAGGTAATACGCGGATCATGGAAGTGGACAGTCGGGGGTGCTTATAGACGTATTGAGGGTCACGATTGCTCACAGGATGGATCGGTCCTGTATAACTCTAGAGAAGATGAATAGTTCTTCTGATACCCAGAACTCGTAAGGTGTATAGCCCAGGATGGAGTGGTATGTGATATCGAGAACCCGTAAGGTATATAGCCCAGGGTGGAGTGATATGTGATATCGAGAATCCGTAAGGTTATACTGCCCAGAGTGGAGCGGTATGAGTGTGATGCCGAGAACTCGTAAGGTGTACAGCCCAGAGTGGAGTGGTATGTGATTACCGAGAACTCGTAAGGTTGTATTGCCCAGAGTGGAGTGGCATGTGCCGAGAACTCGTAAGGTGTATAGCCCAGAGTGGAGTGGTATGTGATTACCGAGAACTCATAAGGTTATATTGCCCAGAGTGGAGTGGCATGAGTTGGATACCGAGAGCTCGAAAGGACTTGGTGGCCTGAGAGTGGAGTGGTATGGATACCCAGAACTTCCAAGACTTTGAGTCTGGGAGTGGAGAGGTATGAGTATGAGTTATGAGCAGATGATTATGACCAGAGTCTTGAGCCGATGACTGAGTATGAAGCGCTAAGCCATGAGGTTTGACCTAAAGCCGGTGGGGAGAACCGGGGGAGGTCGAAAATGGCCTTAGTGTGAGAATAGTTAGTTGAATCCGCGCAGAAGGAGCGGAAGCGTTAGATTCGAGGACGAATCTATGTTAGTGGGGGAGAATTGTAACACCCGTGATCCAGGAAACGGGAAGTTTAATTTCTTCCATGGTTATTTGAGTTTAAATAACGGGTTTCGGATTTCTTGATATAAATGGAGTTATGGGGTGCTAAATGAGAATCATAAAGTGTAGGGGTTAATTGGAGTGATCAGATTTTTCTAGTGGATTTATTTGATCAATTTAAAAGTTGGGGGGACCGATTTAAAAAGGAGAAGTGAAGTGGGGGGTTGATTTGCAATTCTTCGGAATTTGATGAGAAACCCTAAGCTTCTCTCGTTTTAGACGCCGCGCCTCACCCTTCATGCTTCACGTCCTCATCTTCACGTTCCAGCCACGATCCAAGCAAGGAGAGAAGCCCTTTCAGATCAGAGCGAGGGCGGCGTAGGTTCAAGTGTGGCGAGAGAGAGAGTTCGGCGAGGCGAGAGTGAAGGGTGCTGAGCCGGCGAGCGTGGAGTGCGACTGTAGAGTCGAATTGCCACGAGGTTACAGCCACTGAGGTAAGATCCCCCTTTTCCTTCATGCCTTGTGTGGGTTTCCGGGTAGGGATGGGTGTTGTGTTGATCGGGAGTTTAGGACTGGTGACGTCGAGCTCGCTGTGGGTGGTGTTCAGCGGTGGCGTGGGGGTCAAATTAGGATGTCGCTAGCATGACCTCGTTGTGGGGTGCCGGTGTGGTTGACGGGATGAGGTTCCGGAGAAGGAAGGCCAAAGGCGCAAAGTCACCGAGAAGAAGAAGCCATGTCCGTGTGTGGGCGTGGTGTTGAGGATGGCACTGTGACGGTGATGCCATGGTGGCCGTTGCGTAGTTGCAGAGACGCGAGGGCGGTGTTGACGTCGGCGGTGAGAAGGAAGGAAGGCGAGTTGATGTCGCGAGGAAGAAGACGCTGGAATTGTTTAATTTAAGTAAATTTGAGTTTTGATTATTTTATTATTTTTATTTTTAGGTGGATTAATAGAAGGTTATTCATCCCGGGGAGTTCTAGAAAATTGCTGAATTTTCTCGTGAAACTTTCTGTGCGGGAATAAGGTGAGTGCATGACCATAGGCGTAATTAAATAATTTTGATAATTGATGTGATTTCGTGATTATAGGCCGTTTACGATCTACGGGGGTCTAGATCGAGTGTTTCATGAGATGTTTGATTTATTCGGTATTTTCGTGATAATTTATATTAATTATTTTAATTATTTATTAGCCTGTAGATGGGAGGATTGCCTCACTAAGTATTTATCGAAATACTTATGCATCTCTTATGTGTTAATTGATGCAGGAAAAGAAAAAGTGTGACCGTGGGATCAGGGCGAGGAAGAGGGGGTGATCTAGACTTGTCGTTATTTTGGTGATTTTGTTTAATAATTTATGATTATGGTTATTCGTATTTTTAATCTTGAACCGGGAATTAATTTGTGAGGTTTAATCATTTTTATTGGAATTTTCTTGAGTTGTTGAATTATTTTAATTATTATTATTTATGGGATTTTAATAATTATTTGCATAAAAAAAAAAAAAAAAATGGGTGCGGTTGTTTCAGAAACTCCAGAGGCTATTCATGTAAAGAAGAAGAAGAGGGACAAAGAAATTGAAGATGAAGAAGAGGGACAAACTGATGTGGAAAGGAAGAAGCAGAAGAAGAAGGAAAATAAGAAGAAGAAGGAAAAGGAAATCGAAAAGGGAAAAGAAGAAGAAGAAGAAGATTTTGATCTCCGGCTTGAAGAGTTTAAGAGAAAAGCGAAAAGGGAGGAAAAAAAGGAGAAGATAATTGAGAAGAAAAAGACTAGTGTGGACATGAATGAAGAGATCTTAAATGCCATTCAGTTTTTGGCAAACCAAGTGGGACAAATGGAAAAAAAATTTGGAGGCCAACTTAGTGGGTTGGAAATGAGGTTGTCTACTCTCGAGGCCAAAGATATGTTGAAAGAGAAGGAAGTTTTGGTCCTAGAGAAGGAAGATTCGGTCGAATCCGCTGCCAAAGATGCCAAAGATGCAAACACCCAAGTCTCTATTTTAATGAAAGTAACTTAGAGAAGTTACTTGGAGACTACTAGAAAACCTAAAACTTTCGAACAAATTGGGTGTTTTAAAAACGAGATGGTAGGAAGTTTGAAGAACAATAATGTTTTTGTTTTTTCTTCTTTATGGTATACTTCTTTTTTCTTCTGTTATGGTAGACTTGTTAAATACGAATTGACTCGCATTGGTAGACTTGTTCGAGTCGCATTGGTAGACTTGTTCGAGTCGCATTGGCAGACTTGTTTGATACGATATGGCAGAGTTGTTTGATACGATATGGCAGAGTTGTTTGATACGATATGGTAGACTTGTTCGAGTCGCATTGGCAGACTTGTTTGATACGATATGGCAGACTTGTTTGATACGATATGGCAGACTTGTTTGATACGAGATGGCAGACTTGTTTGATACTGATGTCTCTAATAATATTTGAATGTCACAGTCGTGGATGTTAGAGGTACATGAAATGTCTGAGCCAGAGTTTCCCATAGCAAGGGTCGTTAGAACCCTGTCGTCCAACTCAAAAAAGGTTCGTAAAGTGAAAATAGAACCAACTGTCCCGAAAGTTACAATGCAACAAGTGAAAACCAAAACCAAACCTCAGCTTCGAAAGAAATATGATGACGAAGACTTTGTTGATACACCTCCACGACAGAAACTTTCATCACCTATTTCACCATTATCTGACCCTATGGAAAATGCAAAGGTGCAAGCAATTGGCAGCGGTTTAGAAAAGCTGATGGCACTTCTAGCCAAGAAAGATCATGGACTCAGAAAGCAACGCACCCTAGCTCCCACTTAAGTGTCACCATTCGTAGGAAGTTCAGCGGTCAAACGCATCATGTTTGGTGTAATCCCTTCAGAAGCTTTCTACGATCCTTTTGAAGAGGTGGATAGTCGTAAACTGGATCGATTGATCCAGTTTGTGGCGACAGATCTGTAAGTCATTCATGTTAATGGTATAAAAATTTATTTTAAACGATGTATCTCTCATTTCATCATTTTATCACGTCCGCATTTATAGGGAGAACGAAATCGATGACACCGATCCAGTTGTTGAATTTTACCTTCAACTGATGACACGTAAACAGGACTGGCCTTATGAGAAGTTCGGCTGGGTGGGTGATAGGGTATTTTTCTTTCTGGTAGATTTATTTTTGGTAGATTTATTTTACTAATGGTTTATTAGCGGCAGATTTATATATTTTTGTAATTTTGCAGCATATGTCAGCGACAATGAATATGTTTCGACAACGGTCTTTGGGAATCCCATCTCCTTATCAAAGAGGTGGAAAGGTTGCATTCCTAGATCTTCTGTTCACCGCACAATGGTTTGTAGAATACAACATGGACTTCTTACCTAATGACAGTGGATATTTCGACGTCGCCAATGGCCGATCTCCTGATTTTGCAATGACAAATAAGAAATGGTTCAAGGATGTTGAGCTCTTGTACATTTGCCACAATATCGACAATCAAACATTGGATTGCCGTTGAGGTGGACATTCCGAAGAAAAAGGTTAATGTCTATGATTGCATTAAAGGTTTATATGGCGATAATACCATAAAAAAGATATGAGGGCATACGCGAAGATGATTCCACTGTTGTTGAACAAAATGTTTCCAAGCGAATGGAAGAGTGAGAAAGCCTTTCACACCTACAAGATGAAGGGTATTGTGCAAAACGAACAAAGTGGTGATTGTGGTGTTTATACGTTGAAGTATATCGAGTGTTTGGCTCTTGGTCATGTTATGGTAGATCTTAACGATAATAACATTGCTGGGATTCGTATGAAATATGCAGCTGAGATTATGGACGAGATTCCATCGGACTAGTTTGGAGAAACAATTCAACGATCTAATCCTAACCCTCGTGGTGAGTATGATGATAGGGTTTCGTTGCAGACAGTTTCTGGGATGTGAGGGATCAGAATTTGTGCTTTTGTAGAGTAGTGCTTCTGTAGGACCATGTTTTTTTTTGCAAAGGACCATGTTTTTTTTTGCATGAAGTGGGTCCTTTGAAAGTTTGGTAAACTTGTATGTGCATATTGTCGCGCAAGCAAGGTTTTTTGGTGAAGTGATGTTCACGATTATGGTAGACTTGTTTCACGATTATGGTAGACTTGTTTCACGGTATGGTAGATTTGTTTCACGATATGGTAGACTTATTTCACGGTATGGTAGATTTGTTTCACGATATGGTAGACTTGTTTCACGATTATGGTATACTTGTTTCACTATTATTGTTCATTTCAACAAAGAAGCAAGCAACACATATCACTGTCAAACTTATTATTACACATATAAAGAAGTTCACATTAGACATGTAGCACGATTATGCCCGCCGTCACCACATTTGGAACACTTGTGTTCTTTCCTTGGACGTTTCTTCTTCATTGCCACTTCCATTGCACTTTTGATTCGGGACTTTTTGGGCCGGCCGGGTGGGTTACGAACCAAAGGAGGCATACAAACTTTCTTAGCCACTTCTTCGGGCACAGGTAATGCAACATCCCTTGGCATTACTGTCCCCGAGTAAGCGTTGTACAAGAAATTTGTATGAAAGTAGGGATGGCATAGAGAGATCCTTGAAATTTTTGCAGCTTCCGCCGCTGCAATGGCATGGACGCACGAGATTTTATCAATGTCAAACCTTCGGCAAGAACACTTTTTCTCATCCAAATTGACAACATGCAAGGATGTTCTGCCGGTGACCTGTGCATGATGGTCATCTATCTCTTGCACAGTCAGTTGCTTGGCAGCTTCGACTCTGACATGTTAATAGTAAATACAAATATGCCATCAGATATAATAAATATACCGTCAAACTAAACAAATATACCAAACATAAATAAGAAGGTAAACGTGTACCCGTAGCAATTTCTCAACAGCAGTAGTAAGCTCTGTTTTCATTACACTTGCAGTCCGGCGCCTTTTCGCAAACCACCTTGTTATAATCGACCTTATCTCGTCCAAAAGTGTCACGATTGGAAAACTTCTTACCTTTGAGAGGACCTTATTTATCGATTCCGCTATGTTGCTAGTCATGAAGTTGTACCTATCTCCCGGGAAATGAACCCGAGTCCACATACGTACATCCGGTTTTTGCAAATAGTTATAAAGTCCGGGATTACTAGCTTGAATCTGCCCAAATAAGGCATTGAACTCTAGAAGCCTATATGCGGTTGCGGCCTTCTTCACAAGTCTGAAAGAATCCCCGCCTTTAAATTTCACCAAAATATTCTTATACAAATGATAAGTGCAAATACTCCGACTAGAAAGGGGGTAAATCTTCCCTATCGCGTTTCCAATTGCTCTATGCCTATCTGAAATGATGGCAAGTTCTTCATCATCTAGGATAACCCGGTGTAATTGTCTAAAGAACCATTCCCAAGACTCATCATTTTCGGTATCAACGACAGCAAAAGCAATTGGAAATATATTAAAATTCCCATCTTGCGTTGAGGCAATGAGTAGTGTACCTTTGTATGTACCAGTCAAAAACGTCCCATCAACAACCACAACTTTCCGCATAAACGGGAACCCATGTATGCATGCACCAAATGCGAGGAACATAAACTTGAACTTGTCTCCCTCGTCAACTTCAAGCTTTATAAGTGTCCCCGGGTTAGACCGCCTAATCATGTATAAGTACGACGGAAGGTCCTCGTAACCATTCTCCGAACTTCATGTTACAAGTTCCCGTGCATACTTTAATGCACGATGGGCCTTCCAATACTCCATCTGTATTAAATTAACCAAATTTAATCTACCAGAAAAAGTCTGCCATTTCGTATAAACAAGTCTGCCATATCGTATAAACAAATCTGCCATATCGTATCTAACAAGTCTGCCTTATCGTATCAAACAAGTCTGCCCTATCGTATCTAACAAGTCTGTCCTATCGTATCTAACAAGTCTGCCCTATCGTATCTAACAAGTCTGCCCTATCGTATGATGTAAAGGATGTCAAACCTTAATTCCATATCGTTTGGTGAGAGCATCAACAACATGATATGGCAAAACGGTCGGTCCAACACCACCTACAAAGTCTTTATAAAGACGTCCTAGTATCTCATGAGTTGCTTGCCGTGCAACGCATTGTAACATAACATGTGTGCTCTCCAACAAAAGTCTTAATATGGAACCTTGGATTATCTTCTACCGTTGATGCACGAACCCTCCATTTACATCCTTCTACCCAACACTTAACCGTCAACAATTTTGGCGTTGAATAACCAACATCAAAGTCAAATTTATTTGCAACCGCATAGATCTTCAATCTCGTCTCCAACTCCTCTTTTGTTTCATAACATTGCCCAACAGCTAAGTCTATGGACTTCATTTCCATCTGCACAAAATCAGGAATCGTTGTTGAAGACGGTTTCTTTGGTGGTAGATTTTGCATTTCTTCTTCGTTATCGGAATCCTTTCCACACGCCCCGTACTCTTCATCATCAGAACTTGCACCATATGGGTCTTCGCAATTGTCAAATCTGTATTCCTCATCTTGTTCATCAATTTCGTGAACTTGTTCTTCTTCTTTGCATGATCTTCTTGAATTTTTCCCAACGACACAATCACCTTCTGAGTTTGATAGTTTGACATCTTTGACGACATCCTCCACTTTCTCTATAATCTCCACGCATAAACGAACTGTTTCGTTTTGAAATTGTTGCAAGAAACCAGAGAATTGTCTACTCGTTGCCACAAATACTGGAGGTGTATCTTGTGGTAATTTTTGCAAATATTGTTTCGACAACATATAACTCAATTGTACCTCATAATAGCGATGATCCAATCCAAAATCTTCATAAACCATCCGAAGGAAATCGCCAAACGAGGTTTTATGATCCACTCCCAAAATTCGACACCCTTTTGACTTATCAACCAAGAAGACCCAACGATTTTTCTGAAAAATCAATTTCCCAGAAACTAGAATAATTTGCTCCATGGTTGAAGATGAGGAGATGATGAAGAGAAATTTTTTTCAAGATACAATACAGAAGCTAAAGAGATTTGCCGTCGGCGGCGCGATCTGGGCGGTGGGCGGCGCGACCTAGAACATCTTGGAAAAGAGTTCATCCAAGAAAAAAAATCTGGGCGGTTCATCATCTGGCGTGGGCGGCGCGACCTAGAACAAGATCCATGGCATTTTTTTGAAAATCTGAATTTTTTTTGTGGGCAAAATCGTCATTTGTTAATCTCCTGTTTCAATAAGTATGCTGTCAATAACAACGATCAATTTCAAATAAATCTACCAACTTCATATAAATCTACCAACTGATGATAAGTCTGCCAACTTAAGCTAAGTCTGCCAATTTCGTGTGTCCTAAAAGATTATATAAACCTACCGCAATTACCGATAAATCTACCGATTTAATATAAATATGCCGTGTCCTAAAATAAATCTACTGTCATTACAAACCTAAGAACCCTTGTTTTGACCTTTAATAAATCTACTGTCATTAAAAATAAATCTACCGCTTAAAGAATAAGTCTACCACGCGTTTAAAAGTCTACCGTCATTACAATAAATACCGTAACAAAAAAACGAACAATCCCATGATAAGTCTGCCGTCATTACAAAGAAATATACCGCGGATGAGATAAATCTACCATTAAAGAAAATAAATCTACCAATTTGGTCAAATGTCGACCAAAAAAGTCAACCGATCTCCTGTTAAATCTACCAATCTTTAACAAATCTACCGTCATTAAAAATAAATCTACAAAAAAAAATTAAGTCTACCGCCCAAAAACATATCTACCATATCGTAAAAATAAGTCCACCGAAATAAGTCTGCCGGCCAAAAACAAGTATGCCGGCCCAAACTAAGTCTGCTGTCCAAACAATAAGTCTACCGTCCGAAAAATAAGTCTACCATCCGAAAAATAAGTCTACCAACAATAATTAGGTCTACCGTCAAATAACGGCAGACTTGTTTATTTGAGCGCGCTGATATATAGTAATTGCAATATCGTAATTACGTTCTTGTTAACAAATGTCAAAATGACTAAATCGATAATTTAATGGTGATACCCTTAAGGTGTCTAAACTTATATTTTAAGAATAAATTTAATATTAAAAAATTGATTGACACTCACTTACTTCATGTGGTTAATATATGTGTGCAATGGTGACACCATTAGTGGGGTTCTACAGAATAAAAAAATAATAAAATTTTGTGTTTTATAAATGTTTGAAAAATAGACAAAAAATTAAACTATTATATATAAATATTGAAGATTAAATAAAACAGAGTAATATAATAGGTTGCATAAAAATTTGAACGTATATTACAATCCGTAAAAACGTAAAATAAAAAGAAAACATTTTAAAGCATGATGAATAACACAACTAACTCGAATCTAGTCTTCATTTGTTCCAAATTTTTGCCAAATGTGCTCAACCAAATCAGCTTTCAATTGGTCATGCATTGTTCTGTCATGAACTAGAGCTCGATTGGCCATCATATTATTCATATTTGTAGGAGTCTCTGTAGAGAACGTGTAGTCCACTTGTAAAGTCCCGCTTCCTTCTCCTTGTAAGAATTCTGATAAATTATATTGAGTGCCTTGGTCTCGTTCGTCTTCTACTATCATATTGTGCAATATGATAGATGCTCTCATTATCTTACCTATTTTTTTCTTATCCCAACTAAGAGCCGGGTTTCTGACAATTGCAAATCGAGCTTGCAACACTCCAAAAGCACGCTCGACATCTTTTCTAACAGCTTCTTGATGCTTAGCAAATAATGATGCCTTCGGACCTTGCGGCTGCGAAATTGATTGGATGAAAGTTGCCCATTTCGGATATATACCATCTCTGAGATAGTAAGCCATATGGTATTGGCGACCATTGACTTTGTAACTGAGCGGTGGAGCTCGGCCTTCTAATATATCATCAAAAATAGGTGACCGGTCAAGAACATTTATATCGTTAAAAGTACCTGGAGCTCCAAAAAATGTGTGCCAAATCCATAGATCTTGTGAAGCCACAGCCTCTAAAACGATTGTGGGTTTTCCATGTCCACGTGAATACTGTCCTGCCCAAGCCGTGGGACAATTCTTCCACTCCCAATGCATACAATCAATGCTTCCTATCATCCCGGGAAATCCCCGAAACTCTCCAATATATAGTAATCGTTGAAGATCCTTTGTTGTTGAGCTTCTCAAGTACACATCCTCGAATAAATGTATAATTCCATCCACAAAATGTTCTAAGCATCTGCTCGCAATGGTTTCACCGAGCCTGAGGTATTCATCCATCGCATCAGCTGCAACACCATATGCCATCATCCGGATTGCGGCTGTACATTTTTGTAGGGGTGAAAGGCCGGACCTTCCGGTAGCATCTTGTCTCTGTTGAAAGAATGGTACCTCAGTGGAGAGTTTTTGAACAATAAACATGAACAATGGCTTGTTCATTCTAAAATGTCGTCGAAAAAGATCATCTGGGTAAACCGGTTGATCACTAAAGTAATCGTTCCATAGTCGAATGTGCCCTTCTTTGCGTCCTCTTTCTATATATGCTCGTTTTTTCCTTTTCTTTCTCGTCACTTGACGTTCAACGACACTATCAACACAATGTTGGAAACCTTCGTTAAATATTTGAGCAAAATTTTCATCAAAGTTTTGATAGAAATTTGCATCAAATGGATGAGAAGTCATGACTTTTTTGTTTGGTAATTGTGGAAAAGAAAATTTGGTTGTGAGAGAGAAGTTGTAATGAAAGAGATTGAGTTGCAATAAGAGAGAGATTGAGTTGCAATAAGAGAGAGCGTTTACAATAAGAGAGAAAGTTTACAATCTCTTATAAAGAGTGAATCCGAAAGTTGCAAGTATAACAACTTGTAAAATAAAACCAAACAAGTACAACAAGTTGTAGAATACAACCAAAATACAAACAAACAAGTTGTCCATATGGTACTTGCTGAAGTCTTATAATACAACCAAAACATGACTCTGCTGAAGTCTTATAATACAAACAGAACACTTGTCTTCCTCCTCCTTGACCACTTGTCTTCCTCCTCCTTGCTCACTGACTGCCTCCTGCAGAACACATAAGAAGTCATGACATATCAGTACACATTTAACAATAACTACATCAATGCTAACAAAATAAGCAACATAACAATAACTTTTATGCAAAAACCATGACTACAAGTGCAATCTCAAATTAGAACAAGTGCAAAAAATCAGAACAAGTGCAAAAATCAGAACAAGTGCAAATGAGAACAAGTGCAATCTCAATACCAAGAAGATTACACATCTCGGCGATAAGCTTGTTCTTTAGTATGGTTTCAGCCTCTAATAATGGTTCGGGTTTGAGAAGGAGGCTATCAAGGATTTTCTGTTGGGATAGGATTTTCTGTTGAGATAGTATTTTCTCTTGACCAGCCAAGTCCTCCTTTTTGATAACCCACATCTCTTGAAGCACCTTCAAAGAACTCTTCCTTGCATCTTCACTATGCCCCCTAACTCTCTTCTTCCCCTTGGCCTTTGAAGCCTTCACACCCAATGGCCTCTCCTCTGTTTCTTCCCCCACATGGCAGGCGGTGGTGGAGGTGGATGAAGCACCAGGCGGTTTCTGTTTTTCCTCAACATATTTACACCATTTTTGATCATTCTTGAGCATTCTCCAAGCGTGTTCCAAGCTAAACTTCAGCTTCTTTGGGTGATCAGAGGTGTACAACTGGTGAGCCATCTCCATAATATCGTCTTCATTCTGGCCACTCTTCTTGTTACGGTAAGCGTACTCATAGCAGCCTGCGAACTTGCTGACACTCTCACTGATTTTCCTCCATTTCTGCTTAGAAGTATTGGGCTCCCTTGGTGCTAGACCAACCACAAGAGGACTTGCAGAGTACAAGTCAGCAACTCTACGCCAAAAAGCCACTGATTTCTGCTCATTTCCCACAACTGCATCTTTGCTTGTGTTTAACCAACATTGTACAAGAACTTTTTCTTCTACAACTTTCCATCTTGTGGTTGGAGCTCTTCGGTTTAAAGGTGAATCTGTTTCTTGAGGCAAGGTTTCGGGACTGTTAATCTCTTGTTGGCTATTCAAGAGATCAACATAGCTTTGGGAGGAGTTTAAAGGATCTGTAATATCCAGATTCATTTTGAGAGGAGCTACCAGAGAGAGAGAGTTTTGAGAGGAGCTAACAGAGGGAGAGAGTTTTGAGGAGGAGCTAATCAATTTTTAGAGGAGATATTACACTTATGAACAAGTGTAATAAATAAAAGGAGCCACCTAATTTTTCATTTATTTTGGGTTAGGTTTAGAGATTTAAGTCACTCATCTTAATGACTTATGTCTCCATCACACATCAACTAAGTTTTCAATAACTTTAGTTTTGGTTTAGTTGTGTTTTAACTGAAGTTAACTTTGTTAGTTTTAGTGTGTTTTCATTCAAACTTAACTTAACTTAACTAGTTGTGTTACTTAACTTAACTAAGTTTGTTGTGTTTTCATTCAATTAGACACAAAAATAACAGGTTACTTTGAAGTTTCACTAACCAGATTAGCTGAAGTCTGCTGAAGTCTGAAGTCTGCTGAAGTCTCTTTGTCATCTGCTGAAGTCTCTTTGTCTCTTTGTCATCTGCTGAAGTCTCTTTGTCATCTCCACCATTCTCCTGCAAAGAAGAAGTAGTGGATCCAGACAGAAAGAGACACAAAGAAGTAGTGGATCGATCAAAAAACACAATTACCTAATTACATCTAAGAAACCAATAAGAAGCCACATTGATACAGAAGCAAATACTGAAGCCACCAGAAGAAACCAATACTAACAAGTAATGAAGAAACCAATAATAACGCTTCAAATTTCAAAAGCCACCAGAAGTTAGACAACAACTACTGAAGTAGCCATCAAGATACCCATGCAACTAAACCAGTCCTAATCTGAAACTAAACCAGTCCTAATCTGAAGCAAACTAATACCAAGCATGTATGACAATACAAGAGATTAAGCATTGAAGCTATGAACCAGTCCTAATCTGAAACTACCAAGCATTTATCACAATCACAAAAGCAGTCCTAACCAAAATAAGCTTTCAAAACTACTCATCAATGATATAATAAACAAGAGATATAAAGTATATCAACATTTCACAAATTAACTATAGTGAATCCACAGCTTTGCCAGCCTTCAAGTGAGGAAAAATAAACATCTTTCAGAACTATCACTACAGTCCAGTAACAAAGATTCAAGCTTTGAACACACTACAAATTCATGGACGACAGAAAATTGCAACCAAACAAAGAATCTATAAGTTTGGTTTCATCAAGATACATAATTTATCAGCTAATGTCTTCTTATGATTCTGGAGCTAGATTGTTTGGGGAATAATCTTCTTCTTTTACCAAGCTCAATAAACAATAAGAGTAATTTACCACAGACACAAACTAATCAAACAACAACCCTAATCCTAAACGTTTCACCTTTAAACTCCCGATCAATGAAATTAGCAAAAATTGCAACTCATAGTTCCACTCTAAACACATAGTTCCACAATAAAACCAAATCGTTTCTTACAAACAGAGAATCAAGGAATAAAATGCAATTTACCACAGACACAAATAACAACCGCTGAATCGGCGAAGAGATGAATCGCCGCAATCTCAATCGTCATCGGAGAGAGAGAGAGAGAGAGAGAGAGAGAGAGAGAGAGAGAGAGAGAGAGACGGCAGAGCCATCGGAAGGAGAAGATCCGACGACAACGGCGACATTAAAAACCCGATCGCCATCGCCGTCTCCTTCGGAGAAGAGAGAGAGAGAAAGACGAAGAGATCGATCATCTCGCAACCATTTTTTTTTTCCTTCGGTCCAACCAAACGGCGACACGTGTCTTCTATACATCCGACGACCCCGTTTCAACAGATTCAGTCCACAGATCCGTTTCATCCATTTTTCACCAGATTAAATCATTTTTTAATCAAAAAATGTAAAAAACAGCGTTCTTAGTTCAGCGTTAATCATGCTTTTAGCGCCGTAGGATATATGTCGATAAACTAAACACAAGCAGACAAAAAAAATTTGGGAACATAAAAAAAAAAATTTAACTAAGGGTTTTGCCATAGTCACGATCTCCACCTCGCCGGCGACAATATCGATCGCCGTCGGCTTTGATTTCTTTTGAACTCGGTCTACTTACGAGCTAGATCTCCTTCAGCCTCAAGTTCGTTCGACTTCGTCCCTTCCGTTGTTCTCCTCCACCCTCAAGTTTCTTCTTTGTTCCTTGAATCCGTCTAAAAGTTTCAATTTTTATTTACTCTTCAAATCGATTCGTTTCCATTTGGGTCGAAAGTTTAGGGTTTTTGTGTTCGGACTCTTTTTGTTATCTTCCGATAGGTTGCGTCTTGTTCGAGTTTGAGTGAGTTTGTGGATTTTGCTTACTAGTCTAAACGACGAATGTTCATCTGAGTCGTGAAAAGGGTTTTATCTTCTAGTTTTTGCCTTTGTAGGAAATTTTAGAGCGACCTAACTGATTTTCAGATCTTAATTGTTTTTGCAGTTACATAAGGGATCGTGCTTAGAAGATCAACAAGATGAGTGGGAGTGGAGAGAAAGTTTCTGGAACCACAAAGACGCCTGCAGATTTCCTCAAATCGATCCGTGGGAGACCTGTTGTTGTGAGGGTTTCCTCAAATCGATTTTGTTGTTAGGGTTTTTGCTGCTCGATTTTGTTTTTATAGTTTCTGCTGTTCGATTTTGTTGTTAGTGTCATGTTTCTGCAGAGTCCTTTCGACCCATAAGATTGCTAATGCTTGAAAAGTCATGATTTCTATGTACCTCTGTTTGCTTTCTGATTTGTTAGAATTTTAGGTTTCGGTTTGTTTCATGGCTGTTTTTTTTTCGTTGATGAAGCAATAGCTGGCTGATTATACTCGTTTTATTGTTCTCTGGTTATTTGTTGATGAGACACTCCAAAAGGGATCGTAGTAAACTAGTGTTCAATTACGTGTTCTCTTTTCTTAGGGAATTTCTATATGCATCGAATGATAGTTGATTTGGTGCTCCTAAAACTACTAAAGTTATGTATCAAATTTATCTTTTCAGATTCTCATCAATCATGTTCTGAACATCCCTGGGAGACATAGAAAACAACCAGAAAACAGGTTCACTTACGAGAGGAACCGTTCTTAGGGAACTAAACGTCTCTCAACCAGAAAACAGGTTCATGTCTATTGCTTCATATATCTCTTACCTTTTATCTCTTACTAATTTCTAAAGACTGTTTCTGCTATGTCTCACCTTTTGGGTTTCACTGAGATTGTTCTACTGAT
Organism: Eutrema heterophyllum; assembly: GCA_002933915.1. NCBI lineage: Eukaryota > Viridiplantae > Streptophyta > Magnoliopsida > Brassicales > Brassicaceae > Eutrema > Eutrema heterophyllum. The sequence continues at coordinate 424,986 of PKMM01056786.1, forward strand.
GAAATCATCTTCGGAACCCAATATACTGCGGTTTCTCGCTTCAATTTTGCAAATTTTCTCCTCAGATTAAGTTGACTGATGTTGCGGATCCTATGGTCAATGAGAAGATTGCTGATCAGGTGAGCATTTATTGAAGTCATCACATTTTTTTTTTGTAAAGGTGTGATCAGACTTTGTAATTAGGGTTGGAAATTTTCAGGTAGGAGAGGATTTAGAGGGAGTCACGCACAAAGCTTTCTTTGACATTCAGATCAATGGTTCACCAGCAGGTTCAAAGTTTCCTCCTTTTTCCTATTTAATTTGGAATTTAAACCAAAAGGTCTGATTGTGATGTGTGAAATTTGGTCTTAAATATGGCTAAGTGCCCGTTTCGTGAATCGAATAGTTGATTAAGGATGCTTCCAATTCAGGATTTGCCTCAGTTGCTTAAACACATTAGTGGATGGTTTGTGTGATTTACAAACGTTAGTCTTTGAATTAGAAAATCCTCTTTTCCTTTTTTCCAAATACACTGGTTGTCTCTAAGTGGTACTACTGTAACTGTTTTCTTCGAACCTCACAACTCTTGTACAAGCTCATGCAATAGAGTAAAATTTGCATATATTTTTACTCTTCGCAGGAACTAGTTTTTCTGAAGGTAACTTTTGTTCATTTGGGGATGTTGTTTAATCAAAATTATTGTATTTCTTCCTCATTTAGTATTAAAATCAGGTTTTGAGATTGGCACTTTAAATATAGCTTATACAAAGCTTGAAAAGTGAAGACCTTTTTATTCAGTTCAAGTAAGTTGTTTCGGCCTTATCAAGTATCTGACTTTTTCAAGCTCCTACTTGAAACTTAAAAATTAACTACTAGGAACCCGATTTTCATATTGTCTTGAGTTCGGTTTTGTTATCCCTTTCTTCTTGGTGAAAGTGCCGGCTTATGATTCTCTTTTGATGCACATCTTTCAGAAAACAGCAGTCTGATCAAGGTAACACAAGTTACACTTCAGAGATGTCAGGCAATATGTTGGATTATTTTGGAGAAGAATCTAGCTCGGTAACGCATGAATCTTTGATGGCAACCGTCATTCTCTACGTCTCAAACACAATTGAAGGCGGAGAGCTTCTCTTCCCAAACCGTTTTGGGAGTTTTTCCTTGCAACATTGATTGGAGGCAATCATCAAGACACATATACTTCTACGTAGAAAGAAGAAGTGATTTTGAGCTCTGGTTTGTGCTTTTGATTATATACTGTCCTTAAAGATATTGCAGTACTTATGATGTTGTTTGATACATTGTCGTTGAAAGATGAATTACTTTGTAAAATTACAATTATGTATCTTTGATGATTTATGGAAAAAACATGTTTTTAACTAATTGGTTTTGTAAGTATAATTAATTGGATTTAAAATATATATANATTTGGAATAATATTGCAATTCTTCAATTTATGATGTAACACATACAAATTGCTATAAAACAATATAAAACAGCATGAAATAGCACAAGAGAAACTGCTATCGTATGTGATCAACCTATTATAGCTCTTCTAGTCATAGCGTTTATGAAAACGCTATTATACCCCTATGATAGTGTTATTCGTGTGCTATGAATGCCAATTTTTCTTGTAGTGCTATTAATATATTAATCTACCATCCGTAGAAAAACACGCCTGAACGAAGCCGAAAACTCGTCCGCCGTCGCGAAGCCCATAAATCAATCGAGAAGAAGAAGATTTTTCCCAATAAATCCCCATAATTCAGTACTAAATCTACCATTTTTTCAAAAATAAACCTACCATCAATTCATAAACAAATCTTTACAAAAATAAATCTACTATCAATTACATTGAAAAAACACCGAAAAAAGCTGAAAATCTCGTCGGAGACTTGTCCGCAAAATTGCAACTCCCAAAGTTGTTTCTCTCAATGTCATTACAAATATTTATATAAGAGACTATCTTGCTAAAAATCCTAGATACATGGATTAATGGGCTTATCATGAAACACTATCTTGGGCTTCTTATGGATTCTCTAATACTCCCCCGCAAACTTGGCGTGGTGGAACAACTAAGCTAAGTTTGAAACCTGAAATGGAGCTGACTTGGTAGAAGCATGAGTTGATGAAGCATCACATGAAGATGTAGACAGATTTCTCTATTTGCCATAGAGATAAAAATGCAGATGTTCTTCATAACCATATGAAAACTCTTGGTCTATACTTTGAGATCTAACATTACTCTCATAGATATTCTATTGAAGCCCATAACCTGTCAGAGAAGAACAAAACTTTCCCGATAAATTTTCATAATTCAATAATAAATCTACCATCCTTTCATAAATCAATAAATCTACCATCAATTCAAAAGCAAATCTACAAAAAATAATAATACTCCCTATCATTTGAAAAACAAATCTACCACCATTTGAAAAATAAATCTACCATCAATAGAAGATTAATAGTTTATTTTTTTTCTCACCAATAGCAATTCAAGCGGATCGTGAACTTGCAAAAGATCAACACTTCAAATAAACAAACACATAAGAAGAGATGTGTCTAAATTTAAAAATCATAGAACATATAAAATTAGTTATTCCATTAACTACTAATCACACAAACTGCATATAAAATCAGTTATTCCATTAACTAGATCATATAAAATCACTAAGAAGAATCCACCGCCTTGTCACCATCGAGACCCATCAGAGCCGGCAAATCGAGACCTTCATCTTCTCTGAATGCATCCAGGGAAGGACGCCGAAGATCAGAGCCACCAGAGAAAAACACCGCCGGAACGAGATGAAAACCCACCTTCGTTAACTCCGGCCACACAAAAACCGACCACCAACAAATAAATACCGAAGAAATCTAACCATACACCAGAAGAGAACAAGACGAAGGGACCTCTCACGACGCCGGTGGCGAAGCCAACCACTCTGGAGAGACCCCAACACACATATCTACTTTTTCGCTCTCTATTTTTTTTTTGTCGTCTCTCTCTCTTTTTTTTTGTGAGAGGAGATTATGAATTAGGGTTGTTGTGTTATTTAGTTTAATTCATATTTAATTTTTTTTCTATACCCATATCGGAGAAAAATTGACAAACTGACTAAGGTTTTCAAAAAACAAAAGGTGCTGTAGCGCGGGGCAGAGGAAAAGTCGAATGAGCCCCTTCCGTAAACGCCACCTCAGCACTGACTTTGGCGAAGAGAATCGATGTTAGATTATAGCAGATATCTGTAGGATTTTGTAGGTTCGTAGGGTGGCGGTGGGAATTAATCTTAGCCACAAGATGAAGTTCCCGCCAAATGATGAAGTGACTCAGCCACTTGAGCAATTAATGCCCGGTATATGTAGGATTCGCGTAGCAGACTTACGTTTTGTGTAAGTATCGTAGGGGGTGAGTTTCTAGGGTTTGTGGCTCGCTATATAAACGGTTAACCTATGGGCAAAGGATAGGGGAAGAGTAAACACATTACCCAGAAAAACTTGGAAATATCCAAAGGTGACTGCAAGAGCATTGAAGAGATTTGCGCGGAGGGGTTGGTAGAGAGAGATAACCTGCGCTCATCGACAGGTATTTCATTAACGTAAAGCTTTAATACTCTCAATGATTGGGATTTTAGACTCAGTGAATGGTTGTTGCCATTAATCGTTTCTGGTCCCCCAAGAGCCATTAATGTTATATGGGTTTGGGTGGAAGGAATACCCTGGATAAGGTAAATGTTAACAGACCAAAAATTATGTTGGCTTTCAGGTCGAAAATGGGTCGACTTGTAAGGCTTCTGCGGGGGGTGTGGGAAAGAGCGTCCGGTGGCGAATGGAATTTCCAGGTCGATGGGAACGAGCTTAGCTACGGTATTATGATCCAGGAAAACGAGAAGTTCAACACCGTCGTGGAGATGGTGAAGGCAAAATACCTACTCGACGCCCTGCGCTCACGTACCAGTACCCGGCGTGGATGTTATTGCTTGAGGGTAAGTTTAGCCCGCCTCTCGACATAAATGGGGACGGCGACGTGGAGCTCTTCATGGCGGTCTGGGTTGAGATCGCCCAAATGACGATTTGCGTTACCGTGGGAGCTTACGAAGTAGAACGCTATCGATTTCAGAGGCGGTATGGGTACGATGTTGGAGGTGGGCCTCACGTGTTTGGAGACCCAAGTTTGTCGTTACATGTCCAACCAACAAATTATCCGGGTAATGCTGCTGTTACCATCAAAGTTGAGAAGGATTTGGTTAATAGTGCGGGTGTCATTGACAACGCTGTGACTTATTGGGAAGGACTTCTTTCAGCCGGGTGGTTGCCAGCAAGTCAGCAAGTCCTCGAGGAAATTTTTAACGAGCAAGAGTTGGAAATCATTTAGAGGACATCGCTGCCTCTAACACAATGCGCTCCAAACCGTGAAGATGTAAGAGGTAATGAAGGGGGATCGTCTGCAGGGTCGTCGGACGGGTTTGCCGCTGTGAGCCGAGAGAGTCATGTGCCAGTTGATGGAATAATCAGGCTTGGGGGCCCGTCGAACACCATGGACCCTATTTCCAGTCTCGGCGCCGACATTGGAAGTCTCATGTTGATGACACCAGATAAGAGCGGTGATGATTTACTATGTCCTGTTGAAGACGTTAATTGTTATATGACCCTTGGCCAAAAAGGAAGAAGCTAAACATGTTGTTGACGTTTTTTTTTTAGGCCAAGCTTCTGGTTCGAAGGCAACTGCTGATTTGTAAGATAATTTGTGCGCTTGTTACATATTATTTTGTAGATCTAAACTTATTGTTACCTACCTAACAATAAGTTTGGTTATTTGTTGCAGGGGTTGCTCCATCGCATACCCGCGCGAAGTCGATAAAGGAAAGAGGAAGGCAACATCTAACGACAACGCCATGGACACAACTACTGGGCTAGACGTTTGCTCAAAAAATGGTGAAACGTCTGATCCCTTTATAGATGACAGTGACTCATCAGATGACAGTCTTTCCGGGGGCGGTGAGCCGGGTAAACTATATTTGCATCTTTAATATACATTTTGTCCGCTAACTAAAGTGTTAGTGGTTAACAAATTGAATAACAATGTGTTTCGGGGGATGCACCGTACAAAGCAGACGAGCTGTTTGTGGGGATGATGTTCAAAGACCAGGATGCTTTCAAACATCACATGTCCATTTATGCCCTCAAACATAAATTACGTTACCACAACAAGCAGTCAACACCGAACATGATGGTCCTTAAGTGCATCGGCGAGAGGTGTCCATGGCGCGTGTACGCGGTAAGGTTAAGCGCCTCTGGGTGGTACCAGGTGAGGAGAGTGCGCCCAGCTCATCTGTGCACGGTTAATGAAAGAGGCGGATTCCAGAGGCACGCTACAACCGAGGTTATCAGTGGAATGATGCAGCGAAGATACCGCGGGAGGGGAACTGGTCCCCGGCCAAATGATTTAAGGGAGATGGTGCGTGACGGGCACGATGTCCCAATATCGTACTGGAAGGCGTGGAAATCCCGCGATATGGCGTTGGATTCGGTGAAGGGTAAGACTGGCGAGTCTTACAAACACCTGCCTGCATATCTACAGCAGCTCGTCGCCGCAAATCCAGGGACCATTACTACGATATAGATGGAATACCAGGAAGGAATTGGTCAGCGATTTAAGTACTTGTTCTTCACGATAGGCGCCTGTATCGAAGGGTTTCCTTGCATGAGGAAAGTGATTGTTGTTGACGGGATACATCTACGGAGCAAGTACGCAGGGTGTCTCATCACGGCAAGTGCACAGGATGCCAATTACCAGATTTACCCTTTGGCATTTGCTGTCGTGGATGGGGAAAACGATAATGACTGGATTTGGTTCTTCAGAAAATTGCAGGAGATAGTACCCGACGAGGATCAACTGGTGTTCGTTTCTGATCGGCACAATTCCATATATCACGGATTGCGGAAGGTACTAGTTATTTTGGTCTGTCAATAATAAATTTAGAAGCGTTAAATATATTGATGGTGGGGCAAAAACAAATTTAGACGTAGCTTTGGCTTCGGGGGTCTTGTTAGTCATCACTCAAGTTGCTAGCGGGTTAATGTTTTTGTTGGCGGTTAGGATGAAATGATCATGGCCTCATATTGTTTTGGTATTTCCATCAGGTGTACCTCCGAGCAAACCACTGTGCGTGCGTTGTCCATTTGCAAAGGAATGTCCAATCGATCTTCAAGAAAAAGCAGCTGGGCTACTTGGGGTCAAAAGCCGCTCGCGCCTACCAACTTGCAGACTTCAATGTCCACTTCGCTGAGATATCCAGCATTGACCGCAACTTTGCAGACTACTTGACCAGGATTGGGTTCGAGCACTGGGCCCGCTCACACTCAGCGGGGAAACGATACAATTTAATGATGAGCAACATAGCGGAGTCCTTAAACGCGGTTCTAAACAATGTACGCGAATACCCAATAATTCCGCTAGTATAATACATACGGGCAACCCTTATGGGATGGTTCACAATCCGAAGCGGTGCCGTCGGGAAGGTGACAACCAGTCTGACACCTAAGATTGAACTTCTGGTGACTAAAAATTTCGAGACCTCAACAGGTTTTAGCGTCCAATGTATCAACGAAAGGGAGTATGAAGTTCGTGACAAGGAGGGGGTCCCATACCACGTTGATTTGTGTATGAAGACATGTTTATGCTGCTCTTTCCAAATGCTAGCCATTCCTTGCACGCATGCGGTAGCGGCTGCCATTAGGGCGAAGGTAAAGGTGGAGACGCTAGTGACGGATGAACTAACAAGTGCTTATTGGAAGAAGACTTACAATGGCATCATATATCCTGCAGATGAGTACTGAGAGGAAACTTTGGTTTTGGAGGGCGTCCCAGAACTACAACTTCAACCACCATCCACCAGACGCCCCCTGGGGCGTCCACGCAAAAAGCGTATCTTCTCACGCGGCGAGTTCACGGTATGTTTCCGTTTACCCCTTATCATTTTGTATAGCTGGCTAATAATATTATTGTCGGTAGTTTTCACACTGTAGATAACGTTACTTTAAATTCTCTCAGCGTGGGACAACTTCTCGTCTGAATGTCTGTGGCCGATGTGGTGGCTTGGGCCACAACCGCGCCACTTGCAGGATGCCTATATAGTTGGTCGACATAAAGTGGCAAGCACTCGACGTAGTAAGTTTTTTGTATAGGTCGGAGTTGGGGCGACAGATTTTCAAATATATGTATGTTTAAATGTAAAATCCATCGGCAAGACCCCATCGTAATCCCATATCCAAATGACTTTGTAAAATACTTGGAATAGGAACTGAAATAGTTTGCCCCTATAAGGTAAAAAGGTTTGGAAACTCCAAGTTAAGTTTGTTAAGAATTCTAGTAAGGCAAGTATTTAGTTAGAATCATAAGTATGGTCGCCAACCAAAACGTTAAAGACAAACTTATTTATTAGCAAACCAAACTTATGTTTAACATTGCATAACAAAAAAGGAAACTGCTAACATATATATTATCAAGGTAACTATTAGTTTGTACGGCTAAATGAATGTTTAGTAAACCCAAAAATATGTGCTTTGCTGTTTGCTTAAGAGACTGTATTCATAACCGGGCGTACAAATGGTCGATAAAATTATATGTTTCCGTCTAACTAGATTGTTAGCATGGTAAACTTATGATTAACTTCTCGCTAATAAAAAAGGGTAATAGTTAACATATTGTTTAGCACTACAACCAAATAATTGAATGAATCCATAGATGTTTAAGTAACACAATAAATCTGTTGGCATTTTAGAAAAATATTGATCCCCAACTATATAGAGAAAACAGACATGAATGAGTATATATATGAATATCTCTTAAGTGTTTTCTAAACGTCTTTATCTCCAATAAAATATAATAATCTCTATATGAAAAGATTACGTCCAATTAATCCGTTACCACTATAAACAGAATGATGGTTGGGACACTGATATATTTATCGACGTCCAACTAGGAGGTCAAATTACATTAAGCTTAGAGACTCTTAACATTACTAGTTAACAAGACCAATATTCAAAACAACACATAAATATAGATCAAACAAGAGGAGTGGGTGTGGACCGCCGTTTGTGTGATTCTAAAGCGGCTCCACAAATTCCTCGAATAGCAAGACTGCTAGCTTTTGCGACTCTATCGGGAGAACTTCAGGTGTGATGGACATGCATCCATCAAATCCGGTCATGGCGTGCGCCTGAATGAGTAGAACGGTTGTCACGGCTGAGTCTGAACCGTCGAAATTCTGAGGTATGCCCTTCACCCTCTCCAAGTAATACGGCTTCCCAACACAGTCATGTGGTGCAACCCCCAAGGCCTTCGTGATAAGCAGGAGCATCATGGCTATGGGTGCAAGGTCTTTCTTTAAGAGGTTGTCGCTGTAGTAACATGTGTTGCAGTCGAGAATGTAGATGGAGCAAGCTGGAATGTCGACACAGACCCCTATCCAGTGTTTTTGGTCAACGAAGAAAGGGAAGTACACCTTCTCGATAGGCGGGTCTAGTTCGTCTGCAGTTCTAAGCTGTCCAAGAAACTCTTCCGACATTACAAATCTATGCTTGTCCTTGGTCGCAAGTTTTTTGAATCTTGAGTGATGACGCATTATCATGGCGGGGAAACGGGAGTAAAAAAAACGTGAAGTGCTTGGCCATAGCCGCATGGACACACGGCGCGTGAAGTACATAAGGGTGTCAACGACCTGGGTGGACAAAACCAGGGTCAAGTATGTTTAATTTGTTAAAAACCGTTCGTTAGAACTTTACCTTAGGGAGCATAAGCTTGGTCTGCCCGACAATCTCAGAAATGTTTTGGTTAGTGAGAGTGATACTGTCTCCAAATTTCACAACCCTGATACAGATGCGTTTAAGCCGAAATTTAATAATTTGTGTGGGTAAAACATAAATTAGCTTCGATTTATAGCATATTACCTGTATTTTTTCAGCTTCTCGAAGAGTACAACATATTTGGCTCCGTAGTTTACCTCCGGGTCAAACCCAAGTAAAACAATCTGACCTGTATTTGACTTCGTTATCGCCTTGAAGGCGCAATGGTAGTCCTGTAATTCAATAGGCTCCGACTTCAGCCTTTTGCTCTTCCTCAGCGCGTCACCCTCACCCTCACCCTCACCCTCCGCAACAAGAGAGTCTTTATCAGCTAACGGATCCTTAGGCTGGACGTCCGTGTCAACCTATGATAATTCCATACACAATGATTCACTATTTTTTGGCATATGAAATAAAAGTGTTATCGACAAAAAACCTTATGAAGGTCCAAGATTGCTAAGGTCTCGCCAACCTCCGAATTACCCCCAGCAGCAGCAATCTCTGTGACGCCGTTTCCGTCGTTCCATATATTATTAGCTTCACTATTATTTTTCTGTAGGAAAATAAGTTAGCAAAGTAAATATGGAAGTTAGCTCTCTAATATTCCATTAGGGTGTGCGTTACATCGATTTAGCGAGTAACCCGGAGTGTTACCTTCGACAATAAAGGTTTTAGCGATCCAATGACATCCTTGACTACGGCTGCGTGATATGGTTGCGGTGTATGGCATGTTGCCACCTCGTCGGGTCTCAACCCAGATCCTTCCGAGGAAGACCTTTGGGGGACATTATTATTCCGTCTCGGGGCTGCTTTAGTGGGGGATTGTATGGATACGGACTTCTCCAAATACCGTACGACCGCCGCGATGACGGCTTCTGATACTGCCCTCACAATCCCATCTCTCTCTCTGACAATCATGCATGGCTTCCACAGATAGGACCGCCGCTTTAACCTCCTCCTTGACTTTTTCAGCTACAAGGTCAGCAATCACGTTTGCGTCTACTTCCACAGTGGATGCGGTTGCGCCAACATCTACCACCTTGTCTTTCGACTTTCTTCTCCTTCGCCAATTTCCGCTCTTCCCTCATCCTTGCAAGGTCACACGCAGATAGACCTCCGGTGAACATATTTTTCTCGAAGTTGAGCTCGACGTTTTACATCCTTCCCCTGTTATGAGCTCACACACTGAGCATTTAGAGCTAGAAAATCGGTTGGGTAAGCATTTAGAGCTTGAAATTAGTTGTTAATGGTGGTTGAGAAAATTGAAAAAGATGACATTTTTATAAATAAGTGATATGCCATGGATTATTGTGTCTTTTTGCTATTTAAAAAAAAAAGATCATAATGGCCTTTTGCGAATAGGTGTGGTTGTGAAATATATAAACGAAAAAGTGGTATTTGTTGAAAATGAAGAAAAAATTGGTTATGTTTGCATTTGACCACAAATTGTAGGTCATTTTTGCAAGTAGCCCGACATATCCATCTATACGAAACTGAAAAGATAACAAAAAACAAATTGCAGAAAATATTCCGATTAGAAACATGCACAGAATCAGATCACTCGTACAGAACATAATCAAGTTTTTTTTTTTTTTTTTTTTTTTGTTCAACCAGAACATAATCAAGTTATCAAGGTAAATTAATAATAAAAAATTCAAAACCGAAATAACCAGATCTAAGAAAATTGCGTTGTATCCAAAAAAAAAAAAACTGATATATTAGTTAAGAAATACGGATTGGGGAACTCGAAATTAGAAGAAAAAAATTTCAAAAAGAGGAATTGCAAATCAATGCATGCAAAGCGAAAAGTTTTTGTTAAATGTCAAATATTATAGAATATGATATATTATTGAGTTGTGTTTAATATGAGAGAATAAGATATACATATATATATAGTGGTAACATTAACATAATGCTAACAATGTAAACTTTCCTAAACACATAAGATAGATATACTAAGAATGTATCGAAATCTAGAGAATTCTTCTTTCGGACTTCACTTCGTAGTCGGGCTTTGATGGCCCACAATACTTGGTGCACAAGATACACATTTTGCTCCTCAAGTTATCCACAATACTCCCCCGCACGACAAAGGTGGTACTCGAAACGCAAAATCTGCAGTCATAAATCGGAACACCTATGTTGTGGACATCACGTCGAGGACGGACAAAACAAGTCAACAGAGTCCTCCGGGTATAAACTTCAATCTTCAAGAAATATGGATGAAACTTTAGCTTGTCTTTGGTCTTAAAAAAGCGAATAATAACATCATGTGTGTGCATCATGCAACTCCACAAATAATTGTCCTAATCTTGGACAATCCATAAATCGGACTAAAAAATAACCTAAAAACCATAACCAACTCTCCCATAATAGAAGAAGCCAAAAGATATAGAAAACTCTGAGAAATTTTAAATTAAAAAATAAATCTCAGAAAAATAAAAATAACCCATGAAAAACCCAAACCTTTTAAGAAAAAAATATCTCTTAAGAAACCTTTCGATAAATTCTTAAACTTCAAAAAAAACATAAACCCAAATTATAACTAAGAACTTAATTTGAAAAACCCAAAAACATTGACTTGGACTAAAGACACGTAACCGGAAACCAAACTAGAAAACCTATTAAATTTAAAGACTAAAACAAAAGAATTATGTGATGGTGTTTCACGTCATCTTCATCATCGTCTGCGTCACCTCCATCGTCAACACCGTTGATCAATCTTTCCATGATCTCTTTTGAGTATGAGATCGAAATACTTTAATGCGGAAACGTTTTGAAAATCGAAGGCTCTGCTACCATGTTAAATGTCAAATATTATAAAATAGAATATATTATTGAGTTGTGTTTAATATGAAAAAATAAGATATACATATATATAGTGGTAACATTAACATAATGCTAACACTCCCTTAATGTAAATTTTTCTAAATACATAAGGTAGATATACTAAGAATATATAGAAATTTAGAGAATTCTTCTTTCGGGCTTCACGGGCTTCACTTCGTAGTCGGGCTTTGATGGTTCACAATACTTGGTCCGCAAGATACACATCTTGCTTCCCAAGTTATCTCCGATAGTTTTACAGTTTGGAAAGGATTGATTGTTGATTCTGTCTTTGGAACGTCAGTTTCATAGTTAAAGCTAATTAGAGAAGAACACTGTGGCTAATAAGCCCAAAATGAGAGAAGAATCAAAGAAGGCATTCGAAATAAAGAGTATACTAGATTCTAACTCGTGCGGCGCACGAGAATATTTTTTTTTGTTTTTCAAATTTTGTAATATAATTTGTTTTTTTTTTGTATTTAGATATAATTTTTTTTATAGATATAATTTTTCTAATAAGTGACAAAGATTTATTTTTGTGTTTAGATATAGTTTGTTTTTGTAGATTTAATTTTTTCTAGTTTTAAATATGACCGTGATTATAAAAACATTATTCTAACCCGTCCGTTCATATTAATCCGAAAAGAACTGTGATTATAAAAAAATAATTATAACCCGCCGTTTATATTACCATATAATATAAATAGATACTAATTTAAAATATTTAAATTTTTAGGCTGATTGATTATGATAAAAAAATATACAATAACATATCGTTGATCATCTCCGTCATTATGAGAATATTATTTAAATTTGAATATTTAAATTAAATCTAAATTAATATCCGGTTTATTATTTTTGTAAAGATATAATAACAATTGGTTTTTGTGATTTTTGATAATTAATCTAACCTATCTTTAAAATAATCCAAACTAATCTAAATTAAAATTTGAATTTTCGGAATTATTTTTAAATAGAATTAAAATATAATTTTTATTAATATTATACTAAATTGACTTCTTTGGCAACTGAAATAGTAGTTATCCACAAAAAAAATAGCCTAATATGAAGGTTTTCCTGTTTGGACACAAAATGTATACCTAATAGTATAGATATATGACATTTGGACCTAAAACTTCTTTGATAATTAGAAAGAGCCATTTTACATTTGTACAAAATAAAGTTACAAATGTTGGCGTCTACAAAATAGTAAATTTACTCAATATTAATGATTCACTGAAAAATTAATTTTATAACAATGATAATTTTAGAAAACGAATAAAGAAAAAGAGAAAATTTGTACCATAATTAATCTTTTTATTTAGATTAATTATTAGAAATCTCATTGATCAAATTTTTTTTTTAACTTTAGTTTGCTGACGACATTATTTATATCGGTGTTCATCACTCAATGCAATAAACAAGCTGTGTTGTTTTAGGATATTTTTTTTTATTAACATGATAACAATAATAATAACGAGTTATCGATACTTGTAACGTTCTAAGATACTAAATATCTGAATGATATTATTATTATATATATATATANTTTAAATACTCTTAAAAGTTCTACATCTGCTTATAAAGATGAATCGTAGTAGAGATACATATTATAAAAATGACCAAAATGATAAGAAATCGTTAAAATATGAAGCATGACTTAATAGACTTATAATTTTGATTATTTTTTCCAGTTCATTTTTTTAAATTGAATCGTATATTTTGAACGAATAAAAATTAGCTTAATAAAAAATTTAAAATATTAAAAAAATTAACTTGATTAAAATTTTAATATATTAGATATATTTTATTTTGATCAAAAATTTTAAAATATTATAAAATTTAAATGATATATACTAAATTGATCAAATTTTAAAAATACTCTAAATATTTTTACATGATAAAAAGTTAGAATATTATATATAAATAATACTAAAATTATATATAATCTTAGATACAACTGATCAAAATGTAAACCGTAATCAAGTATACATTTTATTTATATATATCTTCTAACTCAAATAATAGATGTTCAATCTATCATAAAGTTTAACTAAATGATTATTATTTACAAGTTATATACTGTAAAACAATTTTCACACAAAATTTTATAAATAAAATAAATTTACTGTTTAAAATATTCAATGTATCACAAATTATAAGTGTCTCATAATGTATATGATTGTCTGTTATTTAAGTAAAAACAAAAATTGTTTCTTTTAATCATTTAAAGGATGGAACACGTTTTTATATAATAAAAAAATCACAAATTCGAATAGAATATAAAAACGATCATTAAATTGCAGCTAGTGCGGCCCGATCATCTTCTGCTGCAGATACCGCGGTTCCAAAGTCTACTAAGACTCAGTCCGCACTGCCACCTCCACCTGCACCAGCACCTCGAGCCGTGTTGCCATAAGCGCAATACACGGTCGAAGATCTTTTGCAGCAACCATGTCGTATGGATTTAACCCGGTTAGATCCGCATCGGCCGCATCGGCTGCCGGAAACTTTTTGGTATGTTATTTCTTTTTGGTGTGTAGAAGTAGAAGTACGAGAACTTTGCTCTTATAGCATTTATTTGATTATTGATTAAGAAAAAAATAGCAGTATTTTTTTATAAAGAAAAAAACCCATAAGTTATGGTTTTTGTTTAGAAAATGTTAAATTTTTTGAAAAATTAATTTCCCTAAATTTTAGGGAATCTATTTGTTCAAAAACTTGAATGGCTAATAAAATGACCAAAATCTGTTTTCTTTTTCTAAAACTCGACCGTTAATTGGTTGTATTGTACCAGAACTTAACCAAGATAATCGTTTGCTACTGTCTCGGTTTGTTCCAGTTTAGGTAGAATCAAGACTTTTCTCCAAATCGCATTACTCTTGTTGCCGCGAAAATTTCGTCTTGTTTGTACTACACTGATCTCTGGTGGTTAAAGTCAGCGATTTTTTTTTTTTTTTTTTTAATTTTGGGCTAAGATTCACGATCATGGGATTTGTTTAGTTTCTGAATTATTTATACCAAAAGCTAAATTAGATGACAAAACTGCAAATCTTTAGTTAAGAACTTAACATCAATTCAAACGTTTTAAGCCAGAGAACTTTTATCTCTAGCAATCCATCATCTTGAAACATGACCAGAAAAATTTGACCGAGACGAAATATGATTTGATCGATATAGCTCTTGGTTCATGAAGCTCATTCTCCAATTTTGAAGTAACATACACCAAAGAAAACATATTTGAATCATTAAAAATTAACGAGCCAAGCAGATATCATCATAAAATCACATAATCTTTTATAGGCTTGTGTTCGTGTTTAAGATTTGGCTGAAGCAGAAACATGTTCCAAAGTGTAATGCCCAAGTCTTCAATATCTTGGAAGCAACTTTGAGGTCAGCAAACTCACTGGCCTCTTCTGATATCTTCATCTAAGTTTCCGTCAAATGCTGACATTGTCTCGTACAGAACCCTCCTTACATCGTAAACTATAAAATCCTGCAAATGGGGACAAAGAAAATTTGATGCAAGTAATGAAAAAGATACCTGAGTAGTATTGTTTTGTTCTAGTACCTATGTATGATCTGTTGGGTACTGCCTCTTACGTTGGGCATTAGACGTGGAGCTTTCGTCGGATAAACTCTCTGTTAAATCCTGAGATTTGCAAAGTTTTTCCCATTTCTTGTATTCATGGCTCGAGTTAAGAATAGTCCGAAAGAACCGTGCAAAGTTTGCATATACAATTTATGTATACGTGATCTGTGTTGGATCAATTTTATTAAGTTAAAATGGGCTTAGTAAATTAATTGGAGTGAATGAGAAATAGCCCAACAAAGTGTTGGCTAATTAAATAAAGTGAGTGCATTTGTCCCACATTGGAAACAATGGGAAAAATCCTCATGTATATATATGGAGGGATATTAGTCTTTGTCCAAAAGGCTAACACTCTTGGTGTGTTAAAGAGAGGATGGGGAGCCTCCACGCGCGCTGCCGCCTAGCGTAGCCGGGATTTGGGCTCGTGGTCTTGTGGATGGTCTCGTGGACAGGGCCATCGGCCCAATAAGAAGTTCTTTTTGGGACAAATTTTTACAAACGTTTTGTCTCAAACATTTAATCCCGCGTAACTAAGAAACAAACGTTTGTCTAGCATATTAAATCGTGTGTTTAATTTCAATTACTTGAAATTATTCTAATTCTTGTTTTGTTCTTGTGTTGAACAGACTTGCAATTATGGCTGACGAAAACGACAACGTCATTGACGGTCTTCTCGGCCTGAACATTGATGGACCTCCGACTCAAGATGCCGCATTAGCTGCTAATGCGACTAATCAAGGATCAACTGGCAATGCCAACCGAGTGGTCCATTCAAACACGGTCACTACAGGACCGATGCCGGAGAAATTCGACAGACAAGGCTTCAAAACATGGCAGCACAAGATGTATTTCTTTCTGACCACACTGAAGCTGGACAAGTTTCTCAAAGAGGATAAACCAATCATTCAACCTGGGAACACTGACGCTTTCACTGTGGCAAGCGTTGATGCATGGACCCAAGGGGATTTCTTGTGCAAAGGCTAGATCCTGGGCCGTCTGATCGACCCATTGTACTTGGTGTACAGTCAGTCTCAATCCTCTAAGGACTTGTGGCTCGCTTTGGAGAAGAAATACAAAGCTCTTAATGTCGGATGTCAGAAATTCGCAACCGCGAAGTTTCTTGACTTCTGTATGGTGGACTCCAAACCAATGATGGAGCAAGTTGAAGCTCTTCAACTCCTTTGCCACGAGATAGCGGCGGAAGGAATGTGCATTTGAGATCTTCACAGTTAATTGCTTCGTCGAGAAGCTTCCTCCGAGCTGGTTGGACTTCAAGAACTACTTGAAGCACAAGCGAAAGGTTTTGTCTCTCGAAGACTTAGTCACACGTTTGCAAATGGAGGCTAGGAGCCGAACCTCAACTGGCCTTCAAAGCCGTGACTACGACGTGAACGTGGCTGAACACAAGTTCAAAGGGAAAGGTAAAGGCAAAGCCGCGGCTAAGCCAAATCTGAAAGCCACCAATTCCACAAACTTCAAGAAGAAGGGTTTGACTGAACAGAAGTTCAAAGGAAAATGCCACAAGTGTGGTAAAATTGGCCACAAAGCTGACGTGTGTAGGAGCAAACCCAAAAACACCACGAATGCCTCAGCCAACCTCACAGAAGCTGACTTGTGTGTTGTGGTCACAGAGGCCAACATGGTTGATGACAACCAAATGGAGTGGTGGTACGACACAGGTGCCACAACCCACATATGCACTGATAGGCGCATGTTTAGCACGTAGCAGAAGAGCAAGTCTGAGGAGCAACTCTTTATGGGGAAGTCCCCATTTTCCAAAATTGCTGGTCGTGGGAAAGTGGTGTTAAAGCTGACTTCGGGAAAGGAAGTCATCCTTCAAAACGTGAAGCATGTCCCAGACATGAGAAAGAATCTGATCCCTGGCACTTTGATGAGCAAAGCCGGATTTGCTGTCTACTTCGACTCAGACAAACTAGTTCTGAAGAAGTATGGGATGTACCTAGGCAAAGGGTACGTGAAGAATGGCCTGATCAAGATGTGTGTTATGACAGTCATTCGTAATAATGAAGCATCGACTTCTAATGTTGTAACTTCTGTTGAATCTGTTTCAAACATTTCCATCAATAAGAAAGATCCAGTTGCTTATTTGCTTGAGTCATTTAACATTTGGCATGAACGGTTAGGACACGTTAATTCTAAGTCGATAAAAAGACTAATGAACTTAAACCTAATCCCGACTTACAAAACAAGTAAAGAGAAATGTGAAGTATGCGTACAGGCAAAACTCACAAAAACTCCATCCCAAGAGAGAACAACCGAACCTCTCGGTTTAATTCATATTGATTTGTGTGATTTAACATTTGTTCTAACTCGAGGCGGTAAAAAATATTTTGTGACTTTCATAGATGATAGTACAAAATATTGTTACATCTATTTGCTACGAAGCAAAGATGAAGCCTTGGAAAAATTCAAGGAATATAAAATCGAGGTTGAAAACCAACTCGATAGAACTATTAAAGTAATTCGAAGTGATAGAGGAGGCGAATATGATGGACTATTTAATGCGTTCTGTAAAGAACATGGAATTATCCATCAAACGACCGCTCCCTATTCACATGAATCTAACGGAGTTGCGGAACGAAAAAACCGAACTCTTAAAGAGATGATGAATTCAATGTTGCAGGAATCTGGGTTACCCCAGAACATGTGGGGGGAAGCGTTGCTTACCACCAATGATATCCTCAACAAAATACCGCACAAAGTCCTTGGTAAAACACCATATGAACTTTGGAAAGTTGTTGTACCTTCGTACAAATACCTGAAAGTGTGGGGGTGTCTCGCAAAAGTAGCAGTACCACTTCTTAAAAAAGGTCAAAATTGGACCTAAGACGGTGGATTGTATTTTCATCGGATATGCACACAACAGTAGTTCTTATCGGTTTCTGCTTCATAAATCAGACATACCGGATATCCATGTTAATACAACCATGGAATCAAGGAATGCTTCTTTCTTTGAACATGTGTTTCCATGTAAAGATAAAAATCTGAAACGAACTCGTGAAGAGAAAGTGATAAATGAATTTGACAACGTGATGATGTCAGATGGTTTCAGTATAAATGAATGTGATAAATGCATATACATCAAAATTACTCCTCACGGATATATTTTGCTCTGTTTGTACGTTGATGATATGCTCATTATTGGTAGCAATAAAGACATAATCACTCGAACGAAAAACATGCTAAGCAGTAAGTTTGATATGAAAGATATGGGACTTGCTAATGTCATTCTAGGGATTAAGATCACTAGAAATTCTGAAGGAATCATTCTATCCCAAACACATTATGCTGAAAAGATCCTTGAGCGGTTTAAAGACTACTCAAAAGGGACAGCAAAAACTCATGTTGACTCTCAACTTCACCTAACAAAGAATATAGGTGAAGCGGTGTCACAACTGGAATATGCACGAGTAATCGGAAGTCTAATGTACTTAACCAATTGTACAAGACCCGATTTAGCGCACGCAGTCAATGTACTGAGTCGCTACACTAGCAATCCAGGACATACACACTGGAAAGCCATAACAAGACTATTGGACTATGTACGTCATACTAAAAGTTATGGTATACACTATGGTAAAGAACCGGGAGTTTTGGAAGGATACAGTGACGCTAACTGGATTTCTGACTCCAAAAACTCAAAATCCACGAGTAGATATGTCTTTACGCTTAGTGGTGGATCAGTGTCGTGGAAATCGACCAAACAAACTATGTTGGCCAGATCAACCATGGAATCTGAGTTTATTGCGCTAGACAAAGCCGCAGAGGAAGCAGAATGGCTTTGAAATTTTTTGGAAGATATTCCAATGTGGGAGAAACCGGTGCCAGCATTACAAGTACACTGTGATAGTCAATCGGCTATAGCTCGGGCACTGAGTAATCTCTATAATGGTAAATCTTGTCATATAAGAAGACGTCATAAAACCATTAGACATTTGATCTCAAGTGGTGGGGCACTGAGTAATCTCTATAATGGTAAATCTCGTCATATAAGAAGACGTCATAAAACCATTAGACATTTGATCTCAAGTGGTGTAATCACAATTGATTACATCAAATCGACAGACAACCTAGCGGATCTGTTCACTAAAGGTTTGTCACGAGATCAAGTTGTAAAATCATCAAGAGGAATGGGATTAAAGCCTATGACTTAAGAGGAGGTTTGGCGGTAACCCCACCTACATGACTGGAGATCCCAAGAAGTAGGTTCAAAGGGAAAACTAAGTCAAACTGAATCTGCCAAAAGTACTGTGAGACTTTCTGTCTCTACCCAACTCTGAGGATGATAAACAGTGCTACATGTATGTGTAAAGGATAATCAAAGCTTTTAATGATTAAAGTCCATAGCTTTGAGATATACATGGAGTATGACAGGATACTTCTTAAAAACAAAGCTAATGGTAAATCACCTTATGAGTGTGAAATAGGGCCGTTTCTAGGAAAATGATATTGAGGCTATATTTTCCAAGTTCACTCATGATTAACTAGGCATGTTCAAGGCCAAAATGAACATAATAGAGAACTTAGTTCTACAAGAAATGAAGCTGTGTTATAGTTGTTGTCTCGGTTTACATCAAAATCCGGGGGGTTTAAGACATCATGTTCACCTCCTGGCCAAGTAAATCCGACAGTTATAACAATGAATGGTTCAAGGCTGAAAAATGCTACCATCTCAGATACAGTGACTTTTCGTTTATACTCTCGACTGTTTTCTGTCTAGTAGAGTCTGTCTAGTCAGTTACGTCTAGTCAGAATAGTCTATCAAGTCTATCGAGTCTTCGTATGTTTAGAGTTATTTCTATTCATGTGGGGGATTGTTGGATCAATTTTATTAAGTCAAAATGGTCTTAGTAAATTAATTGGAGTGAATGAGAAAGAGCCCAACAAATTGTTGGCTAATTAAATGAAGTGAGTGCATTTGTCCCACATTGGAAACAATGGAGAAAATCCTCATGTATATATATGGAGGGATATTAGTCTTTGTCCAAAAGGCTAACACCCTTGGTGTGTTAAAGAGAGGATCGGAAGCCCCCACGCGCGCCGCCGCCGCCTAGCCTAGCCGGGCTTGGGCTCGTGGTCGTGGTCTCGTGGTCTTGTGGTCAGGGCCATCGGCCCAATAAGAAGTTTTTTTTGGCACAAATTTTTACAAACGTTTTGTCTCAAACATTTAATCCCACGTAACTAATAATTTTTTCCCGTATATCGGTTTACCACTGATACGGAAAACAAATCTTGTTATCTCATATGTCGGTATCAACTCTCTTTGCGCGACACATTGCGGTGCCACCTTGCGCGCCTCTTGCGGTGCCACCTTGAACGCCTCTTGCTGTGCCACCTTGCACGCTACTTACGGTGCCACCGGTGTGCATAACGTCACGGCATGCGTCATCAAAGGCCACCTTGCGCGGCGGTGCGTCACGGCATGCATCATCAAATGCCACCTTGCGTGCCAACTTGCGTGCAACCTTGCACGGCGGTGCGTCGGCGTGATGTCATGGGCGGCCACTCCTCCTCTATATAAAGAGCCTTCTTCTCTTCATTTCAAAACACACCAAACAATCATTGTTCAACAAGAACAACTCTCTCTCTCCCTCGTATTCTTCTTTGTCTTTAAATCGTAAGTTTTTACGTCGAGAGTATATCGTAGTATATATTTCGTAGATTCCGCTTTCAAGTGAGTGTGAAACGGTCTCGCCGCGGTTGTATCCTGGGATTCAAAAATCCTACACTACGGGAGATTTATTGAATTAATGAAAGAGATCATATATCGACTCCGTGTCTCCATTTTATCATGGAATAACTTTGTCTCGAATGTTTTCTTTCATAATTCGTTTCCTGTTGTATCGTTATAATCATTGTTATTATTCACAAGTTTTCAATCCGGTATTTTACGGCATTACAATCTGTTCGTCATCCATTGATGGATTTTTTTTGAATTTGTGCTAAATCAGGTGCGAAAATTAAGTATTTATATAGGCTTTAGTTTCTCCCACTTCTCGATTCTCTCAGTCTCTATAACACGTAAGCAAAACCCAAGAATTTGTTTTGCTGATAATGGCTGCTTATTGAATATGCCTGTCTTTTAAGGTTTAGTAGTCCTTTCTCTTCCTTTTTTCTTTCGAAACCCTTCTGTTTATTGAATTCTGATGTCTAATTAACTCTACAATTTTTTGCTGATGTTGTTGCCTGATTAAGAAACTCAGCAAATTTTGGAGATTTTGATTCAATGTCTAGTTCGAGTAGCATTTGTGTCTTCTATGTGTTTTGGTATGAAATATATAAGCTCGGTTTTGAGCTTGAAGTAGTGTAATGGTTTTAGTGGAACAATGCTCTCGTCTCTATATTAGCATTGAATCTTTCTGGTTTAAGGTACTGTGATTCGTCATTATCCAATGTTGCTTAAGATATTAGTAATACTTCTCTGGAACATTGTATCAAGAGGTTCACATAGATTTCTCTTTTAAGATCACATTTCATGTTGATGTTTCTAATATCTTTAGTCCTCTTTATCTTACAATTAACTAGATTAATGTGCGTAGTTTGCGATTTTTCTTCTTCGATGTTAACCAGATTAATGGTTTTTAATGGAAAAATGTTCTGGTCTCAATATTAGCATTGAATCTTTTTTGGTTTAAGATACTTGCTAGTCTTCATTCTCCAATTTTGCTTAAAAATTAGTAATGCAGATGAAGTAAGTATGAATAAGGTCTTGAACCCGAAATTTGAAGTGAGATTTGCTAGCTTTATAGTATTTTTTACGACAGATCTCATAGAATGTTGGTAGTTAATAGCTAAATATATTCACGCGTGGGCCTCTCGATGAAAGACTTTCACTTGAAACTGTAGTTTGCTTTTGTTGTTTCAACTCTTTTAAATCCAGTCTTTTGGAGATAAAGAAGCGTTTTTAGTTTTTAGTTTCAATTTTTAATTATTTTTATTAGCTTACTTGTCTTTCTTAATTGTTTTAAGTTTAGGAAGTCTACTGCAGTTGACAATACTTCAGGGTCCTTATGTGTATTACCTTTATAACACTTATAGTTTCGGAAAAGGAGATATTGGTCAGCTGTTCATTGCTGGTTTCGGCTCCTCGATGTTGTTTGGAACCATTGTTGGAACCATTGTGTTAGTTTCTTATGTAGTGCCTTTCTTCTATATGATTCATCTTCTGAACCAACTCCAGAGAACACTAACGCAGAAAACGCTCAAGAAATAAATGAAGAAGATCATGAAGAGGAAATTAGGACTACTGCTAGTCGTGGTAAGAGAAAGGGAGTTCTTGGAAGAAATGGAGCTACTAGTTTCTCAGTAATCTTCTCATTTACTATATTCTTGTTGTATCATTTTTGGTGTTCTAACCTTTTGTTCTTATTTACATGTTCAGATTTTGATACTCAACCAACACAAGATGAATGAATCTCAGATTCTCAATCACTCGGCTTTAGGTATTTTTTTTTCATTGTTATTTGTTCAAATTCCTAAACTCAGAACAAGGTTTCGTCATTAGCAAAACATTAGTGTAAGCTTAATTTCTTGGAATTATGACTAGCATTCTCACATCTGTTGTGTAGTTGGAAGTATTTCTTGAGATCGTAAGATATCAGTGAAGGAATAATTGCTTAGCTAATTCTCATATTGGTTTTGATTGCACAGAAACATGGTGGAGGTGATTTGGAGTTTGGAACTTTGGAGTTAGGAGATACATGTTTGATTCTTCTCCATGTTACTCTTTTCATTTAGTTATTTCACTTTTCATTTCAACTTTGAACCTTGTAATGGAATATGAATGTTTGAAACTCATCTTTTGATGTTTCTTTGATGATTGTTTTTGTTTGTATGAATGTTTGTCAGGTTAGATTAAAATCGGATCAGGTTTATTGAAAGTTTTGCTATACATAGTGTATGATTTTCGGGTAAAGCGGATTGGTTTCGGGTATTTTGACAGATTCAGATATTTTGACAGGTTTTGGGTATTTTGACAGGTTCGGTTATGTTCGGGTTTTGGATATTTTGACAGGTTCGGTTATTGTAACAGGTTTCGGGTATTTTGACAGGTTTGAATCTGAAAAAATTCCGGGTAAACATCGGTTCTTATTACAAGATCCGAACCAACTCCAACCCAAACCGAACGGACCCAAAAAATACAAAATACCCGAATAGGTCCTAAATCCTAAACCAAAAATACTCGATACCCGAGAGACCCGACCCGAACCCAAACGGGTATTCGAACGCCGTTCAATATTCCGGTTGCTGTTTATCTTTCCACAACAGTACAGTTATTGGGCCTTGAGCCCAATATGTTAAAGCCGAAACGGGCCGTTTCAAAAAAACTCAAGTCGGTGTTTACGGGAAAAAAAAACCAGGCGGGACCTACCATTAATATAAAATAAATGGCCATTTGGGCTCAATTTCCGAATTGCCTCGCAGAATAGCCATTTGTTTGGTCCCTCCTTTTCTCTCATAGCTTAGTCTCGTTCTCTCTAACGAGAGCCTCGCCGGAGATTTTTTGTTTTTTTTCGCGGTTAAACCACCGTCGTGTGGAGGTTACCACGTTATTGTCCTCCGTTATCAAACCCTCTGGGTAAGTATCTTCTTCATTTCTCTGTTCATCCCCTTTTTGATTTCTCACTGTTTTCGATTTCAGATTCAACTTGTTTTTATCACCTTTTTGTGTTCTTTGATTCGAATCTTCGTCTAAAATCATGTTTCTAACTCGATCCGTTCTTATTTCGCAGCAATTTTCCAGTGATTAATCGTACCGACCATAAGTATTCAATTTACATCGTACCGACCATAAGTATTCAATTTACATCGTACTGACCATAAGTATTACAATTGATAAATTAAAAATAGTGAAAAATAACAGTTAGTTAGTGACTAGGTGTGCAATATGAACGTGTTTGCTTTAGTCTAGTTCTTGACTGTCTTGTGTTGTTAATTACTGCTGATTCTTAGTAGAGAAACTGGTTTCACTACCCTATACGATCGAGATCTTAACAAGTTAATTGAAGCTCACTGCGAGATAGCTGGTTCGAAACTACATTACAAAAAGATCGAAAATTTGTTCAATAGTCCTCTCAATTGCTTAGTTTCACTCAATTTCCTCTTTCGCACATAGTTTACTTTTCCTGATTGTGTCGTCTCATTGCTGCTTCGGGTACTTATTTCTCGAATCTCCATCGATTAGGTTTATGTGTTGATAGCATTTGTATTTGCCTTTCTTGGTTTAATGGAGATTAATCGGCGTACTGTTGCTCACTAGCTTTTAAGTCTGTTGTTTTGCCTCATATGTTTTATGATTGGCCATTTTGTTGAATACCAAGATTAAGGCTTTCTTGCTCCACATCAAAATGTAGCATATTTTTACATTTCATTTGTGAAATGTTCTTCAGTCCATTGTGAGTTTCTTTCTGAGTTAAAAGGATATGTCTTGTGAAAATTATAACCGGGCATTGCTTATTTTCAGTGACTGGTTGAAGATGGGAAGTCAGGAGAATGAGAAACACCTCGAGGAATGCTCCGTTTCCAAGTGAGTTTCTTACTTATTCCTTTAAAAAAAAAAAGTTTGATTGTTTGCTAATTATTAGAAAGAGAGAGAAACACAATTTCAGTGTTTATTTCTTGATTATGATATTGATTCTTGATCAACATTATGCATCAACTCGAGCGTCTTTATCGAGTGTCTTCTTGTATATCACAGTCTGATTGTTACTCTTGAAGTTGAAGCATCCTAAAGTGTCTCAAAACAAATTTTGGTGCAGTGCATTAGGGACATGGGTATTCTCGGTCCTAGGCGCATTAGTTGCAATCCCGGTGGGCATCAAACGCAAATCTCTAGGTCCGCTCGTGTTCTTCGGCACAACCGGAACGATGCTTGACATCATCATTGGCGTGAGTCAGTGCGAGAGAGAACACGCAGAACACCAAATGAAGTTACTCCAAGACTCTCAAAATGTAACAGCATCCGAAGCTGTTGCCGCAACAACCAACACACAGACAGATTCCATGTCCTAATCTTCTTACAGTTTTTTTTTTTGCAATAAGACTTTGATACATTTGATGCGATTTACAAGTTAAAACTTGTTTCAAGACGTGATTGTTCATGTGTGTTAAGAGAACAAAAAGGTAAGCTTTTGATGATTTGGCAACATTAAAAACTAAGTATACAAAGCCGGTTTCATATCTTGCCAAAAAAATTGTCATCTTCGAGGATTTTGAGTACGGACCTCACATGGCTGCATCGGTTCGGGCAATATCGGAACGTATACAGCTAGTCGATTTCGTACTCGAGATCAGAGACGCACGTGTTCGTTTTCTTTTTTTCTTTGTTGTCTTCCAAGTGTTCGATTAATTGCCTCAGAGAATGAAGCTAAGGTTTTTTCCTCTTTTTTTTTTCTGTGTAGATTCCGTTTTCTTCTGAGTATGAGTTGTTGAGAAAGTTGTTGCCTTTTCCGTCTAATCGGATCGTTGTGTTGAACAAGATGGAGCTTGTGGATCCTTTGGAGTTGAACAAGTGGATAGATTACTTTGGGCAGAGAAATTATCTTTCGTATGTAGTTAATTCACATAACAAAGAGTGTGTCAAGCAAGTAATCTAAATTCTCTTTTGATTTCATCATCTTCAGTTTTCTTTATGGCTAAGAAACTTAAAGAAGTCTTTTTTTTTTCCTTCAGTTTCTCAACTTCTTGCAGAGTCAAGTTAGGGAATTGCACAAGTCTGGCCATTCTGGTCATACCACAACGATGATGCTCCTCGGGATTCCTAATGTAGGAAAATCCGCTCTCACCAATTCTCTTCATCAAATCGGAAGGATTAGTGCTGCAGGGAAATCATATCTCTCATATTATTTGATTGTTGCTTTACTTTCAGTTCTTTCATGACCAAACTTAACATGTTCATTTACAGAGAAAGGTAAGCTAAAGCATACAACAGTTAGCCCACAGCCTGGAGATACTAAAGACATTATGAGTTTGAAGGTTTGTTCCCTTACTTGAGATTCGTAAGTTCGATTTCTATTACATTTCTCAACATTTCAGTTTCTCTATGCCTTGACACTTATCTGTGTTAGCTTATACTGGTGATAGTTTTAGTATGGTTAGAGAATTTATGTGTTTCAGATTGGTAGCCGTCCCAATGTCTATGTACTGGACACGCCTGGAATTTTCCCTCCTAATCTACTTGATGCTGAGATCTGCTCAAAATTGGCTTTAACAGGTTTGATCAGCACTATGAATTATATTAGCCTGTAAGACTTTTCCTATATTCTCATTTCCAGATAGCGCAGATAACTTATCGGAGTTTTTTTTCCCAATGTAGGAGCTATCCCAAATAATATAGTTGGGGAGACAGAACTCGCACGGTTCTTTCTGACTATTCTTAACTCGAGCCATGAATACAAGAAATGGGAGAAACTTTGCAAATCTCAGGATTTAACAGAGAGTTTATCCGACAAAAGCTTCACGTCTAATGCCCAACGTAAGAGGCAGTACCCAACAGATCATACACAGGTACTAGAACAAAACAATACTGCTCAAGTATCTTTTTCATTACTTGTATCAAATTTTCTTTGTCCCCATTTGCAGGATTTTATAGTTTACGATGTAAGGAGGGTTTTGTACGAGACAATCTCAACATTTGACGGAAACTTAGATGAAGATATCAGCATGGGAAATCTTATAGAAACGCAATTCGATGCCTTAAGAACGGTTCTTAGGGTTTCAGAAGAGGCCAGTGAGTTTGCTGATCTCAGAGTTGCTTCTAAGATATTGAATCTATATAGAACTGGTAGACTAGGGCATTACACTTTGGAACATGTTTTTGCTTCAGCCAAATCTTAACACGAACACAAGCCTTTATAAGATTATGTGATTTTGTTATGATATCTGCTTGGCTTGGCTCGTTAGTTTTCAATGATTCAAAAAATATGCTTTATTTGGTGTATGTTACTTCAAAATTGGAAAATGAGCTTCATGAACCAAGAGCTATATCGATCAAATCATATTCGTCTCGGTCAAATTTTTCTGGTCATGTTTCAAGATGATGGATTGCTAGAGATAAAAGTTCTCTAGCTTAAAAGGTTTGAATCGATGTTAAGTTCTTAACTAAAGACTAGACTCTAACTCATGCGTCCGAAAAAGAATTTTTTTTTGTTTTTGTTTATGAAATTTTATAATATATTTTTTGTTTATTTTTGTGTTTAGATATAATTTGTTTTTGTATATTTAATTTTTGTAATATGAGACACATATTTATTGTGTTTAGATATAATTTGTTTTTGTAAATTTAATTTTCTTAATATGAAACACA
Organism: Eutrema heterophyllum; assembly: GCA_002933915.1. NCBI lineage: Eukaryota > Viridiplantae > Streptophyta > Magnoliopsida > Brassicales > Brassicaceae > Eutrema > Eutrema heterophyllum. Next base: position 452,552 of record PKMM01056786.1, read on the forward strand.
TTTATTTTGTGTTTAAATATAATTTGTTAACAGTTTTATTTTTGGTATAGAATATATTATGATGTTTTCTAAAATTTTAATTCACAATGAGGGCATGCGACAATTTTTTATTTGTTTTTGTTTTTATGTTTTCTATTTTGTATGGAAAAATATATTTTTGGTATTTCATGTATCATTCAAAATTAATGATTTTAGCTATCCAAATTTTTCGACCAGTTTTGTTATATATATTTTCAGTTCTATATTTTATTTTAAATATATTTTAATATCTAAATTATTTATTCAGATGTTTTATACAAAAAACAATGTATAAAATATATATTGCCCTGCACACAACACTTATTAAATATATTTCAGTTCTATATTTTTTAATAGGTGTTGTGTGCGGGGCAATATATTTTTTATACATTGTATTTTTATGTAGACCAAACAGTAACGAAAATAGTTAAACTTTAATTTTAATGAAAAATTTCATGATTATGTGATTTTTGTAACTTTAAATGATAGCAACGTTTATTATCTAACAAAAATGTAAACTGTTATAAAAACTATATGATATTGTCATATGGTGTATATTAGTATAATAAGAATATAAGTTAGTTAAGTATATATCGATGTAATACTAATTGTAAACTTTGTTATTATGTGAATCTAGATTACTATACAACCATTATTTTTTTATGAGTGTTAAAATGGGTTAATTTGTCTTTTTAATATGCCTCGAATTATCCCACTATTTTGTATGTTTTGATAAACCAATCCGCAAAAGACAGCAATTATAAAAATATAATACTAACTCACCCATTCATATTACCATATAATATAAATATTTACTAATTTCAAATATTTGAGATTTTATCCTAATTGATTATGATAAATATATACAATAACATATTTTGTTTATCATCTGCATTATTATGAGAATATTATTTAAATTCGAATATCTAAATTATTAATTTTTCGTAAAGATACAATAAAAACTGATTTTGTATTTTTTGATAAGTAATATAACTTATATTTAAAGAAATTCAAACTAATTTGAATTAATATTTAAATTTTTGGAATTAATTATAAATATAAAATAAAATACATTTTTTAAATATTTCATTAAATTGACTTGTTTGGCAACAAGAATAATAGTTATCCAAAATAAGAATAGACTAATTTGAAGGTGTCACTGTTTCGTTACAAAATGTATACCCCTTTTAATAGTATAGATTTGCAGTTTTATCATCTAATTCAGCTTTTGGTATAAGTAAATTTTATAATCTACATTCATTAGAGCTCATTTAAGATCCATTTGTGATGTCTAATATATTTATCATGTATATTCTACTAAAAAGTAATATATACATATATTTAATTTTTGATTTATTGTAAAATTTGATCATCTAATTTACCTGAGGTTTTTTTTTTGCTAAACTTATATGAGGATTTATGTTATAGTTTTTTTTAGTTTGTAACATGAACATATTAACTAAACAGTAATTCCATTTGATCGGGTTAACGACACAAGACTTGACAGCGACGTGATGTATCAAGGTACATTTAGGTTCAATTATTTCCTAATTACATATTTGAAAAAACAAATATTTACTAAAAAAATAATAAAACTGAATATTAATCAAATAGAAATAAAACAAAATGACTAATAATTGTTGTTCATAGCAAAACTCTATGATCTATGAGACGGTTAATTCTAAATGGACAAACAAAACTACAAATATCAATGTTCGAAAATAAGCATTCATGCATGCCATCATAATGAATAAGGCCGAATGCTTACGAGAGCTTTCGAAAGCTAAGATAATGATCACGGGTTGTTTATGGGTATGTGAAAATAATTGTTACGAGAGGTAGATTGCGCTATCTTGGAAAGATAACATGTTCAAGATAATCTTAAAAACAACAAAAAGGGAAAATCTTCTCAAATATTATCTAACACTCAAATCAAATAGACGACCACATAATTAACTAGCTGGAGAAGCGAGAAGCATATAATGTTAAATGAATGGACATCTAACTCATACAAGTATAAGTTGTTTTTAAATTAGTGTATGGCATTTTATAAGAGTTAATTGATCCATATTCGTAAATCGGGTTGCTGGATAGTTGTATCAGGTCGTCTTTAGATGTTGTAGATGTGGAGCATTAGATGATTAGCTCTATTGTCCTTTTATGTGAATGTGACTTAACGGTGATAGTTTTGTCAATGTTGAGTTTTCTTCTAACCACGTTAGTGAATAATAATACAAAATTCTGCGCGAAGCGCGGATCACCAACTAGAACCGTAATAAAATAGTAAATATTCAAATAATATTTGTCTAATATTACCCAATGCAATAAATAAGTTGTGTTTTGTGATTATCTAAATGACTTTCTCTCTCATACAATTCAGTGTGCCATAATTTTTTCTTCATCTGTAACTGCCATCTTCGCTAATTGCAAGATTTCTGCAGGGATCTAATGGATATGATGTTATTTTTTTAGCGTCATTGTGATGGCAATGTCTAGTATTAGTTATCGTCATATCTCCAATTTCTTCACTTTTTCTTCATGGAAACAATTAGTTTTGATCTCAATGCCGGTGTGGGGCACTTCTCCAACATCTCCGCTCAAGCATCTTCCATCTCTGTGGTGGGAATAGCCTACTACGATGTTAGATTGGCAAGAAAATTCTGATTTCCTCTTCAACTGCAGAGATTTTCTTTGATTGATGAGGGATGATTTTTTTCTTGTAATCATCGACGGTTGCTATCGAGCAGTTTCCGATGATTCTAGATTGGTTTTTTCCAGTGATTTTTTTCTGCTATACTATTTTCGGTGATCATTTGATGTTGTTATGGTTCTTATATCAAATTGTAACGGCATTATTATGGAAACAACAATCATGGAAACCACCATGGAGGAAACAATATCGAAGATGCACTTTCTTTGTTATATGGCGATATTCGTAAATTTGTTGAAAATTAGCTGTTCTAAATTGGAGTTTAGCCAATGTAATACAACAAAGAAAACATGTGTTTGGACGGGTAACAACCAAAGATGAAATTCGCATCCGACTCTGGGCGAATATGGAGAAGGAAAATAACAGGGTTGATACTTTGTTGACCAGTAAGTCTTGTAAGAGAAAAAAACATCGTCAATTTTATTGTTCTTTAAAAATTTTAGTTATTCATTTGGTTGTATTTATATTATTTTATGTAATTTTTATGTAATCTTAATTTTTTTTCTCTAAATATATTAATTAACTTAAGAGTTTACAAAATCATAATGTAATACATCAGTAATAAATCTTGGAACATAGAAATGAAAAACAAAAGATTGATTTTCCGGAATATTTTTCTTGGCCATTAAATCTGCTACCTTATTGATGTCTCGTTTGACCCAGACAAACTCTGTTTCATCGAACTTATCCTTCCAAACTCTTGCTTCACGAATCCAGTTTTGAGTTGATCAAATCCACTAGATTTTTATTATCCCCTTCAAAAATCACCTTCCTATAACCTCTACTCCAGCAATGTTGCATTGCGATGATGAGAGCTTGTGTTTCCCTTTCAAGGACATTTGGAAGTACTCTACCTCTAGCTTGCCCCGACCCACAATAAGTACCTCTATCATCTCTTACAATCCATCCAGCTTTTGAGTGTATGTTACTGTGAACAAATGATGTATCATAATTACACTTGAGCCATCCTTTTGGTGGTCGAGTCCAACGAGAATATCCCGTTGTAGAGCTTGGAAATTATTTGGATGGACACGAGCTGGATCACCGAAATACTCCTCTGTGTGCATCCATTCCGATGCATCAGAACGAGCAAACCCCAGATTAGTTCCCCAAGGAATATGTTTACTCTGAAAAATCAGAGAATTTCGACTCTTCCATAATCTCCATAAAATCCAGAGGGGAAATTGTCTTGTGTGTCTGAATCTGCTTGAAAGGTTGAAATCGAAGAGGGCTTGTAATTTATCCTCTAAAGTAGCAGATAGATCAAACAGTGTTGGATTGGGAAGACCAGAAGCTTTCCATGTAGTTTGGGCATAATCACAATCAAAGAATAGATGTTTTGTTGTTTCTTCATCTTTGTAGCAACGTTTACATCTTGAATTCTGGTTAATGTGTCTTCTCCTCAGTATTTCTCCTGTAGCTAAAATCCTTGATACTATCTTCCATAGAAAGTGTTTGATTTTTGGTGCTGCCCTTAGCTTCCACACTAAGCTTTTCAGATGTTGATTTCCACACTAAGCTTATCAACCCACCTACCATATTTGATTTGTAATCTTAAATTTTATATAAATAAAATTAGATGTTAAAAAAGAAAACTGTTAGTTGACGTTGGAGACAAAATTTCTTATATTTTGTTGGATTATATAATAAGATGGTTGTCCTTTTCTAATTTTGGGAATATCTTAGCTAAAGAACTCATAGCGGTCGATTAGAAGCAGGATAATATCGCAACTGCAACCGATAATATTTGAATAATAAAGTTTTTATTTAGTAAAAAACTAACAGGAATTTTTTTATAGATAGATACGTGTAGCGCGGATTCAAATCTAGTGTGATAGTAAAATCCTTTCAGCTAAGAATTTAGCAAACATATTCATAAAATAATAGTATCAAACAACAATTTCAATGCATCATTAAATTTCTCTTAAAATGCATGGAACCTGACGAATTGCAATGTTTTGAAAACCATACTGAACCTGTAAATTTGCCGGTTTGGATTTTGTTTTGTATAAGTGTCAATGTTCCTTGTTTTAAAATCCTTATTGAATTTTGGGTTCCTAATAAACTTAAAACTCATCTTTTTGTTCCTGTTACGTCAATAATCAATTTTTTTTAAGATAAAATTTCTGCAGCCAACAGCTACGGCTACACAAAACTTTTAGTAGAAATCACTAAATGATCTCAAACATGAGTGGAACGAAAAATAAAACAAATTTCAATGGGGAAATACCAAAGATCTTTAATTAAGCTCATTAGATCCCAAACTTACAACACCACAAAATACCAACAACACATCGATGATCACAAGATGAGAAACAACCAAAAAGAGACAACAGAGAAAGAAAAAGAAAAAAAAAACAACAAAACGCAAACATAGAATAATAAGAGACTAGTTTGATGGATATTCTCTCTCAGTTCTGTCTCCATGTTCTTTAACTTCAACCCCACCATTGATGCACAGCAACACCTTCATCTCTAAGTTTGCCATACAGAGCCAAACACTCCCAATAAGCCCTACCACTCTTACTCTGCATCTTCCTTCCCCTTAGCCCTAAACCCTTTGGCTTGCACTCCAAGAAAAGCTCATCCACCATTTTTATCGACTTGCTCCTCATCATCTCCTCCACCACTTCGGCCTCTGCCTTCATCACAACGTATTCTTCCTCCGTCACATTCTCTTTCAGCCACTCCGTCATCCCCATATTCTCATATTCTAGGCTCATCTCATCGTTCACCGTCTCAATCTTGTACATCTCAAACTTCAGATTCCTCGTTGGGTAATTTTTAACAAACCATTCTGTTCCGCTGCTTCCTTTTCCGTTACCCACATCAATGAAAACCCGCCTCGTGTAGCTCCCGAGGTCCAAAGTGTCTCCCATAAGGTCCGGGAGGTACCGTGTCCGTTTCAAGTACGTTCTTGATTTCCTTGAAGCTGCTCTTGGTGGTTCAAGGAGAACATCCTCTAGCTTGCTCAAAACTTTTTTCTTGGCCTCTTCTTCTGTGATACCAAGTAGCTTTCTCCCCGTGGCAACTAAGCTCTGTTTTTCCTCTGTTTCCCTTGTTTTCCTCATTGCCATTACCGTGTACTCGGAGCTCCTCATGTAGACAATTTCGTAGTTCAAATGTTTCAAGAAATTTGGAGGAAGATCTTGAAGGTTCAGTTGGACGGTGAGGATGCCGCCAACTTTGAGAGTCCGGTCTAGAAATTCAGCAGAGTCAATATGACGAGAATGCGCGAAGGCAAAATCAAAGGTCTCGTTTGGGACCATGCTCTGCGTCTCCTCATCGTTTGCAGATACAAGAAGCATCTCGGTTTCGATCACTGTTTGAGCGTATGAAGAAACAGTGATCTCATCATCTCCTCCGCTAAGGAGGAGTGCTTTATCTCCGAGCCTGAAGAGACCTTCCTTCTCTAAATCATTCAGTAGCAAAGGCAAGAGCTCATGATGGTCGGACACAAGCGACTTAGCTGGTGTGGTTGCATTTGTTCCATACTTCAGCAGACTCAACCAAGTAAATGACAGAAACAACAAAGCCAAAAGCGTTGATCTCATAAAGAGACTCAAGACTTCAGAACGAGAAGCCTTGAGGAAAGAATCCGCAGAGCCTAAAGAGGAGCTCGAACGGTCTCTCTTTTTCAAGAGGTAGTGAAAATGCTTTTGGCACATGGAGTGAAAGTCTTGGACGGTAACAAACACCATCTTTTGTTTTTGTTATGTCTTAAAAGCTGAGACAAAGAGAGCGTGCAAAAAGTGCAGTTGAAAGTTAAAGAAGAGGAAAGAGAGAAGAGAAGAGAAAGCTAAATAAAATCAAACGGAAGTAGAAAGAAGAGAAAACGTGTAAAAGCGAGCACGGAAAAGAGAGAAGAGCGGGCGAGAGAAAAGGCGAGTCTAGCGAGTGCAGAACCTAGCGGCTGTATGATTCCCACCGGTGAGAGAAACGCGGCTACTCTTCAAATTAGACCAAAGGGACATCAACTGCCTCATCCTCTGTATCTCCATTGCGGTTATCACCTATATACCTCTTTCTTGCTCTCAATCTGCTATTTCATCATTAAGACACACACACGCAATATATGTTTTTCTTTAAATATAAATTTATGTCTGCTAATCAATGGATCCTCAGATGCTGCTTCCCATTCTTTCGGAAGAGATAATCTCAAGGAAGCAACATATGGGATGAAAGAGAGAGAGAGAGAGCAGAAAAAGGTTTTGTTGAATTGATCTTTGTGAGTTTATTTTCTTGAAGCCTAAGTTTTTGTTTCCCGCAAGAGGTGAGAGAGAGTTTGATTGAAATATAAAGGGCTTTGCTGTTTTGTTAAAGCCTTTGTTCACGCAATGCCTCTCTCTATTTTAAGATAATTTCCTCTAAATTCATGGGGGCTATAACTTATTTTGCAAGTAACCTCACCTCCCTCCTTTATTAGGGTATGGCCACATCAGTGTTAACACATGCCAGTTCTTAGTTGTTTTGACTCTGTTTTAGGGTTAATGAAACAATAAACTTGTTGCACATTTACAAGGAGCTAAATCATTTCCTAGAAATAAGATTTAATCTTCGACCACAAAAAATAAGATTAATTACTTAAAATGTTTAGTTTGTTCGTCATTTATAGAAATGTATCATGCTGCTACATTAATATCACGTTTGCTTTGACTTATAGTCTATCCCAAACCGATGCCTCTATGTTTCGTCTAGATATTTCCTTTAGCAAATTAATTTGATAGCAAATCAGGATTTTATCATCTAAAACTAATATAAGGCATGATTGCGATTCAAGATTTATGAAGCAAATTTGATTGCAGATAAGGATTTTGTCATCTAAACCTAGTTTGAATTCCCTAAAAGCCAACAAAAGAATACTTTTTGTTTTTTGGATAAAAGGTATTCTATTGGGAAAAAACAATGGATAACCTTGAAATTACAACATAACAATAAACATAGCAGGAACTGAAGAAACATAGTAGAATTTCACAAAAGGTATCGGAGATTCTCATGGTCAAAGCAAATCACAGTAATCACGCATTTGTAATCACTCCATAATATCAGTAATTACTGTAATCTCCTCAGTTTAGGCAACTATTTACTACTATTTTGTAATATAAAATCCCATCGACATTGTCTGTAATAAACACATAAAATTCTCTTTTATTGCTTTCTTCTTCTTTGATATTTTACATGGTATCAAAGCAAAGCTCTGAACAAGAAATTTTCTTGTCTGACTCGATTGATTTTTTGTTTTTCCTTCTTCCATAAACTTTGACAATCAACGATGGCGAACTCGAACCCGACTGCTCAAGTGGAGATTGTTCGTCAAAAAATCTCTCCTTATGATCTGACCGCAGCTGACAACTATGGAGCGGTGTTTTCTCATCCTCTGCTGACCGGAACCAACTACGACGAGTGGGCTTGCGGATTGAAAACGACTCTGACTTCTCGCAAGAAGTTTGGGTTTCTCGACGGATCCATTGCGCGTCCGGCTGAAGATTCATCAGATTTGGAAGACTGGTGGACAATCCAGGCGTTGCTCGTATCCTGGATGAAGATGACAATCGACCCTGTCCTCCGATCGAACATCTCTCATCGAGATGTGGCAAAGTATCTATGGGATCACCTACAAAAACGGTTTTCAGTAACCAGCGGACCCAGAATCCAGCAAATCAAGGCTGAGCTCGCGTGTTGCAAGCAGAGAGGTCTCGCAATTGAGACATACTATGGGAAATTGACAAAGATCTGGGATAGCATGGCAACTCATCGTCCTCAACGCATCTGCAAGTGTGGCAAATGCGAGTGTGATTTAGGCTCTGCTCTAGAAAAGGACCGTGAAGAAGACAAAGTGCATTAATTTCTTTTTGGACTTGATGACACTTTGTTTAGAACAGTTCGATCAAACCTCGTTTCTCGACAACCAGTTCAGCCTTTGGAAGAAATCTACAACATTGTTCGTCAGGAAGAAGACTTGATTCGTAACCAGTTCAGCCTATGAAAGTCCAAGACGAACAAACATAAGTAGCTGCTTTCGCTGTGCAAACCAGGATCAGACATTGTGCAAGCATTGTCACCGATCTGGACACGCCTCAGAGAACTGTTACGCTGTTATTGGCTTCCCAGAGTGGTGGGGTGACAGACCGAGAGGCAGAACGATGCAGGGAAGAGGTCATGGAGCAGCTACTGGGCGTGGTCGTGGTGGTCTTGCCTATGCGAACGCGGTTCATGTGCCAAACATAGGTCAGACTTTTGAACATGCTAACTATGTTCTCACGGATAAGGACCGCGACGGAGTTAACGGATTAACCAATGCTCAGTGGAAATCACTTGTCGCTCTTCTCAATGCTGGTCAGAACAGTGCACCAGAAACACTCTCGGGTAAGTCTTTATGTCTTTACTGGATAATGGATACATGAGCCACTCACCATTTGACCAGGAACTATGGAACTCTTTCTGATGTTCGAAAAATGGCTCCAGTGTTGATAATTCTTGCTGATGGTCGTGAAAGAATTTCGATAACTGAAGGATCAGTTAGATTGGGATCTGGTTTAGTGCTGAAATCAGTTTATTATGTAGAGGAGTTGAAATCGGATTTGATATCAGTGGGGCAGTTGATGGATGAAAATCACTGTGTTGTTCAGTTGGCTAATCATTTCCTTGTTGTCCAAGACCGCATTTCGAGGATGGTGATTGAAGCAGGTAGAAGAGGAGCAGGAACATTCTATTTTCGGAGCACGAAGACGGTAGCTTCAGTCATAACACATGCCGAGAAATCGTATGAGTTGTGGCATAATCGGATGGGCCACCCGTCTTCAAAAGTAGTTTGTTCACTCCCGAAAGTTCATGTTTCAGTTTATTCTGAACTTTCGAATAAAGCGTGTGATGCATGTCTCCGCGCCAAGCAAACAAGATTGTCTTTTCCGATTAGTGAAAATAAAACTTCAAATGTTTTTGAGTTGATTCATTTCGATCTATGGGGTTCGTATAGAACACCATCTTTCTCAGGTGTAAGATACTTTCTTATAATTGTTGATGACTATACACGAAGCGTTTGGCTGTATCTTTTGAATGACAAGACTGAGACATCAAATCATATCAAGAATTTTATTTCCATGGTTGAAAATCAGTTTCAAACGCATATCAAAACCGTGAGAAGCGATAACGGCTCCGAATTCGTATGTCTTACCAAATTTTTCATGAGTAAAGGAATTGTTCATGAGACGTCGTGTGTAGGCACACCACAACAGAACGGAAGAGCAGAAAGGAAACACCGACATATATTGAATGTCGCTCGAGCTTTGCGGTTTTGAGCTCTGGGGAGAATGCATCTTGACAGCTGCGTATCTCATCAATCGAACGCCAAGTAAAGTATTACACGGTCTTACGCCATACGAGAAGCTCTATGGTAAAATTCCAGAGTATGATCATCTCCGGGTATTTGGTGCGTTGTGTTATGCGCATAATCAAGGGCACAAAGGCGATAAATTTGCGTCGTGAAGTCGCAAGTGTGTGTTTGTGGGTTATCCCTACGGGAAGAAAGGCTGAAGGTTGTTTGATATAGAAGAACGAGTTTTCTTTGTTTCACGGGATGTTTATTTTTCAGAAACAGAGTTTCCGCAGTCGTCATCTTTGCAACGTGAAGAAGAAAGAGATGATTCTCAATGGGCCACAGTTATACAAAGCCCACTACTAGAAGATGATTTATTTTTGCCTAAAAATAATCCAATTTTTGGGCCTGGCCCAATAGCAAATCCAAATTCAGAAATCTTATTGGATCCATCCAATGTCACGAGCTCTTCTTCATCACAAGCGACGGCTCCTACTGAAATCACGACAACACCATTACCAACACCGACTGATGCAGCTCCGACATCGCCACCACCTGAATCTTTGACGCTGCTCGTAGAACCCGCCACCGGTGGTGATTTACTTGGTCGTGGTCTCCGAAAGAAAAAAAAAACCGGTAACTTTACGCAATTTTGTAACAAACAGAGTAAGCAAATCTCTTGGGGATCCAATTGGGAAATCTGCTTATCTGATTGCCAATTACATTGATAATCGTCGTTTCTCAGCAACACATCAAGCGTATATGGCGGTTATAACAACTAGTGTCGAACCAAAAACTTTTGCAACGGCAATGAAAGACAAACGGTGGAGAGCTGCAATGGGAACTGAAATTTCCGCACTCGAACAGAACAAAACATGGACTCTTGTAGATTTACCGAGAGGAAAGAAAGCAATTGGATGTAAGTGGGTTTATAAACTCAAATATAAATCTGACGGAACGCTTGAACAGCATAAGGCTCGATTAGTGGCACTCGGTAAAAAACAGATCGAAGGGGAAGACTATGAGGAAACATTCGCACCAGTGGCTAAGATGGGCACAGTTCGATTGTTTTTAAATGTTGCAGCAGGCAAGGGTTGGCATGTTCATCAGATGGATGTGTACAACGCCTTTCTCCACGGCGACCTCGACGAAGAGGTATATATGAAGTTACCACCGGGATTCAGCACCTCAGACAGTTCAAAAGTTTGTCGTCTGATTAAATCTCTCTATGGTTTGAAACAAGCACCGAGATGCTGGTTCGCGAAACTTCAAACATCGCTAAAGGATTACGGGTTTGAACAATCTCTTTCAGATTACACTCTTTTTACCTTTGCGAAGTCTGATGTGCATCTCAATGTTTTAGTCTATGTTGACGACATGATTATCTCTGGAAGTTCTCTTGAAGTTATTACGGCTTTCAAGACTTATTTATCTTCATGCTTTCACATGAAAGATCTCGGTGAGCTGAAATATTTTTTGGGCATTGAAGTGGCTAGAAATAAAATGGGTATCTACATGAGTCAAAGGAAGTACGCCATGGACATCATTGTTGAAACAGGAATGTTGGGGTCAAAACCAGTGGCATTCCCGCTAGAACAGAATCATAAGTTCGCTTTTTTCGAATCACCAAAGCTATCCGCACCTGAACGATATCATCGTCTCATTGGCCGTCTTATCTATCTTGTTGTGACAAGACCGGATTTAGCTTTTTGCGTTCACGTTCTTTCTTAGTTCATGCAAGAACCTTGTGAAGACCATTGGCAGGCAGCATTACGAACTGTTCATTATCTTAAAGGATCTACGGGTCAAGGAATCTTGTTACACTCCGACACAAATTTTTAGACCACGGGATGGTCAGACTCAGATTGGGCAAGTTGTCCGTTGAGCCGTCGTTCTGTCACAGGCTACTTTGTTCAAATTGGACACTCTCCGGTGTCTTGGAAAACCCGCAAACAAAAAATAGTGAGTCGATCCTCCGCTGAAGCAGAATACCGCGCACTAGCGGATCTTACGTCTGAACTTCTCTGGCTCATTCGCGTTCTCCGCTCACTCGGTGTACCTCATGACAACCCAATGCACGTAATGTGTGACAGCAAATCAGCTATTCACATCGCCAACAATCACGTCTTCCACGAAAGAACGAAACATATCGAGAGTGACTATCATTTCGCCAGGGATGAATACTTACTCAAAACCATCAGTCTCAATCATGTCTCGAGTGAAGCACAGTTGGCTGACATATTCACCAAACCTCTTGGCCGCCAAGCTTTCGACTACTTCAGAGACAAGTTAGGCATACAGAACTTGCATGCTCCAACTTGAGGGGGGGGGGGTATTGGAGATTCTCATGGTCAAAGAAAATCATTGTAATCACGCATCTGCAATCACTCTATAATATCAGTAATGTATATACTGTAATCTCCTCAGTTTAGGCAAATATTTATTACTCCTTTGTAATATAAAATCTCATCGACATTGTCTGTAATAAACACAGAAAATTCTCTTCATTTGCTTTCTTCTTCTTTGATATTTTTCAAAAGGATATTAAAGGGATATACCGGATGCAAAACGAACCACCGTTGACAGTGGTTGATTTGCCTCTTTTTTTGTATTTGCTTGTTTGCCCGACTTTGTACTCTTTTTTTTATGAATAAAACAACGTCATCGTGGTTGTTTCGTTTTTCCCTTTTGCCATGACATGAGGGTTTAGATTCCGAGGGTGGTCTTTTTCCTTTTACCGTAGTATGAGGATTTGACCACCGCAATATGGTTTTTTAGAGCTCTTTTCCCTTTTGTCGTAGTATGAGGGTCTGGCTCGTTATATGATAATGATCTCTTTCCTTTTACCGTAGAATGAGAATTTGATCTTGATGAGTTTGTTTTTCCTTTTACCGTAGTATGAGGGTTTGACTCGTTCCAAAGAGATGACATCGTTCCTTTTATCGTGTTTTCTTTTTACCGTAGTATGAGGATACGACTAAATGAAGATTGCTTGGTTTAGTGGTTGCGCTTCACTTTGCAAGTTGCCTACGTACCCATTTCGGGATCAAGCCGGTTCATAGTTCTGTGTTGACAAAAGACATTGTCATTTCATTATGATACCTTTTTAGTATGGACTTTGTTCCGGGATCTTATCGTGATCCTCGAGTCGGTGGACCTTGGGTCTCACCACCTAGGTTATCTTATAAGGACCCTCCCATTTGGTACTGAGTTTCCTGACCTTCCTTCGCTAAAAGGTCGTGGTTTTACCTTCGAGTTGTAAAGCCGGGCTGTCGTTTGATGATAATCTTGGATGCACAATTGGGCTTTATTCCTTAGTTCGCCCACCGTGTCTAGAGCATGCTCTAAAGCTTTACAGTTTCCTTCTTCGTCCTTGGGGCACACTTCTCTCCGAAGACTTGATATTGCCACTTCGGTCAGCACCATCGCTTCGACTCCGTATACAAGGGAAAATGGAGTCTCTTATTTTGTCTCCCGATGCAAGGTAGTTTTGATTGCCCAAAATACTTCGGGTAACTCGTCCGTCGAGTTTCCTTTGTACAATTCCAACTTTTTCTTCAAATTGTTTAGAATGTTTTTGTTTGCTGCTTTGACATGTCCATTCCCTTCAGGGTAATACGGGGTTGAGTTGTTGAGACGGATACTCCATTTATCGCAGAAATCTTTCAGCCGTTTTGAGGTGAATTACGGCCCGTTATCCGTCACGATCTCATAGGGGAGTCAGTAGTGACAAACTATGTTTCTCCATATGAAACGCTCGACCGCGAATGCGGTAACATTATGATAAATGTGTATTTTGCATGTTTTAAAGGTTTATTTCCATAGGTTTTTAGTCTCACATTGTATAACTTTTGGGATAGTTTCATGCATTTGAGTCTTTTTTCTTCCTGTCAAGCATTTTAGAGTCATATGTGTGTTTATTTGCATTCACATTGCTTTTTTGAGTCATTTCTAGGTGAATTGGAGGCTTGGAGAATATTGGAGACTTAGAAGATGAAGAAAGGTCAAGGGAGAATGAAGAGAAGCAAGGAAAGGAGAAGAAGTAGTTCCAATCGACCTCCACGATTGGGAGGTCGATCAAAAATCTGATCAATCGATCAACCGGTCTATCAGATTCGCGACAGAACTTTCAGACACATTTTCAATCGACCTCACGATCGACCGATCAGATCTTGGCACATGGGAAAATATCCGTGTTTGACCCGGTTTGTCCCGGGTTGACCCGGTTTGCCCTTTTTCTATTTAAGCATTCTAGACCTAATTTTTTAGCAAATTTTATTCTCTCTAGAGTTAATTTTTTATCCAAACTCTTTTCTTGATATTTTTTTGGACGATCTTAATGTCCTCATGCCACTCTAGTGAATGATTCTTCGACATCTATCCTTTATCTTAATGTTTATGTTTAAGAACTAGTTTTTAGTTGGATCATGAATTAGGCTAGATTATAATGATTTGATGGTTAGATGATAATGATTTAGGTTGGTTATTGATATATTCTTCATTTAGGTTGCTCTTAATGCTAGTTTTGACTTGATCTCTTAAAATCTAGAACTTAGGCATTCATGCCCGAAAAGTGTTTGTGAAAATGCTTGAACCAAACTTTTTATGAGCTTTACATACATAGCCAACGGAAGTTGATGATTAGGGTATTTAGTGAACTAATTGAAATTGTTTCTTAAAGCTCATTGATTATCTAATTGCGAACGGAAGTTTATGTGGATTATGTAATTAGTAAAGTGATTAGTGTCATGGAAATGAATTAGTCATATTTGTGAATTCCATGTTCTAGGATGGGACTTAATTCAATCTTTGGCATCATTCTTTGATTGTGAGCTCGCTCTTATGATAGTTAAATCCATGGTACAATGCCTTTATCTTGTTTTACTTTCTTGCACATCTTAGATTAGAAACCAAACCAAAAAACCAAATTAAATCAATTGCTCTAGATTAGTTTGTTTCTCGTATATTTATTGTTGCAATCTTTAGTTCCCTTGGGATCGACCCTCATATACTAGCGCGGTGTTCTATGCACTTGTGGTTTTATTCGAAGCTTATAATTTTGAAATATTGCCGCCTTGGTTGGATCTTCACTTCATAGTGAAGGTAAAATTAAGGCGTGTCACAGTTTCAAAAGAATCAGCCTCTATCCACTTCGAGAAGTAATCGGTCAAAACTAGTATGAATCTTACTCCTCCAGTTGATTCATGTATCGGGCCGACTACATCCATCGACCAGCGCATGAACGAATACGACAAAGAGACGTTCGCAATTGCTTAGGCTGGGCGATGGATATGACAGGTATGTCTATGGTATTTTTCACACTTTTGTGAGTAGGTCTCGAAATCTGCTATCATTGTTGGCCAATAAAGGCCTTGCCGCTTAATCCGATTGACCATCGTTCTTTTACTCGAATGGTTCCTGCAGGCTCCATCATGGATTACTTTTATTGTCACCTCGACATCTTTTCTGTGAATCTCCTTGAGGCATCAACCAATTACTAAGAAAGTCGTTTTGGCCTAATTTTATATTTTTTAATTAAAAAAAAAATCATGAAAAGTAATACTGTGTGGATTTTCGATCGTTTTGCAAAATAATTTTATAACAAATGTGCATTCAATCATAACATCTTTTATTTTGAAACACAAATAAATCTTTTGTTTTGAAACAAAAATAAAATCATGGTACCAACTTTGCTGTTTGTCCAAAAAAAAAACATGGTAACAATATTTTCATAAACGATTTTTTTGAGGTTTATCCATCGCGAAGAAGCATATTGATCTTGCGGTAAATATAGTCTTGAAAAGTTAAAGACTCAAACTTGGGAGGATTCTCGTCTCCGGTGAGCTCCGACAAAGGTCCGACGACCAAACCACGCCTAGGGTCTACCAAAACCGGCCACGTCATCCTCGTCTTCTCCTTGTCCATGGTTGCTCTGTGCAACACGTTCTTGTACCTCCCGTTGCTCATCCTCTGCAATTGCATATATCTCAAAAAAAGACAAACCCAAAACATTTCAAAATTTCGATTAAAAACAATCAGACCATGATTTGATCGCCGACGAGGACAACGACGGCGGAATTGATGTACTTGACGTCGAACCAGTGGTTATCCTTGAAGACTTGAAGGCCAGGAACCTCGTTGGAGACTAGGAGTGCGAGAGCAGTGAAATCTGTGTGTGGCGGTGCTCCTATGTCGACGGAATCGGACGGCGGATAATAATTGATCCTTATGGTATACTCAGCCCCGCCGAGACCTTCTTTCAAAGCCTCACGCCGTAACCCTAACCCCTTTGACAAACAACCCATAATCGTCTCCGATAGCTTCGTCACGTGCCTTGCGTACTCCTCATTCACCTCCCTGAAATCGTTCATCACTCCGAAATCTGACTGGTTAGTTTTTTTTTTTTAACGTTCCATATAAATAGTTAGAATAGAGAAATATATAGTTGAATGATCAATATAGGTTTATATAATTAGCAATCATAAAACACTGCAGTATATAGTTCAATATAGGGAATGACCATATGGTTTTCCTCCCCACCAGCATAAAATCATAGTGACAATCTCAATGTAATTTCTATTTCTATCCACTCTAAGAACGATAAGAGTTTTTTTGGTTTGAATATTCAATTCAAAAAAAGAGGTAAGTTTCCGATTGGATCATGTACCTGTAATCTGGAGGATTCTTAGGCCAAAATCTGTAATCGATGCACGACTGTGGCCAGATCATGTGAAGCAGGTGATCGTTCCAAGACTCTAAACGTTTTAGACTCTTCGCATCGTAGCCTTCCAAGCATTCGGAGTCTAGTAGCTTTGCTACGGTTTCCTTTTCTGCGTCCGGGAGCTCGAAAAACTGCCTCCCCACTTCCCGAAGCCGCCGCATCAACTCCGCCGGAATACCGTGGTTAACCACCAGAAAAGCCCCCCACTCTTCGCTCGCTTTCGCCACCGCACGCACCACGAGCTCGTCCTCGGGATCGCTTAGATCAATGATAGGGATCGTCTCTAACGGTGGAGATGTGTGCTGGTCTCTCTCGACCTCCATGGTTGTTTCACTCTCTTCGCCGGGAATTATTGGCGGATTTGTTTAGTCTGTTGACTGGTGGGAGTAGGAGAACGCAAGGACTTTATCTCATCATGTAATAGGAAGATAATTTTTTAAAGATACGTTTAGAGATACTTTATTATTTTTCTTATATGATTTAAAACTAGTTACAACGAAGCACACACGTTTATTAGCTGTAAACCATTGGATTACTGCATTGGTGATAGGTGGTAACAATACATTTTATTATTTTAATCTGACTAATTTTGACTTTTTTTCCAATTTTCCCTAATAATAAACATCATTAGATTGTGGAAAGAAAGGGGCCGCCACAGCCTGGATTGGGAACAAGAGAATTGGATTTAAGTAAGTTTCTGGAGTCATGTTGGAGAAAATCTAATGGTTTTATGCAAATAGACCCTTCAAATGATTTTTTTTGTTACAATTTTACCTTCTATTTGCGGAAAATGCAGGCCAAACCAATAAAATCCAAATCAACCCGCAATATAATCTTCGGTCGTGTATAGATAACTACGTCGTTTTACATTTTTTAA
Source organism: Eutrema heterophyllum (assembly GCA_002933915.1). Lineage (NCBI taxonomy): Eukaryota > Viridiplantae > Streptophyta > Magnoliopsida > Brassicales > Brassicaceae > Eutrema > Eutrema heterophyllum. The sequence goes on from PKMM01056786.1 coordinate 470,193, forward strand.
TGTAACATAATGAAAACTAAGAATCGAACTGATGACCTCAGTCATATAATCCACACATACATTACCGTTGTACCAAGATAGTTGTTGTTGTAATTACCAATATATATATTATAATTATTGAAGGAGTCATTTAGAAAAATAAATTTTATTTTATAAGTTATTACATATTATGCCATTACAAATAAAAAAAGATAATTGAAATAGAAAAAAGATAATTGTCTTTTAAAAATATTAAAGAAAATATGGAAAGTATTTGTTTTCCATTAAAGATATTATTTACTATTTAGTTTCTTAATTATTACAATATTAAAAATACTATATTAAATAATAATCAATCCATATATATTCAAAGAAAAAAATTTATTCAAGATCTTGCAATATTTCTTACAATAATTTATTATATTTTATATGAATATGTATATCAAAACAAAAGTTGAAAAATATTTTACTAATTTTATAAAGAGTTAGACATGAGAAAATTGATTTTTTGCTAAGAGTTTGTGGACTGATCACAAAAACCAGAGTCATTAAGCGGTGCATATTAAAGTTATGTTTTCAAGATTATAGATTTTTGCGAGTTAGCTTGAATAATATTTTATTCCATTTCAAAACGGGTTAAATAGACAGTTTAGTCCAGTGTAACAGCTATATCGATAATCATTAGCTATGCATATTATAAAATGCAGTTAAAAACAATTTTTCTTAAATTTTCAAACAATTTTTAGGAAAAAACTATCCGCTCTATATAGCTAGCGCGGTTAAATCTTAATATATATATATATATCTTTATATATATGACAAGAGACAAAAAAAAATTAAAAAATTTGAACCTTTTTTGCATTAAGTAAATTTTTTGGTTTTTTTTTACATAATAATAAACCGGATACAAGAACCGGACCAGAAAACCCGAATGGGCCTGGTTTAGGGAAACTTAACCAACAACAACAGAAATCGACAACCAAGACTAAACTGACTTGAGAACCGGAGCTAAACCAGCCGTCATGAAAACCCGCCGCCACGAAAACCCTAATCGCGATAGAAGAGATCCCATCGCCGGGAGACCGCCACGAGCTGCTCACTCCACCACCAGTCTAAATCGCCACCAGACTAAACCACCAACACCGTAGGAAGGCTGTTGCCACTAGCCCAACCACCACCAATCAGAGACACCGGCAACATCCCCACCGGAACAGACGCTCCGGAAACCACCAGTCAAATCCAGATAAATCCGTCGTCGAAAGAGCTTGAAGCACGCCGATTACAGCAAAAAAAAGAGATAAGAGGCACAAACCATCCACCAGAGACATCACTTGCTCCGCAGGAAAGCATGGACGAGGGGGAAGGACCATTAGAAGGAGAAGCTCCAGGAAATCTCCGCCGCTTCGCAGGAACCGCCTATCCCCGAGCAGCTACGCTGACGATAGCGACATCCAGCGAGCCTCCTTCAGCTAGCCCACTCGCAGCCACACCCCCCACAAAGGTCAGATCCGCCAACCAGCAAGCCGATTCGGCCCAATCCAAGGAGCCACCGCTCAGGCTCCAGGGAGAACCGCCTCGCCGCATCAAGCCCTCACAGATCTGGGCACGAGGAGTCTCTGCCGTCGCCAAAGTAAACACCAGTCTTTGCCGCCGCATAGCCGGAAACGATCCCGAAGTCGCAAAAGAAGCATCCCCACCCACGGATGAGGAGCCGCCGGTTCACAAAAGGTCGGAGGTTCTCTCACGGCGCCGGATTTGCTGGAGAGAAACCCCTTCGCGATCTAGATCTAAAAAAACCCTGAGAAGTTTGAGAGAGAAAAAGTCGGTCGCGTGAAGTTCACGCGCACGACTTTCTGTTTTTTATGGTAAGACAGAGAGACAAGAGTTCTTCCGACCGAACCAAATAACACCGTAATCCTTACCAAAAAATTTACTTTGTCAAATCTTGAAGAATTATAAATCAAAATGAAGCCATTGCAATGAGGAGTCCATATCCATTTTTGGAATTTTGAATTTCGAATGTACGTTTCCGTAATGGCTCTTCAAAATTTCAGGTCCGAAAATTAACCATGTCCAGAATCAAAAAAAATACTATTGGACTTTGTTGGTTTTAGTCTCCTGAGTTCAAAACTGATCCTGGTTATTCAAAATTCATTCTATAGTTCTAGGAATTTATCTTTAAAATTTGTGAACCAAAACTTAATACTTAAATTCCGGCTAGCATAGCTAAAATCACGGGACGAGCTTTATACCATTAGATTTTAGTTTTCAAGAGCTTTCTAAAGAGCTATATATAGATCGCTACATATGATAACCCGAACAAAAATCCGCCATTGATGAATTTCAAGAGCTTTCTCATCCTCATGGCCATCTCTTGTTTTAGCTGCAGATTAAGTTAGATTTAAGACTCAGTCGCAGACAAAGAATTGTGTACTGACGTTTCCGAGGTTTAGTCAACTGAGGAAACATATAAAACAATTGTCGGAGCTTAGCCGCCGTGTTTTAATATACGAAGAAGAAAGACAAAAATATTCCAACAACAATACACATCGTTTCAATATATTTAAATATACAAAATATTGGTTAATACATCCAAAATGTTCTTGGCACATTGGTAATGCATACATGGAAAGTTTAATTGAGGTCTTGAGTTCAAATCTCTATTTGACATTATGTTGTTTTAAAAAATTATTTAAAACACAACACAGTTTTATATGAATTACAAAATATATATACGACTAAAAGTTATTCAAAACACAACACAGTTTTATATGAATTACAAAATATATATACGACTAAAAGTTATATTGCGGATTGGCTGTAATTTCATTGGTTTGATATGCATTTTTAGTAATTTGAGAATAAAGTTGAAAAAAACAACTTTGAGTTGTTAAAGATTTTAATCGAGGTCATGAGTTCAAATCACTATTTTATATTATGTTGTTTAAAAAAATTATTCAAAATGATGTAGTTTGATAATATATACATAGTTTTATTGGTTTGACCTGTATTTTTAGCAAATTTAGAATAAAGTTGCAAAAAAAACAACTTGAGTTGTTAATAGAGTAATAGCAAATAAATTTGAGATTACATTTGTTTTTGTCATTTTGTGAACCTATAAATATAATAATATATAAATGTAATAAACTAATGTTTAATATTTATTTGCTATTACTCTATTAACAACTTGGCCCATGTTGTTGCACTTTAAGTTAGGTAACAGATCAATTCCAACTCACCAATCATTATATAAGTAAAGAGAATCAATAAATAAATGGCCCATATGCTAAAAACATGATCTTCGACAAAAAGATCCTCTTTTTCCTTGGTGTAGTGTTTATGACGTATAAATTGTAACTAGATTAGTGTCAATGTTTTTTTTTTTTTTTTTGTCATCATTTTGGGTCACAACAGACCGACCCAATAGCCAAATATCCCTACACATGAAAAATATGTGGAGTCGAACTCGACACCGGTAAAATGACAGTAGAGGTGTGGCAACCGCTGGTCCATTTACTCTTGCTTAATTAATGTCATTGTCTATCTATGCTCTTTTGTATATAATAACCTTTTTTTAAAAAAAAAGTTTTGTATATTATAACATTTTCTTGAAAAAAAATCACTATGAACCCAGTAAACAAGAGGGAATGAGGTCAATATACATGATTGACCATTTTATTAGATTTATAGCAATTATAATTTGTATTTTAGGAAACTAGCAAAGAGAAATAAAATTTAAACCATACATATCCTCCTAATTTAAGTTAATTACACAATTGCCATTGTACTAAAACATTGTTTCCGACGTTAGTATGACGGCGAGTAGTTATCATGCTAACATGCTAACTAATATGGGATTGCGTTAACATGTTAACATGCTAAGATAATAACTCTTTGATTATTGCATGCTAACATGCTAACCAGTTATCGTGCTAACATGCTAAGTTAATAACTATTTGATTAACATGTTAACTCATATAATCAAATATGAGTTATCTTGATGACATGAGTTATCAATATGAGTTGTCTTGATAATCAAATAACTCTTATTGTATTTGATTATCAAGATAACTCATGTTGATATATATTTATTTTTTATACATATATATTTCATTATCAAGATAACTCATATTGATAACTCATATTATCTAGATTACTCATATTTGGTTATAAATATCTATTTTATTATCAAGATAACTCATATTGATAATTCATATTATCAAGATAAAATTAGATATTTATTTGATTGTCAAGATAATATTAATATCGCCATTTATTCGACAGTCACCATCCTCCGCAACTGTAGCCGCCACCGTCACCGTCACCACCGTCGTCGCTATCAGCGCCACCACCTTCACCGACTTCGTCATTGTCATAGGCACCATCACCACTCTCCACTACCGCCATCGACACCGTCATTGTCACCACCACCATCACCATCGACACCATCACCAAAACCGTTTACAACACCATCATCGTCACAAATAACGTCACCACCCTCCACCCACTATTCTCCACCGTTCTTCTTCTCTTCTTCTTTTTCTTCTTTTTTCTTAATTCTTTTTCTTCTTTCACGAAAGAACCTTATATAGATTTGACTTTGTGGTTTCATAAGAGATTCTGTTCCAGTAAGCTTTAGTCATATGGTATCACATTCCCCACTTGGGTAAGAACTGTGCAACCTCGATTAGGTTTTTCTTCTTATTTTGTTTGGGTTTAATCGAATAGAGCTATGGTTTTTGCTCGACAGAGATGCCGGCGCGAGAGATTGATTTGTCTCGGAAATCTTGATTCCGTTTAACCAGAGCACGATGGCTAATTCGACGATTAAAAGGATTATAAAGATGTTGAAATCATGTCGCTATCGTGTTGGCAAGATAAAAAGGCATCGATTTTTTACCGAAGTTAATTAAAGAAAAAATTACATGGAGAGAACTATAGAGTAATTTCCTTAGCTATATCACTGTATAAAAAAGTTGTCAGAACACTCACCTAATTTACCTAATTTTGCATTATCTAGTGCTATTACTCAATAAACAAGAAGTTATTACTCTTTTAATCATGACAATTATAATATATAATATAAGTAAGAAAAAGAAAATCTTAGATTATTCTAAATTTAAATTTGGGTATAAGAAAATGAGTATTTGCACTCTATATACAAGAAATCGACCAAAATTAGGTAGATATACATATGTTTTTTCGTCTACAGGTTACTAATTCGTTATTCCAGCTTTACCCCTACCCCTATGTAGATATTGCTTACTTTCTCTCTGTATATTGATTTTCTGTTCGTCATTCTCTCTTTCTTTCTCTTTCTTTTCTCTAAGATTTTCTAGAAAAGAATCAGTCACCCGATCGGATAATGAGATTGAGAAAAGATTTAAGCCATAACAACACACAAAAATTACCAGTGTTGGGGGTGACGATCGACGATGGTGGTGGTGATGATCGACGATGGTGGTGATGAGCCATAACAACACACAAAAATTTTGGAAGTCGACGATGGTGGTGACTCACGCTGGTGATAACCAGTGGCGTTGGTAACCGACGATGGTGACGAGCAAAAAAACACATTTGTTTAAAACTTGAGCACGTCGATTTGCGATCGTCACTGGTCTCTGATGTGAAAAATACCCAAAACCCAACCAGAAGAAGAAGACGATGCCAACTATGTGCTCTGCCACCGCACATCTGATTAGATAGTCGTCTGATGAGTCATCGTCAATAACCTCGGTTGTTGCTATAACTATGTGCTTCGCCCCCGCACATCTCACTGGTCGCTTTACCCTTCACTTTAGCCTCCACTGTTGGCTGGATCGATTAGCAAATTCTGCGACGCCAAACATTAACCACTACATCAATATTTAATACAGTTAATATATGTTTCACCATATCTAATATATAGTTTAGCAAGCATTTATTTCATATATACATCTGGTCACTTCTTGTTTGTCCTGCAGCTTCACCTGAAATGAATTACAGACAATTAATTTCTTACTGGATAATAATATGTTTACTGGACTAATATAATGTTTAGGGTGTTAACAAATATAGCTATCAATGGTAACCGAAATATTACTCGAATAAGTCATTGTTCATCAAATTAACGCCAAACATTAACCATTATATCAATTTTTAGCACAGTTAATATATATTACCATATCTAATATATAGTTTAGCAAGCATATATTTCATCCATACGGCATATCACTTCTTGTTTGTCTTTCAGCTTCACCTGAATTAAATTACAGACAATTATTTTTTTACTGGATAACAATATGTTTACTCAACTAATATAAATTTAGTGGGTTAAACAAAATACGTACCTGATATCAATGGTGTCAACGTGCTCAGGTTCACAATTGTCGGTCTAAAACCCGTCAGATGCATAATTGTGTCATTTTCATCACGAAGTCCATAGATATCGAGCATTGAATGTTTTCTAGTGGGAAAGCATTTCGTGGCTGATATTCCTCCACATGTATATAGATATGCATAAAGAGTTAGACACGATAAAATTGATTTTTTAAAAGTTTGTGGAATGACCACAAAACTCCGAGTCATTAAGTAGTACATATTAGAGTTTGTGTTTTAAGATTGTAGTTCTTTGCGGGTTATCCCAAATAATAGTTTAGTTCACCGCAAAATGGGTTAAATAAGCGGTCTAGCCCGTCATGGACGAGTTATGATTCTAATTTTAAATGCCCACAAAAACGGATCTCGCAATTCAAAATATTAGTTTTTAGTTTTAAAAATAGATGTTTTACTCAATTTACTAAATAATATGATTTTTTAAAAAGTTAACTATAATTTGTTATATTTTTATTTGAGTATGAGTAAGTTTAAGTTTATATTTTAATCCACTACAAAACGGGTTAAATAAACTGGTTAGTCCGGTTTGACAATTCTATCTATCATTACTTAGACATTTAATAAAATTCAGAAGAACATTTTTTTTTAAATTTCAAAACAAATTTTAAGAAAAAATTACCCCGTTGTAAATCCTAGTGACTAGTTAAAATAACTAATCAAACGAAATCGAGTAAACCAAATTGAAATTTGGTCAATTTGATTTAATCACTCCGTTCGTATTTGAATCAAAAATCCGTGTAAAAAAGAAACATTGGGGGCAAATCGAAAATATAATAAAGTATTCGGGACGATTTTTAAAATACTCAAAACTAAGAAAAAAACAAAAGGGTCTTAAGACAAAAGAGAAGCCTTTGATTTACCTTTTCAGGACTAAAATTTCCCCATCGCCCTCCTCCTGATTCTTCTCCTTCAACGATAAGACAGAGAGGCAAAGATTTCTACGACGGAAGATCTCCGGTGGACGGAAAAGGCGGAGTTATCATTTTCAATTTTTATTTTATTTTCGATTTCGGATCTCGTCTCAAGGCTTGAATTCTTCCTTCTATCTCCGACTGGTTAGTTTTTTTTTTTTTCGTTTTAAAAGTTTTTTTCTTTGCGTTTGAAATAGATTCAATTATCGGAAATGGTAACAGGGAAGACGAATCTGTATTTGTTCATCATCATACTTGCTTTCTATGGATTCTCGATTTTATTTTGCGTTTCATTGATTGGTTTGTTCACTGTTTGGCTGCTGGAAAATGCGGGAAGAAGAAGAAAGGTTATTGATCAACTTAGATAATTAAGAAGCTTGTTTAGTCGAGATGAGATATTATTAGTCACTGTAATCATTATTATGAGTGTATATGTTAATCTACGCTTAATGAGAAAAGCAACTTGATGAACTAAAACATTAAAACTAAATGCTGTTTCTAGACTTGTTGAATTGATCTGTGCTTTGAGGTTATCTTTAAAACATTAAAACTAGTGGGCTCTTAGGCCAAGCTTAGTGGGTTGATGCAATGGTTTAAAATGTCAGATCCATCTTTTATCCTTTTGATCTTTGATTGTTTGCATTTCGAATGATTTAAGAATGTGTTACAAATGCGAGATGCTCTTTCGAATATATGTTTAGTGGCAGGCAACGGTGGCAATGGCTGGCTCCAAGGGATCAGAGGGTGTTAGGAATTTGATGTACTCAGGAAAAAATGCTTTGCTCCCTCCGAAAATCCCGTTTCCTAGTGTATCAGCATCGTATACCGAGTATGTTCCCTGTGGTTTGATGGGTTCGAGGCATGGTCAGAAGCTTAGTGATGAGAAAACGCACCACCAGCGGACTTCCTCTGAGAGCCATTTGGTAGAAGAACTTCCCTTTTGGCTTGATGATCTTCTCAATGAGCCAGAGAGTCCTGCTCGCAAATGTGGTCATAGGCGTTCGTCAAGTGACTCCTACGCTTATCTAGACGTGGCTAATGCTACAAACATAAGCTTGACTCTCCAAAATGATTTCAGTTACAGGAATCCAGTTTCTTCTATTCAAAGAGGAATTCAGGAATCCGATCGTAGTAAAAACACTCAGGACGCCCCTTTTTACGCTGATGCTAATTTTCTTAAACAGAAGAATCGACAGCGGGATTCTTTAGTGGCATCTGGGGCTCGTCCTTGTTGGCTACCGTCCACTCGAGAGAGTGTTGCTGGGAAAAACATGGGAGCATCATATATGTCTCAAGAAGCAAGAGCAGAAACAATGAACTACGCAGATACTCTTTCTCATGACCCAAAAAGGTTCTCTTCGGAGGAAAACAATTCCAATCCTCAGCCTGTGACGTATGAGGCTGACAATATAAAACGAGCCAAACAGTATGTGATCTCTTTACTCATTCTTGAATGATATACCTATTCAAAGCAATCTAGAGTAGGAGACATTCATTCCATCGATGTTGAATAACCCAATTGGCTTTTTGATTCTTTATGATATTGTTCGTGGTTTTTATTGACTTGAGGAAAACTCATATATTTTAATAGCATCATCGTATGTCAGGTAGTGAGAGATGAGAGACACTTATGGCACTGATCGAATGATTATTGATACTTTAGTTTCCAGTATCCTAACATGGTTAGTTGCTGCTTCCTGCAGGCAATTTGCACAACGATCACGGGTCCGTAAGCTCCAGTACATATCTGAGCTAGAAGGGAATGTACAAGCATTGCAGGTAAGGCTAACAAAAATATTATATTAAAGAGAGCGTTACAATTTCGGGAGCACTGAAGTATGGGTTTCATTGGTATTAATAGGCAGAAGGCTCCAAAGTTTCAGCTGAGCTTGATTTTCTCAACCAGCGGAATCTTATTCTGAGTATGGAAAATAAAGCTCTTAAGCACCGCCTCGAAAGTATAGCTCAGGAGAAGCTGATCAAACAATGTAAGTTTCTCCCACCCACCCAAAAAATATTCTTTTCGCTTCTTTAGATCCAAACTCTAATCTGAAGTATGAATTTTTAAGTATCAGCTAGTTATCAAGATTATTAAGTATGAATTCTTTTATCTACCAAAATTATTGGTACTCTTCTCAAATCTATTGTAGCTCCTGTTTACAGTAAGCTGCTAGAGAAACTAACAAACAGGCTTTCCAATACTTGTTAGCCTATTCAATACTTCAAGTCATGAGTTCTCTATTATCCAGTGGAACAGGAGGTGCTGGAAAAGGAGATTGGAAGACTACGAGCTCTGTATCAGCAACAACAACAACAAACTCATAAACCATCAGCAACTCACAGACGTGCTACCAGCAAAGATCTCGACTCTCAGTTCTCAAGTCTTTCCCTGAACACCAAGGATACCAACTGTAGGCGTGACTCTGTATCTGTGATGGGTCAATTCCACTTTTAGTCAATGTCTCTCTCTACCCACCGGTTCATTAGATCTAAAGGGCCTGTCGTGGGCGTTTCAAACAAGATCAGGCCCTAATCTAGTGCCTCGTAATACTCCCTCACCGAACACATTTTAACTCCTCGGTCATCACTTATTTCTTACGGTTGACAAGTTAACTCACCAGTGCACCTGGTCTTCATTGCCTGAAACCTATGTTACTTCCAGCAGATGGCTTGCCTGAGGTGGTTTAGTTCGAAGATCAGACACCTGGGCTTCATTATCTGGTAATTGTTGTAGCAACTTGTGATATGAGAATGAGACTGAATATATCGAACCAGGTCAAAGTAAAAACACTGATCTGTGGAGTTGTACTATGTTCTATACTGTAATGTTTGTTTGTGTTTTATTTTACTGGTGAAATGGTGCATTCCCTTCCGAGTGAATGGTTCATGTAGAGTTGATGACATTTCTGTTGTATCCTTTCCCAAGAATCAAGATATTTGATTGCATTCCTCATTGCTCTTGGTCAATTCAGCTCCTGTAAAGTTCAGTGAGTTATTATCGCAGCTATCCCCTATTACATTGTATTGGCAGTTTTCTCCAGCTTTCTACGCATACTCAAAATGTAAAATCTCAATTCTCACATTTTGTATAAATAGACAGATATATCTTTCTAGCAGAAATTGCACCATAAGCTTGCTTGATGATTCGCTCCAAAGAGACATAAGTATTAGCTTATGCAGATTGCATTATACGTAGGCACATTCGTTATCTTCTTCGCTCATAAGAACTTTCTCTTCCTGCTCTACCCTTTGCAGCCATTTCAGCCCCAGATCGCATCCTGCTCTTGCAGCGATTTGGAACTGCTCTTTTGCCATCTCTAATGGATTCGTCTCTGGGTTTTCCGGATTGTTCTTTCTTGTTCTCTTGGGCGGTGAAACTCCCACGGTATTCAATTTTGTTAGAGACTCCGGGACTTGCACACCTGTAAAAGTCGACATCTTAAGCAAGAAATGAGATGATAATCGTGAGGATCTGATATGAAAGAAGCAAAATGGTTCTGTGCAGAAAAGAGGATTTACCAACCTCTAAGTAAAAGAGATCCATACGCTATAGCAGCACCGGCATGTCCCTGAACATATGCGAGTCAGACTATGGAAACTACAACAAGAAGTCGTAATGCATTCCCAAAGTAGAAGATATGATCAGACTTGGCCAAAGGTTACGACTTAAGAGGCAGTAATATAGCGGAAAATCGAAGAGAATTGAGCAGAACAACAGAATCTTTTAGAAACACTGCTTTAATTTACCGGGACTGATCTAGATACAAACTGGGAAGAGTGCTTTCGCAAGATATAAAGTTTTGTACCTTCTCCGAAGCCCTGTGGAAACACCATATAGCTGAATCCATATCTTGCTTCACACAGTCTCCCGTCAAATACACTATTCCTAAAAGGTAAAGGGCACCTGGATGCAGCTGCAGAGTTACCAACTCCAAGTGAGATATCTCTGAAATTTCCGAATAATATGTTCAATTCTCCGAGCTGGAAAATACATTTATACCTGATCAACAGCATTCTCTATGTAGTGAAACGCTTGTTGATCGGACTGGACATGATCATTCTGAAGAAAGATTTACAATTAGTACGAAATGCTGGTTGGAGATGAGTGGGAGAAAAAGATTAACTAAGTAAACTTTCTCATCTAAGGAAACAGTGCTGCTCAAGAAGCAGACGTTTCTTCTCAGCTAAGAAGAGCCCACTAAAGCAACAATGGAACTGACAAAAGATAAAGACGAAGCACTAAAGTATCTCCATCTGAGGTTCTCAATAAATAACATTGTAACAAGTAGTTACAAGCGACGAATTGTAAGGAAGCCTGACCTCGACTCTTAAACGACACCCTAGTTCATATTGAGCATCTGCATTACCCATGTCTGCAGCTTCGACAAGCAAAGCAGCTCCACTGTAACGGTTAAAGACAAACAACGTAAGAAAAGCCATGGCAAACTCAGTGATATTCCTACCAAACCTGTTGATTTACTTACATAGCTTTACACGCTCCAGGGACATGGTACTTCAAGTGCAACTTAGAAAGCCAGTATCTAGCATGAGTGTTCAAATTATCAGCCTCCAGGGCAAGCTCAAAGTTCTCTTTAGCTCCCTGAACCAGAGAATCCAAACAAGGATTCGTTATCAAAACTAAGAGCACCAAATGATGAAGATGGCATAATATAGAAAGAGTTTAAGAGTACCCTGAGGAGAGGGATAAGGCGTCGATCATTGAGTTCACAGTAATCGATGACTCTGTCAACTTCCTTAATCGCGCTCCATCCTTTGGCTACGTACTCCATTGCTTTCTTGTTCCTGCTGTGTAATCCTCTCTGAACAAAACCATCAACAACACAACAAAAGTAAATCACGGAACGGATGCAAGAGTCATTTCCAATTGGGAAAAGAGTTGTTGTTACCCGCTGATCGAATCCGTCAAGATGACGAGCGAACTTCGATTCCGCGGCGGCGGCGGAAACATGCCGGAGAATCAGGCGACGAAGCATCTCCCTTCGATTCTAATTTCTTCCCCGTCAAAGTTGCAATTTGCAAACACCACACACTTTCGTCGAAGCTGGGTGAATTAGAGAAGACTGTGACCGAACCGAACCAAACCAAACTCAAATTCATCGAATTTTAAAATTAATCAAACGGTTTTTCCATACCGAATTACGCGAACCAAATATGAATCGCATCTTAATTTTGTCATACCAAACCACACTAACCGAGATTTATTAAACCACACTAATCGAATCGGGGATTTATTATCACTCTCGACGAATTTGATACACTTTGACCAGCGGTCCGGATCTCGTCCCGAACTAAAAACAAGCACAAAAAATCGTAAGCACAATTACCTCATCACGGAGCTAACAACTCGATTCGAACGGGGTAAAAAGGTGTTATCATCAAACGCAAATGCATTTCTGCCTCAAAACGATCTAGACAAACGAGAAAAGGAAAGGAAAATTGCGTTCTTTTCGAAGCATTTCACGCTTTATTGCATTCGCCCCCTTCCCCCGCAACACCAACAATTGCAGGAGTGGGGGGGGGCAATTGTTGCTGTTGGAGTTAGCACTAAATCTTGCCTACAAAAGTCTAACCAAAATCGTATATTAAAACTAACATAAAAGACTCATCGGTCCTAATAAAGTCTGTACGATCACATGCTAACATGGCGAGCTACAAGTTGTCAGCTTGCCAACAAGCTCATTACGAGCTTGAGCTAAGACCTTGCTAGGAGCTCGAGCTACGAGCTCGAGACGAGCTGTTAGCTTAACGATCCCGAGATCTTCGGAGTTCAGCAGAGAAGATTTGAACAAGTCAATCATTATCCTTGAAGACCCCGAGTCCCCGAGATCCTCGGGATTCGGCGAAGCACGTTAGCCCGAAGTACGCGGAACGACCAAGCACGGCAGCCTGACGTACGCGGAGCGACCCAATACAAGACATGCTATAAAAGGACATGAGTCTTAGTTTTAGCATCATTCATTCACTCTTTTACTCATTCTAGACTTGTACGCTCCAGGAGCTCTCTAAAACACCTTGTATTCTTATACTTTGATCAATACAAACCCAATTCCTCGAATCTCGTCTTATTTACATTGTTGTGATTATTCTGAGATTCTTGCCCATCTTTCCTCTATTTACTAATCACTCCAAATTTTTGAGTGTGGATTTTACATGGTTCGAACACAAAACCAGAGTTGCAGTTCGAATCATGGAAGATATGAGCAGCCATGGCAGAAGAATCCTAGTTTGTGTCATCATCAAGGAAACCTCAATTGGCAAAATCAGATATTGCCAACAAAAGAGTAGTTGTTGCAAACCAAATCAATTGCAAATCTTTTTTTGTATACATAAAACAAAATTGTAACTAATATATATTAGGAATTTTTTTATTGTTAAGAACATAATAGGATTAACAAGTCATTAGAATACCCTAAAATAGCACAAAAATTAGTTTTCCAAAGTTTTATTATTAAGAACATAATAAGAATTTTTTTTTTAATTGAATGTAAAATTAATCCAAACAAAAAAAAAACGTTTTGTACAATGAATGCTACTAGAGTTTAAGCTTTTCTGAAATCACAACTATTACAATTATCTAGATGCAAACCATGTTTCCATGCCTTGGTCGTATCTTGCATCCCCTTTGCTCCGAATAGTCATCAATCTGTTATGTTTCGAACTTGTTTGTCAATGTTCTTCACTTGATGAGAAGGAAGGATAAGATCTTCGCCATGTTTCCTAGCATTTCTCTCCCGCCATATGGAGTATATTGTGCTCTGAAACACGTACCGCTGTAGGAAGAGGTGAATCTTGTCTTGCGTATTATCGATTAGGCGCGTGAGGATACCATCCCAACGTGTAGTAAAGTGCGAACCCATAAGATTTTGGGCGAGCCCTTTCCATATCTCCGCCGAGTACCTACAGTTGAAGAATAAATGGTTCCGAGTTTTGACGGGCTCCTGACAGAAGATGCATGATACACATGCTCCTACATTCCAAGTGAGCATTCGGTCACCCATCGATAGTCTATCATGAGCATCGAGCCATGTGATGAATGAAAATTTGGGCGTGCCGTATGAGAACCATACGCCCGTATACCATTCCTTCCTTGGTTGCGCAGTTCGAGTAAGCTTCCACGTTTCTTTAGAGCTGAATTTGTGTTTGAATTTATCACCCGTGTGCTTCCACAAAACCACATCGTTCTCTGTTGGGCATGGGATACCTTTTTGACGTTGTTGATCGATGAGATTCTCGATGTGATTCAGTACTTCAACTCGATGGCGTCTATGTCTGTGAGTTGCGAGGACTTCTTCAACAGTTGAATGGATTCGTATTCCCAAGTCGATGCAACCTCGAATCCCCGTCGCATCTATTAGTCTGCCCATCAGAGACCATAAGTCGTACCAAAACGATGCCTACGCTCCACTATGTATTTCAATTCTAACGAATGACGCCACAAGCTCCCTGTATTTAAGAAGCTTCTTCCATGTCCAGGATCCAAGTGACGTAGTATCTTTTATATACCAGATGAACTTTTACGAATTAGGTACCTTCGAATCCAATTAACCCAAAGCGATGAATGTGATGATAATATCCTCCAAATCAGCTTCATACAACTCACTTTGTTAGCTTCCACTATCGACATCAATCTCAAACCTCCTTCCTCATTTGGCTTGCAAACGTTATCCCAAGAAATCTTTGCCTTTTTTGTGTTCAAGTCGGGTCCAGACCAGAGGAATGCAGCGCTGAGACTGTCTATTTTCTGTATGCAGGCTTTTGGTAACAACCCAAGAAGAACATAATAAGATTTACAATCCATTTTAAGGTTTAGTTTCCCAAAGTTCATTACATAAAATTTATATTCATAGTCAGTATATTTTTTTTTTGTTTCGATTCTCCCTAAAAACATTACCACATGGTCAAGAGGTTTCCACAAAAAAAATATTTTGTTTTCCAACATAAGACTTAACTAAATCCAAATAACAATCTTATTATGGAGATTTTGGCTTCGGTGTCCGATGCTTCGTCGTCGGCACCAAGAGCCTTTGTCCTGTTGTTGGTTTGCACGTTTATCAAAGGTATATATATTTCATCAGAAGTGGATTTCGTCGAAACAAAACTGGAGCGGAAATACATCCATAGTGCTGGTTTGTGGTGCTTGTTCTTATGGTTTTCAAGATCTTTTAGTCTTTTGAATATAGGTCCATCGTTTGGGAGTAATCGCTTAGGTTTGAAAATTTGGGTTACTAGTTTGATTTACGAAGAGGCATGCGCCAAATGTACAGATCTTCAGATCTGTTGACGGTGTCTTGCTGTTGTTTTCGTAATTGAGTAGCGTCTCCATCCTTGTCACCGTTTCACCAGATTTTTACAAAAATTTCTCTTCTTCTAGGGTTTTAATTTTCCGGGCAGTAGTTAGGTGTTAGCTTTTTTAGTAATCTCTTGTGTTCGATCGTTTTTGGAGCTTTGTAATGGGATCTAAAGCTGAGTTTCAATCTGACAAATCTTATTTTCGGTAAGGAGTTTCGCTAGGTTCTTTACATTTTATGTAGCGGTATTTTTCATCGATGTAGTTAGTTTCATAGGCTTACTTGGTTGTATGGTTTTGGTTTTTTATATGTCTCCCTTTCATAGGACTTTTGTCTTCGGAGAAAGTTTGTTTTCTGCCAGCTTTTAACTCCAGAGAAATGTTATTTTCTGTCGGCTTTTATCTCCAGAGAAATCTTATGTTCCGCCCGTTTTGATGGTTTCAACTTTCAAGATTCTAATAATAAAATAAAGAATTAAATATATATATATATATATATAAATTGGGCCCATATAAATTTGCTAAACTCTTATCACGCCATGTTTCGTTTGTATATTTCATTAACGTCAAGCCCTAATCCCCAAATTGCTCGTCCGATTATTTGTTCACAATCCCTAGAAATCCAGAGGCAATCCCCAAATCTTACGGTGATCGAACCTGCTTCAGGCTTGTAAAAGGTAAATTCTTATGCAATTTTTTCTTCTTTTCGGCTGTATCAATGCTCCTGTTTACACCCTTGATCACCACGAAAGTTTCTTCGATCGATATTCTTAGTTGGTTTATTGATTTCACGTCTTCTTTAATCTGTAATCGTTTTTTTTAGTTGGACGGATTCTTCCGAACCGAATTTAGAATAATCTTGCTCAAGTTTCGATTCCCTGTGATGTTCTGGAATTTTGTTTTTCAGTTTTGTGTCCCTTTAGTGAAAATCCGTGTTAATTCGAGTTTATGATATGGAGGAATAGCTATTGAGATTGTTTCTTTCTTTCTTTCAGATCAATTGCTTTGGTTATTGGTCATTTATTGAATGTAGCACTAAGTTGGAGATTTTTTTTTTTTTTGCAGGTATTAAGCTAACTGTATAAAACTATCATGAAATTCAGAAAAGGAAGTAGGGTTGAGGTTTTGAGCCTCAAAGAGGCACCTTATGGTGCGTGGCGATCAGCCGAGATTATATCGGGTAATGGTCACACGTACAGTGTTAGGTATTACTCTTTTGGACTTGCAAGCGATGAAGCATTGGAGGAGAGAGTTGCTAGGAAGATAATCAGGCCATGTCCTCCGCAAATAGATGTCGATAGGTGGGAAGCTGGTGAATTGGTGGAGGTTCTTGATAATTTTTCTTGGAAAACCGCTACGGTCCTGGAGGAGTTATCTGGAAGATATTATGTGGTTCGGTTACTTGGCGCCGCAGCAAAACTCACGGTTCACAGAGTTAACCTCAGGGCTCGACAAGCTTGGCAAGATGAAAGATGGGTTATGATTGGAAAGGTAAGTTTTACTTATATTTTGCGTATGTTTCTTCATTTTCCCTTTTCCCTTTTAAAACTTTTCCGTCTTTCTCTTTAAGTGTATGTCTTCATGTTTTGAAGTTATGCTTAAACAAATATGCTGATTGAGTTACACGTTTACTAACTGTCGTATAATCATTTTCTCTCAGGTATCTTGCTCTGTGAAGTCCTCGACGCTGACTGGTTCAGATGTACACCAGAATCTAAAGCTCCTTCTGAACAGCAGGGTACCCCAGGAGACTTGTGTTGCTTCCTTAGGAATGTTGAAGAGACCTTCACCCTGTGATTGGTATGAGTCTGCTGAATCATGCACGGGAAGTCCTAAGAGGATACGATCAATGGAGGAAGAAGAAGATCCGAACCGGTTTGCTTCCTCTTCAGTGCAGAAGGTAGATGCTGCTGCTTGCTGTCTTGAGCGTAGGGATGGTAAAATGTGCGTGCAAGCTTCCGTTAACAATAATCAAAGTTGTTTCCGTCAGTTGGTCAGGGTAAGATCAAAAAAGTTTAGTGAATGTGTTGGTACAGGAAGCTCAGTCTCTAATGGTTGTTATGATACTGATGCATGCTCGGTTGGTAGTTGTAGCCCTATTCGTTATGATGAGAGTGACACGTCAACTTCTTTTCTAGATGGTTCTAGTCAAGATGCCGACTCTTGTAGTAGTGATGCTGAATCTTCGAAAGAAGCATTTGGATACGTAGAAGAAGTTAGGCGGAAACATTCATTAGCAAGTGGTGGAGCAGCGAGATCCTGTAGACCTGAACTATACACTTACCGCAGTACACTAGGGAAGTTATTTGCTTCCGGGCCCTTGAATTGGGATCAGGAAGCATCACTAACCGATCTGCGACTTTCTCTAAGTATATCAACTGATGAACATTTGATGGAGCTAAGAAATCTAAAATCTGTTAATACCCATAGTAAATATTGTTAGTATCAATCAGGATTCGTTCTTTCGTTTTGATCCTTAACAGTCTTATCTTCAGGTGTTGGCCATACTTCCCTGCAATGTGGAATCAACTGTTATATAATTTTTCTTTTCCCAGAGGATTCGTATAATGATTGTATAGACAGCAGAAGGGAAAAGTATGTATGGAAACTCCAATCTTCATTTTGATGTTTTCTTCTTATAGCCAGCCTAATTTTCTTTTGTTGTAATTTCTGGATAATGAAGTTTAAGAGAAGTTACAATATCCATGGTCTAAGATAAGTCTTGTTTTGGAGGATTGTGTTGTTATGAAGCTGTCTTTTATTCATATATACTTTAATTTCTTGTGCTTAAGCTTCTTGATAAGATGGGTCATTTTGTATTTTCCTCATTAGTGGTGGATTATTGAGCTTCCCCTACATTTTTCAGGAACAGTGTAGCCATGCCAGGCGCCTGCAGATCTGGCTTGTTTCTAGAGATCTTACTCTGATGCATTGGGTTTACTGAATGGTGCAAAACACTTTGCCTCTTCTTCCTTAAATACATGACTGAAATTGTGGTGTGTTTTGCTTTTTGGCTATTACAAAACTGTTTCAGGTGTTGTTGGATCAACTCTGTGCTCAGGCTTTGAACTGTTCCTAGCCCCTAAGGAGAAACATTTTCAGTGTGGTAGTGATTGGATAAGTTTACCAATGATGGGTAAGTATTAATTGCACTATACAGTCTGGTTGTGTTGAATACTCTGATAGTAAGTCTTATGGTGTTTCAGCAAATGTGTTACCAACAGATTGCGAGTCGGATGCTCATGACTTCTCGTCTAACCACACTGAGCGCGAAACTGTCTATGATTGTTAGTTTGTAGTATATGTATTGTGGAGATTCTCTGCTGGAATTGCACAGGCCATTAAATTCTACACCAAAACCTGCAATTAGTTGTTAAGAACTCAAGGTTACCGCATTTCAAGCTGATTTACAGAGGTACCGGGATTCATATGTTAGCATAAATATTTTGCTGGGCGTGTATCGAACTTATCAAGTTAAGGTAGCTGCTCGCTTGTCAACTTCAACTCGTGCCTGAAGAAACTGGATAGACGAGGACGTAGAAGGAGAAGCCGATTTTTTGTTTTCGGGTCATACACACATTTAAGGATATATCTGCCATATAATACTCTAGTCTATACTAAGAAACTAAATGAAACAATATCCTGAAAATGAAAGGTGATTATATCGTGTTTACAACTTAAAATCCTCCCCTTGCTAATTGCTTCCTTTTCAGCTTTATCATTTCCTAATTTAATTTAACTTAAAAACGTAGGGCAAACAAAAGAATATATGGAATCATGGAACGACAAACAGAAAAATAAAAGTTATTTGGGTTGCATCAATGATTTATTCAAAGCCAATAGATGTAAATATGTAACTAGCAAAAACACAGTAACCAAATAGGCTTCTGCTTTTCAAGTACCAGAGTAGATTGGTTATAGGGAAGTGATTACCAAAAATACCAATTTGGAGATTTGTGCTTAACAAGCAAGAAATCGAGAAACAATGCTTATGGGAGCGTGCGCTGGTAAAGAGGCAGAGCTCCCAAAGCCACTCTTTCCAATCTTTCCCTCTCAACCTGCAATGCTCAAAATAGAATGATGATGATATATAATCTCAGTTAAAACTCCAAAAGTCCATGCATTGCACAAGTTACAAATATATTATTTAAAAGAGACTTACTAGAGCCAACATCTCCTGAAGATATCCCCGGAATGGCGTCTGCACAGCCTGCAAACGAAATCAAGATCTCAAATAAGAAATGCTGTTTTTTTTTTAAAGCTACTAAGCCGATTATGAGGATATCAATAGAAGAAGTGTACATGAAATCAGCATTTAACCAAGGTTCTCGATTTTATCAATCCGAATCTCCCAAATGAGCTAAAGAAGAGCAAATTGACCAAATGGATACAAGAAACAAAGCATGTAGTATAATTTCATTCGCATAAGTTACTCTGATCCACAACAGAGAAAACAGTTTCAATGCATCTCTTTCAATCCAAATAGCTAATGAATGATCTTCTGATTTTATATAATTTCCTCAGTTCCCAGGAAAACACAATACCAAATCTCAAATTCACAAAACCATTGGCTTCAAAATTGTAAGTTTATGATAAAAAAACTTTTTTAAAAAAAGAGTCTTTCCTTGGTGGGTGAAACAAAAGTACCTGAAGGTCTTTCGGGAGGTACTCATGCTTCATGGAGAGATCCATGGCGCGCTTAAGACGCTGGTTACGAGCATCAACGACTTCTCTGGGGAGTCTGTTCATCGCCTCTTTTATGTCCATACTGTAATACTGATCGTACAGATCATCGTACCTAAGACCTGATCATATTAAGAACAAGCAAAACCCGATTCACGAGTTCAGGTTTCGGATACAGAAACTAGGGTTTTCGAGAGAGACGAGATCTGACCGTATCTTCGAAGACGAGTAGATATCGCTCTCATGTGCATCCGAGCGAGGAAATTCTTGCTTGGATCAATGAAGGATTTGAGAATCGACGACATTTTTTTCACACAACACCGATAGATAGCGCAACGAGCTCCTTCTCAATCCGCAAGCTGATGTTTTCGTCTCCTTCTCTAACTACCTGGAAAAGATATCAGGGTTAAACGACACCGTACGGTGGGCGTTTTTTTTTGTTTTTGAAGTATTTTTTAATTAAACACAGTGAAATTGAACGTAATTTTCGTACAATAAAATTATAAATCAGGATTATGTATTTCATTTCTTTGTACCAAGTGATTTTGTAAACTCATCAGTTTAATCAATGCTTTTGGATGAAAAAAAAAAAAATTATAAATCAGTGGGTTAGCCTATATTTTTGTTTATTAATGTAGTTAAAAAAAGAATTCGGCAATAGCAAAACTTTTAATGAAATTGAGTATTTTGCCAAAAACATTTTATTAATAATTTAATATATTTAGTATTTGACAGTTTTCTATATGTAATTAATAAAATAAAATTCGTTTAAAAACATATGATACATAGTTATATCTGTAAAAAACTTTAAAATATATTGGATTCGTAGAAATTTATGTATATATTCAAGTTCTGAATATTCATACTCACATGCTGAGCTGTAGATAGTTACATCTTTAATCTTGATCCAAATAACTAATTTTGGATTTGACGAAACAGAATTAATTACACTAACTTAACAAACACGCCTAACTAAACAGCAAAGAGCAATGATTGTTAGATATATAACCACAATTACCATTTTGTTGCGCTAGACATACTTTCCTCCGTAGATAACACGCGCCATAAAAATTGTTTAACTTCGTTGGAGTTATTGGCGTTAAATCATATCCGTCGAAACATCTTACACTACAAGAAAACATTTCTTTTACGACATCACTTATCGATTGTAAAACCGGTGTACCATCGACTTTACAACAAAACATGAATCGTCGTAAATCGGAATTTGTCGTAAATTCGTCGGCAACATTACGAGGGACAAAAAAATAGTCGTAAAATCATCAGGAAAAACGTTGTAAAATCTTCATAAAATCGTCGTAAATATTACTTTGAGGTTACGACGAATATAAACACGCCGTAACAACGATGAAAATTTGAAGGCGGTTTACGACTAAACTACGACCAATTTAAGATGATTTTTTGGACAAATATTTGTTGTAATCCGAGGTATACATTTCCTCGTAAATTCGTCGTACGACGAGCACCGTTGTAAAACAAGCATCGTAAAATCGTCGTAACGTTACGACGATTTTACGAAGATTGATATTTTTTTAAATATAATTATTTTAAATTATTTTTATTTTATAAATTTTTATTTTTAATTAAATTATATTAAATTCAAAATTAAAATTTGAAAAGAAAAAATTATTATATAATAAAATTTTGTTACAAAATATATGAAAAAAAATCCTAACTATCGAGATCTATTTCGAAATCGCCGAAATCCTAAAGATTGTCTTGAGGAGTTTGTCGTCATTGCTCTTCTGTAAAATCCTTATATCACAGCTGACGGCTTGTCTCTGCTCCTTGTGCTACTGCCGCCTTTTCCACTGCTCGTCGTCGCCGCGACATCCGGGTTCCCGAGTGATATGATCTCGAAGATCGAGTCGTACTCCGAAAGCTCCTCCTGAACCTCTTGCTAATACGCGGTCTGAGTCTCTTGTAGACTCACAATCTTGGCACGTAAAACGACTAGATCTTCTTTTGGTGGTCTTCGTCGCAGAGCATATGACGAAGCGGTCGGGACATCCTGAAAAAATCTCATCCCTATGACCTTCCCTTTTTACTTAGAGGCAATCTACATTTAAAATTATAAGTTAAATTCAAAAATAACACACAAAATTAATAAGTACTATTCTATATACCTCCTCGAAGATCCGGTCAATATCGGGTGTGGTCAACCCGCCGGACTGGACAGAGGAACCGTCAGGTGATAGCTGAGAAAGTTGTGTCTCTCGCTCGGTGACCTTGGAAGTCACCTCGTTGAAGATCATCTCGGCCTTCTCTGAAACAAATGCACCATTCTTCTTCTGATGTGTTTGCTCAAAAACCTTCATCATAGGAGGGAGTACACCTCCGTTATCGGCGGCCTACGAAAAAAAGACGTTATTAGAATAATTAGAGTACATAACTATATATAAACGAAGTAATTTAAATAAATTTAATTATTATTTGTAGACGAACACCCGCACAAGACGTTTGGCCAGCTGTATGAGGCAAAGCCACGTGCTTACCGTCCGGACCAACGATATTACGGGAAGTCGAACACTTCTCTGCAATAATCATCGAGTGCGGATCCACCCAATACCGCAACAAGCCGTCCCATACCGATTTATCCATGAAAAGGGGCTTTGCATAATTTCCCTTGACCTTCCATAATTTCTTCCAGTCAGCAACCGTGTTGTTGATGCGGAACTTCACCTTCTCGAGCAAAAAGTTTTTCACCTCATCATGAATCGCCAGATCCCAGTCATATTTTTGCTGCATGAGAAACAAAACAATTAAATATTTTATAAAACTAGATTAACTATATATATAAATATAATAAAATAATGTAATAAAAAAACTGGTTATGCCGCAAACATCTTGAACTATGTGTCCTTGATGTGTGTCGGGAGCTGGGACTTGATGATGTCAGAAACGGTGCGTCCAACACTTCTTTCCACACCAAACCTGAAATTATAATTCAAAAATATATTAATTAAATAGAAATATGTAATAATAAATATGTAATTAAAAAAAATCTTTACCATTTTGCTCTGCCTATACAGTGCGGATCAAATCTCTTAAGCCTATGTCGGCCTGACTGTGCAAGCAAATCATGGACCGTCATATGTGCATATGGGGCCGGTGTACGTCCTACACCTTGCGGAACCGGAGGTGGTGGTGGCAATCAAATGGACTAACTTCTTCGCAATTTATGAGGATATACGTTTGGGCACTGTGATAGTCATGTTCGTTGACAAACCAAACTTCCTTCACTCTTTCACATAAGCGACCGATTGAAGAAAAAATGTGTGGGACACCTTCAATAGCATATGTTCGCCCGACACCTCCATCATCATATCGTTGTGGTGCCCTTTTCCGTGTGCAGACCTTGGACGAAATAGTATCATGTAAAGTGAGAAGTTTCTTCTGTTAAACTTCCTGCTACTATTGAGCCTTCAACTTTGGCTAGATATTTAGCCTTCCGCTTCAAATGTCCCATGAATCGCTCGAATGGGTACATCCATTGATACTGCACAGGTCCCCCAAGTTTTGCTTCGTGAGGGAGATGAATAGGTAGATGTTCCATAACATCAAAGAAGGTCGGGGGAAATTATTCTCCAAGTTGCACAACAAAATAGGAATAGCAGCATCAAGTTGTGCAATAGCATCTTCTGACAAAGTACGGATACAAAGATCCCGAAAAAACGCTAAAATGCCTACAATAACAACCACATATAAGGTAATAATTTTAATTTTCCATTTCATCTATATATATATATATATATGCAATTGCTTCGTATACATTTCTTGGTAGAAGTTCAGCAAATGCGAAAGGAAGTAGTCGTTGCATAAATACGTGACAATCGTGACTCTTCATCCCAGAAAACTTTTTCCCTTTCTCAACACATTTAGCTAGATTAGAAACATACCCATCCGAGAACTTCACATCAGATGTCGCCCATTTGAACAATGCAGACTTTTCTTCTGCACCCAATCAAAATATAGGAACATGTGCTTTCCCATTGCTTGTAATATGCAACTCATTTCGTGAACAAAGATTAGGCAGGTCTAGTCTTGACTTACCGACTTACCGCTGTCTTTAGTCCTTTTATGCACATTCAACACTGTATGCACGATGTTATCAAAAAAATTTGTCTCAATGTACATGACATCCAAATTGTGTCTAAGCAGATGATCCTTCCAATACGGAAGCTTCCAGAATACGATTTTCTTATGCCAATTGTGATGGTCCCCATATCCATCCGACATATTAGCTGGAGTGTGCCAATTTCCACCACGAATGATTATTTTCTGTGCACCGTAATGATCAATTTCTGCTTCTAGATCCTCCCCGGATAGATACATAGGAGGAGGAACACGGACAACTTTGTTCTTTCTAAACAAGCGCTTGTTTCTCCAGTATGGATGGTGAATCGGTAGAAATCGGCGGTGACAATCAAACCAACTTGTTTTCCAACCATGTTTCAATTGAAACGCTTCTGTCCGATTGGAACAATATGGACAAGACAGCCGCCCATGCGTAGTCCAACTTGATACCATCACGTAAGCAGGGAAGTCGCTTATTGTCCACATAAGCACCGCTCGCATTGTAAAAAAAAATTTCCCTGCAAAATCATATGTTTGAATCCCGGTATACCACAACTGCTCCAATTCCTCTATCAGAGGCTGCAAAAACACATTAAGGGAACTCTTCAGATGCTTCGGACCAAGGACTAAAAAACTCAAGAATAAAAATTCCCTTTGCATGCACATATCTGGAGGAAGGTTGTAAGGCGTTCGGATTACTGGCCATAAAGATTATTGGCTACCAGACATACCAAACGAACTAAATCCATATGTGCAAAGACCAAGATACACATTTTGTTTCTTTTTAGCAAAGTCTGGGTGTACCGTCTTAAAGTGTTTCCACGCTTTTGCATATGAAGGATGAGTAACCTCCCTATATGTCTGCAAATGATCTGCATGCCATCTCATCGATGCAGATGTCCTTTCAGACTGATACATTCTTTTCAACCTATCAGTTATAGGAAGGTACCATATCCGCTGGAACGGTACCTTACTCTGACCAGTACCTTGCGGCTTATATCTTGACTTATGGTAAAATCGACATTCCTGCAACTTATCATCATTTTCCAAAAAAACATGCAATTGTCAACACATACATCTATCATCTCAGAAGGCAACCAAAGACTAAAAACCAGCTTATGTATCTCATAATAAGTTTGATGTAGCACATCTACGTTCCTGTGTTAACGGCTCTTCGTTTGTGTCTTTATTATCGTTATTATTGGGGTTTTATTTTATGTCTTGGATTTGGGCATTAGCTTTAAGTTTATGTCGGCAAAGAGATGCTTTATCTTCAAGTCTTATTAATTAGGGTTTACACAAGCTAGTATAAGTATCTCTATTCTTGTAAACGTTGAGCCTCGGTTTTTGATTAATAAAGAGAATTTTTTCTCAACTTAAAGTCTTCGATTCTCTTTGTTCTCTCAGGAAGAAAACTTCAGATCTAAGCAACAAGCGTTATCGAAATTCATTGATCTTCGAGAACTCTTGTTTATCCCGCTGCAACAATTGGTATCAGAGAAATTTTTGGATATGTTCGGATCCGGATCCGAAAGTATCCAAAAGTATCCACAATACCCGAAAAAACCCGAAAACCCCGAAATCCGAGATAAAACAAAAAAAAAATGAATATTCATTTCAATAAAACCAATATACTTTCAAACCAAAGTATCCAAAATACCCGAAAAATCCAGAAAAAACAAAATAGCTGTATTCGATATACTCATAATATCGAAAATATACCTAAAATACCCGAAATACCCAAAAATAATTAATAAATTCTGGTTTATAGTTGTAATTTTGGGTATTTGGGTTATATCAAGTCTAAATATAATTAATATATTTGGGTATATAATTACACTTCGGGTATTTCGGGTACCCATTCGGTTCTCAGTTCGGTACCGGTTCGGGTTCGGTTCTTCGAGTATAAGAATTTAGGATCCAATCGGGTATTTTAAAAATTCGGATCGGGTTCGGTTCGGGTATTTTCGGTTCGTTACCGATTCAGATTTTTTGCCTAGCCTTAGTGGGTATCATCAAATTTGTATTTGTATGGGTGATGAATGGAAGACGGCTTTCAAGACAAGAGAAGGACTCTTCGAATGGTTGGTAATGCCCTTCGGCCTCTCCAACGCTCCTAGCACGTTCATGCGAGTCATGAATCAGGCGTTACGTCCTTTCATTGGCAAGTACGTGGTAGTGTGTTTCGACGATATCTTGATCTTTAGTTCCTCACTTGCTGATCACCTTACACACCTACCGTGTTACTGGTTTTACGTGGAGAGAAATTCTTTGGTGCGGCAAAAAAGTGTGTTTTCGGTGTCTCTCAGGTGCTTCTCGGCTACTTTGTCTCTGCTGAGGGACTCGAAGTTGATCCGCCAAAAATTTCTGCGATACACACTTGGGCAGCTCCTACTTTGATCACAGAAGTACAAAGTTTTCACGGCCTTGCCTCTTTTTATCGCCGATTTGTGCCTCACTTCAGCATCATTATGTCCCCTATCACTGATTGCATCAAGTCTCCAACATTCAAATGGACCGTTGAGGCAAAACAAGGGTTTGAGGCTATTAAACTGAAGCTTACATCTGCTCCGGTTTTGGCGTTACCCAACTTCTCTTTACCATTTGAGCTCCATTCTGACGCGTCTAAGGTTGGCATCAAGGCAGTTTTGAGCCAACACGGACGCCCATCGCTTTCTTTAGCGAAAATATGGCTGGTCCCCGTAGTTGTTACTCCACCTATGACGTCGAGCTTTATGCAGTGGTTCAGGCAATTAAGCATTGACGCCACTATCTTTTCACAAGGAATTTGTGCTCTTCACATATCATGATGCACTTAAACATATGGGTTCTCAAGACAAAGTGTCTTCTCGCCATGCCTCTTGGTTTGCTTATCTTCAACAGTTCACTTTCGTGATTAAGTATAAGGCTGGTTTTCTGAACAAAGTAGTTGATGCCCTCAGCCAACGCCATTCTTTGCTCACTACACATCATGTTACGGTTACCAGATTTGCATCTTTTCCTG
Source organism: Eutrema heterophyllum (assembly GCA_002933915.1). NCBI lineage: Eukaryota > Viridiplantae > Streptophyta > Magnoliopsida > Brassicales > Brassicaceae > Eutrema > Eutrema heterophyllum. The sequence continues at coordinate 497,548 of PKMM01056786.1, forward strand.
AGCTATATCCACTTGATCCTTTTTTTGGAAAATTATGGGTTGATGCACATGCTGGGACGAGTGATGATTACTTTGTGTTTGATGGGTTTCTGTTTCAAGGCATGAGGTTGTGCATTCCCGAGTGTAGCCTTCGTCTTCAGATCAGAAAAGAGCTCCACAATGAGGGTCACGTTGGAAGAGATCGGACATTGCAGCTTGTTTTTGCATCGTACTTTTGGCCGACCCTAAGGCGTGATGTTTAGCGTTTCGTTGTTCGATGCAGTGTGTGTAACACATGTAAAGGCCATTAGTCAAATGTAGTTTTATATTTTCCTTTACCAATTCCCACACAGCCTTGGACACACGTGAGTATGGACTTTGTTCATGGTTTACCACGAATGCAACGAGGCCATGATTCGATCTTTGTCATTGTCGATAGGTTCTCGAAGATGGCTCACTTTGTGCCTTGTAAGAGGACCATTGATGCAACACAGGTCGCGTCTCTTTTCTTTCGAGAAGTTTATAAGCTGCATGGGTTGCCTATGTCTATTGTATCAGATCGTGATTCTCAATTTCTCGGCCATTTTTGGCATTCGTTTTGGAAGCTCTTACGCACAAGCTTGGACATGAGTACATCATATCATCCTCAAACGGATGGCCAAACAGAGACTAATCGTGCATTGGGAGACTTGTTACGCTGCTTAGTCGGAGATAACATCAAATCGTGGGCTAATGTCTTATGCCAAGCTGAATTTGCACACAACCATGATCATGTTAATCAGAGTACAGGTTTCAGCCCATTTTGTGTTGTCTATGGCTTGACTCCGAGGGGTCCTCTTGATCTTAGCGTGGCACCAGACCGTACTAGTTTCCATGGTCGAGCTTGTGATGTGGTAGAAGAATTTGTGGTGTTGCACAAGCATGTTCGTAACAATTTGGAATTAGCGACATCCAAGTACAAATCTGCTATTGACACTCATCGTCAGGAGCTTCAATTCAAGGTTGGTGACAAAGTATGGGCAGTCCTCGCCAAAGATCGGTTCCCTCAACACACCTACAATAAGTTGAAATCACGTAAGATTGGCCCTTTAGAAGTTGTGGAGAAGATTAACAACAACGCATACCGCCTTTGACTTCCACCAGACATGCACACGGCTGATGTATTCAACGTCAAACATCTGGTACCGTTTCATGAGAGTGATGCTCCTGAAAATTTGAGGTCGAATTTTCTCCCTATCCCGAGAGACCTGATGTAGCACATCTACGTTCATGTGTTATCGGATCTTCGTTTTTGTCTTTATGTTTATTCTATGTCTTAGATTTGGGCTTTAACTTTAAGTTTATGTCGGCTAAGAGATGCTTTGTCTCCAAGTCTTATTAATTAGGGTTTACGCAAGCTAGTATAAGTATCTCTATTCTTGTAAACGTTGAGCCTCAGTTTTTGATTAATAAAAAGAATTTCTTCTAAACTTTAAGTCTTCGATTCTCTTTGTTCTCTCAGGAAGAAAAATTGTGATCTAAACAACAAGCGTTATCGAAATCCATTGATCTTCGAGAACTCTTGTTTATCCCGTTGCAACAAAGTTTCAGCAGCTAAATTATCTTATGGCAAGTACTCTTTAATTAGATCAGCACAATCATTCATGCAAACCTCAACTAAGTTATGATAAGTTTTAATAGTCATCATCCTAGTTGCCAACGACAATTTAGGGTGCATTTCTCTACATCCATTGTAAAGTGGCTGATTTGCAGCATCTAGCATATCATAAAATCTTTTTGCATCTAGATTGGGTTCCTCATGATCAGGTGTAAATGTACTTGTGGTTTCATGAAATGCATATGTAACCATGTCATGAATCCTATCATGATCTTGACCATGCTGCTCCGCATGATAATCAAATGGATGCAAATTATTTGACTCATCAAAATTCGATGCTTGATAATTGCTACTACTACTAGCTGCATTTCCCCATAACCATCTCCATGATAATATTTGATATAGTGATACGGCATAAACCCTCTATTTGATAAATGCGACCACACCTTCGAGATAATGATAAATTTCCTATTCATGCATTTCAGACAAGGACAGTACATCATACCACTGGTAATCGTATTTTGCATACTTCCTGTCTGATGCATGAATCCCTCCACCCCATCACTGAAATCTTTTGTTAGCGATCCCTCCGAATCAATATGATTATACATTCATCGTCGAATTTCGTATATTAACATCTTTTGTTGGTGAGAGAGAAGTGAATATTTGAGTATATGAAATTTTGATTATGATGTTGGCTACTATATATAGATTTGTATTTTTGTTACCATCGAATTAACTACGAGTCTTACATCGATTTTACAATGAAACATTCGTTACCGACGAATTTACTACTACATGTTTCATCGTAAAAAACCGGTACACTCGAAAAATAAACGTGTTCACCTAACTTATATTTCGTTGGGAAGTTGTTGTTCTATCCCACCGAATATAGATCTTCGGTAATTCGTCGGTAATTAACGACAATTTTATGATGGTAGAGAAGATCATCGTAAATTCGTTACTAGTTTACAACGACTTTACAACGATTTTACAACGATCTTCACTATCGTCATAAAGTCGTCGTTCATTGGACTTAATTGGATGGCGATTTTATGACTAAAGTTTTCGTCCCAAGTTTACGTAGATTTTTAAATTCAACGTAAAATCATCGGTGATTCGATGGTTATTCACAACGAAAATAAATCGTCGTAAAAATTCGATTGTAGACATGTGTTTTCTTGTAGTGCTACAACTGGTCACCTAATACTCATACATAAAACACGATTCAAACCAACCACCGAATTCGATATACATATTTGGATCCGTTAACTCTTATGAATACCTCTATATTTCAAACATTAATGGAGAAGGATAAAATGCTTATTTGAAAACAAATATGTTATTTTTGAAAACTTTTATGCTGATCAGACCAATTAAACCCTAATTTACTTGCTATTTTTGTGGCGAGAAGGAAAGAAAAAAAGGAGGGAAAGAAAAACAGTTCCGAGCTCAGGCCCAAAAGAAAAAGAGAAACAAAGATATAAAAAGAGGAAATTAGAAACCGGCAAAATCGGAAGAGATCAAAACCTTCTTTTTTTGTGTGTGTGTGTCTCCTCTCTTGCAACAACCAAAATCACAATCTAACGTGAACAGAATTTCGAAAAAATCATCTCAATGGATAAGAAGAAGAAGGTATGGTTTTGGGGAGAGAAAGACGGCGAAGGAGGAAGAGCGAAGGAGGCGGAGGATGACGTGGCTGACCATTTGTCTCGAGACGAAACAATGAGCCAATACAGCCTTAGCAAAGGCCTTCTTCCTTCTCTCGGAGCCACCTCTCGTTCCTCCCGTGACGTCAATCTCCGTCGTTTCATCATCTCTCCCTTTGATCCTCGCTACAGGTCCCAATTTTCTCTAACTTCTATGTTCGACTCTTCTTCGTTTTGGTTTGATCATCGCGAAACTAGGGTTATTGCCGAGGTGATTTATTCCTGTTTGCACCTCTGAGATTTCTGAGTTTTGATTCGTCTTCTTCGAAAACTTAATTGTTAAGCCCTGGTTTGCTTAGATTTGTTTTGTATCTCAAAATAATTTGTGTATCGTATTGTTATTTGGTAGAATAGGGTATAAACGGGGATTCGGTTCGTGTAAAAGGGGTTCGTTAGGATCTCACATCAGAAGTTTAGACCTAAGTAATATATAAGTTACATAGATCAATTCACTCATTGCCGGAAGCTCATATGATTATGTATATTCGGAAGAAAACTGTGAATGTGTCTACTAATCTATTGGCTATATTGCCATAGTATCACTCACAAAGCTGCGTAATTGTGTGATTTTCAGAGCGTGGGAGACTTTTTTGGTGTTTTTGGTGCTCTACACGGCTTGGGCGTCGCCTTTTGAATTCGGGTTCCTGCAAAAGCCAAGAGCACCTCTGAGTATCCTCGATAACATCGTGAACGGATTCTTTGCTGTCGATATAATCCTGACATTTTTCCTTGCCTTTCTGGACAAGGCAACATACCTCCTTGTCGATGATCCAAAGAGGATAGCTTGGAGATACGCGTCGAGTTGGCTTGTTTTTGATGTGGTATCCACATTTCCTTACGAAAGTTTCGGTAGCTTGTTACATGAGAGTATTCAAGGATATGGGATTTTCAGTATGCTACGTCTATGGCGTCTTCGGAGGGTCAGCAATTGTTTTGCCAGGTGAGTTTGGAGTAGTGTGTCATTAATCCATATTTAGAAATAAAAGTAAAACCTGTCACTACATGAAAACAGTCTATTGTCGGAAATGGGCTTTACAGACGGTTTTTCCGATGGATAGACACATGTGTTTATTATTCTCTATGGTGAGTATGACATTGAGCTCTTCTGTTCAGGTTAGAGAAAGATAGGAGATACAGCTACTTTTGGGTTCGCTGCACGAAGCTTCTCCTTGTTAGTATCTATGTCTACTTGATCTTACACACTCTACTAATGAACAGTTTTTATTAGCTTCAAATTTACAGTATTGATTTGGTAATATTGCAGGTTACTCTTTTTGTGATTCATTGCGGTGCCTGCTTCCTATATTCGATTGCCGCACATTACCCGGACCCTTCCAAGACGTTTATGGCATTAACCGATGAAAACTGGAAACAGTCTCCTCTTGCTGTGCGGTATAACACGGCAATGTATTGGTCCATAACAACTTTCTCCACAACAGGCTATGGTGATATACATGGTGTTAATTCAAGAGAGATGACTTTCATTCTTTGCTACATGGTCTTTAATCTTGGACTGTCTGCATATATAATTGGTAATATGACCAACTTGGTTGTTCATGTGACCAGTCGCACCAGAAAATTTGTAAGTTCTATTTACCGGTACTAATAAAAGATGTTCTGTCAATTTTTCTGAGTCTTGAGTCTTGTTGGATTTGCATTGTTGTTTCAGAGAGATACCATTCAAGCCGCCTCGGGGTTTGGTCAAAGGAACAATCTACCGGTACGCTTGCAAGATCAGATGGTAGCTCATCTGTGCTTGAGGTACAGAACCGATTCGGAAGGCCTACAGCAGCAAGAAATCATTGATTCCCTCCCCAAAGCTATTCGCTCCAGCATATCGCATTATCTGTTCTACGAAGTTGTTGACAAAATTTACTTGTTCCATGGGATATCCAACGATCTTCTTTTCCAGTTGGTATGTTTTTCCGTCGCCCGCGCAGGAACTCAATTGTCATCTAAGGTTAAATATTGGCTTCAAGTGTCTTACCTTACTGTATTTTGTAGGTCACTGAAATGAAAGCAGAGTATTTTCCTCCCAAAGAAGATGTGATTCTGCAGAATGAAGCACCAACAGACTTTTACATATTGGTGACAGGAGCAGTTGTATGTGTTACGCTTTCTAGTTTTACAAGATACATATGCATCGATTTCTTGTATTGTGTTCCTTACACATTCCTCTATCCCGCAGGAAATAATTGCGCGTGTAAATGGAGTGGAGCAGGCAAGTCTAATTACCATTTAAGTCTATTTTAAGATCTGATTGTGTTCTTCTTTAACATCATTGCAATATTTGGAAACTGAAACAAATTCAGCAATGGTTGTTGTGTTTTCTGTATAGGTAGTTAATGAAGCACAGAGAGGAAATGTTTTTGGTGAAGTTGGGGTACTATGTTACAGACCGCAGCTGTTTACCGTTCGTACCAAGCGATTGAGTCAGTTGCTTCGTCTGAACCGGACGGCACTCTTAAACCTTGTTCAGGCAAACGTAGGAGATGGAGCAATAATCATGAATAACCTTCTTCAGCATTTAAAGGACGCAGAAGATCCAGTGATGAAAGGCATTTTGGCTGATACAGAACACATGTTGGCTCAAGGAAAAATGGATTTACCTCTCAGCTTGTGTTTTGCTGCAGCCAGAGGAGACGATTTATTGCTTCATCAGTTACTAAGACGAGGCGCAAGCCCTAATGAGATGGATAAGAACGGTCGAACTGCACTGGTACGCCCCAAAATTCCTCTGTATATACCAGCATCCTCTCCTTTTACTGCCAAAACCAAAATTGCTTTACTCTATATGTTTGTTTCTCTATATATCTCAGCATATAGCAGCATCAAGAGGAAGCCATTATTGCGTAGTTTTACTTCTCGAACATGGAGCAGATCCTAACATTAGAGGTAAGTAGTCAAAAAGTCTCACTAGGCTAGGATCATGTAGTTAGCCGTGCTGAAAGTAAATCTAATTTATCGGTGGCTCATACACTTTTACAGATTCAGAAGGCAATGTGCCCTTGTGGGAAGCAATCATAGGGAGACATAGCGGAATTGCGAAACTCCTTGCAGAAAACGGGGCAAAATTAAGCTTAGACTCAGTGAGCTATTTCTCATGCTTAGCCGTGGAGAAAAACAGCTTAGACGCACTCAAAGACATCATCAAATACGGCGGTGATGTCACAATCCCTGATGGCAACGGAGCTACAGCTTTACACAGAGCAGTTTCAGAAGGACACCTGGAGATTGTGAAGTTCTTACTAGACCGAGGTGCTGATTTGGACATGTCAGATTCTTACGGTTGGACACCTCGAGGTCTTGCCGAGCATCAAGGCCATGAAGACATCAAAACATTGTTTCATAATCACAGGCCCGTCGAGAAGAAACCGAAATGTGTCCCTGGAACACCTGAGATTCCTGTTACAGGAAAGCCATTGATGAAGTATAGCAGTGAGCCTACAATGCCACATTCAGGAGAGATTCCTCTTGTCCAAGAGGGAGGCCAGCTTGTGGTTTCTCAGAGACGGAAACTCAGTAACTTCAGAAACTCGCTCTTCGGATTTATTTCAGCTGCAAATACCGGTAAAATGCCTCAACTCTCTCCATTTGATCTCTAATATCGGTTGATTTCTTGTCACGTAACCATATTTCAGAAATTTTCTCATCACAAGAGCCACATAGATTCTTAGGAAAATAGGTCATATTCTATACAAATTAACAAAATATGTCAAAATAATAAAGTAGTCTCAAAACTAAACCCTAACCTCGAAATCCTAAGCCCTAACTCAAAAGATCATTACTAGTCTAAATGTAATGGTGTATATGTTTTTATTTTTGAAAGAAATTGGCCTTTTTACCTTCTTTTAGGTGATGATGGAGGAGAAACTACAAGAAGTCCAGCAGTTCCAATAGGAGGAGGAGGTGCGTATTATCCGGCGAGAGTCACGATTAGTTCGCCGGAAAACGGTGAAATTGGTGGAAAAGTGGTATTGTTGCCGAGTTCTATGGAAGAGCTATTGGAAAATGGTGAAAAAAAGATGGGTTTCGTCCCAACGAGAGTAATTACGAGAGAAGGAGCCGAAATTGACGACATCACTCTTATAAGAGATGGCGATTTTCTCATTCTTGCTAGAGATCCTTGATTCACACGCAAACTCTCTTTCGTTTTTGTTTTATTTAACCCAAAAAACCTAATTTTGTTTAACACAACTCGCAAAGCCAGTCATGTTGGGCTTTATAGGATATGGTGATACGATGGAAATATCACCGTAAGCCCCAATTTTTCATTTGGGGGTGAGGGATTGACACAATTTTATGATTTTTGTTTGTCTGTATATATTTAAATGTTGACTATTTTTACAAGTAAATATGTCAAGTTATTTAAAAACAATTACAGTAAAACCTCTATAGATTATTATTCGATAAATTAACAAACATAATAAAATAATAATTCTTTTACCAATTATGAGATGGTACAAATTGACACAATTTTTTAAAATTTTGTTCGTCTGTATATATTTCAATGTTGACTATTTTTTACAAGTATATATGTCAAGCTATTTAAAAACAATTACAGTAAAACCTCTATAGATTATTATTCGATAAATTAACAAACATAATAAAATAATAATTATTTTACCGATTTTGAGATGGTACAAATTGACACAATTTTAAAATTTCTGTTCGTCTGTTGACTATTTTTACAAGTACATATGTCAAGCTATTTAAAAACAATTACAGTATAACCTCTATAGATTATTATTCGATAAATTAACAAACATAATAAAATAATAATTATTTTACCGATTTTGAGATGGTACAAATAAACAAAATTCGATAAGATAATAATATTTTTTGTAAGATTACTATGTATATATATGGTTCCAATAATATCATAAATAAAAAATTATATAAATTTATGCATATATAACTTAGAAAATATACTAAAAATGGTCTCTAGTGTTGTCTTCTCATCAACATCCAAAACTTGTGAAAAGTTTTAGACCCGATAATTGATTTTTAATGTGTAACTGCTTCCAAATAAATTGTAATATCGTCTTTGACTTCATCATCAATATAAAGAAGGGATGGCTGTCTAATCCTCTCCTTATACTAATTGCCCATACTCATTCCTCCTTGATTATTATGCTCATCGCTAAACCCCATATACTCAAAATTATAATCACCAAAACACCCAAATTATTTAATTGAAATTAAATCCACATTTGTGATGAAATTCGACAAATATCGTTTAATTATCTTTGATTGCGATTTGGGAAGTGATTACCCGACAACACGAATCCGACCCAACATTATACATAATCCGAACCGGATTTAAACTTAAATAACCCAAACGCTTTTTAGGGTATATATCGATTGTTTAGAATTGATTTCTGGAAATAGAGGAGGAAGAATTCAAGAGTGAGAGAGAAGAGAGGAGGACGACGTCTTTTGATAGTGAAAGAGGAGAGGAGGAGCAGATATTGTTTCGACATTGAAAGAGAAGAGGAGGATCAACGACGTGTTTTGATAGTGAAAGAGGAGAGGAGGAGCAAATACTGTTTCGACCTTGAAAGAGAAGAGGAGGATCGACGACGTGTTTCACGAAATTCAGGCGTAGCAAGTCGTGTTTCGAGTTCTTCTTCGAGATGGATATTGATAATCTGTTCGAGATATTGATAATATGGCCAGGTTTCTCAGGTTTGATTGTTGATTTCTTATGCTCTTTTATTCCAAAGAAGTGAAAATTGTCGGTTTTATGAGACAATACCCAATTGATGTTAGTTTTGTTATTTCATTGACATGAACAATGAAGATCCGTTCAATGACAGAGATACGACATATCAAAGTGACCGTGATGAGAACATTAAAGGAACAGAGAATGGAGTTGAAATGGAGTGTGATGAAATCGTGAACGGAATAGAGAATGGAGATGAAATGGAGCTTGATGAAAACAAGAAAGGTAACAACTCTGAAGATGATGAGGATATAATGGATAGACATGAGTATGAAGTTGAGGAATCAGTAGCTAACTTTATTGATGAGGACTCTATTGGTCGTAATATCATTATCGATAATTCTGATGAAGAGGAGGAGGATGAGTTGGTTTTGATAAATAGAAGAATGAAAAAGAAAAAAGATGATAAGCTAGCTTTGGGAACTTCTTTCTACACGGGTTTTGAGTTCAAAGAGGCGGTGTTAGACTATGCTCTGGAAAAGTAAGGAACATTGTTCAAGAGAGATGGGATAAGACAATACTTAGCTACAAGTGTGGCATGGGAGGCAAATGTAAATGGCGAGTATATTGCTCGTAAGCCGCGCCAAAAGTGGTTAGTGAAGACTAGGTACGGGTATCATAGTTGTGTCCGAATGGCAAATGCAAGATGCTAAAGAGTCCAGTGATTGCAAAACTTTTTTTAGACAAACTGAGGCAAAATGCTAGTTTTAATGCCTGTAGCAATTCAAGAGCTTATCAAGGAAAATTGGAAAGTGGTTAGTTCGAGGAATCAATGACAGAGAGGAAGACTGCTAGCTCTGAAATGGCTTGAGAAGGAATATGCTGAACAGTTTGCACATCTTCGTGGTTGTGTGGAAGAGATACTCACTTCAAACCCGAGATCGACCGCCAAAGTTGAAACCATCCTAAACGTAGCTGGTGGAGATGTTTTTCATCGGTTCTATGTGTGTTTTGAAAAACTTCGGAGCTCTTGGAAAGGGTCTTGTCGGCCAATCATCGGGCTTGATGGCACTTTCTTAAAAGTTGTTGTTAAAGGTATATTACTAACTACGGTTGGACATGATTCAAACAAAGTTTTGGATATGCATTGATGACAGCTCCTCCTAAACCTATACTACCTGGGAGAAAGAAAAAGAAGAAGCAAACAAAGTTCCCAAGAATTAAAGGAAAGCACGAGTCACCAAAGAAGAAAAAGAAGAAGTTGGTCGAAAAACTAGGAAGGGGTGGAAGAATTATCCATTGCTCAAAATGTGGTGAAGCTGGACACAACGCAGCTGGATGTAATATACATCCGAGGAAGAAGATGAAAAAGACACATGAAATGGTTGAGCATGTATTATCTGGTTTTTGTACTGATTTTTCATGCTTTTTACTGTGTTTTTTCATGTTCTCTTGTTTTGCTACTGATTTTTTTTCAGGTTTTTGTACTGATTTTTTTTCATGCTTCCTGATTGTGTTATCTCAGGGGGCGACTCGTAGTTTGGATAACAATGTCTTTTGCAATTGTTATCTCTCTTATCTTTCTTTTGCGACTGTTTTTTGGATAACAATGTCTCTTGCAATTGTTATTTCTTTTGCAACTCTATCTTGTCTTTTTGGATCTTTAATACCATCTTCTTAGATTGTTACTGTTGCTCAACTTTTCTCTGCTTTATCAGATTGTTCTTTTTTTCACCATTTATGATTATAGCAAAGCATATTTTCACCTCCCAGGCTTTAGTTTCTGCAATAATATTGAAAAGAAAGACCATCATTAATATGAGATTCGAACTATGAGAAAAAGTGTGTATCATCCATATGCCAAAAAAAAAGTTACGAATCTGAAAAAATTACCATTCATGCCCCACAAACAATTACGAATTTGACAAAAAAATAAGAAAAAATATGCTTTGCTATAATCGATTATCAGATGCTACATCTTTTTCCACCATTATTTTGGATTATGTTTAATGTCAGGTCGGATTTGTCGAATCGGATATGTCGGGTCGGTGTGTGTTGTCGGGGAATCACGGCTCCCAAATCGCAAATTAGAGATAATTAAACGCAATTTGTCAGATTTCATTACTAATGTGGAATTAATTTCAATTAAATAATTTGGGTGTTTTGGTGATTAAAATTTTGAGTTCCGGGGGGGGGGGGGATTAGCGATGAGGGTAATAGTTTAGGGGGAATGAGTATGGGCAATTAGTATAGGGAGGGGTTTAGGCAGTCATCCCTATAAAGAATAGTATCCTATCTATTCTTCTAAGTTTTGACTTTATGAACAATTATCATTTTCACATAGAAAATAAAGTATGCTATTAACATTCTGACTATTGCGATAACCAAAATTATTAATCATCATTTCAAGTTTGCGTATATCAATTTCATGAGAGTTCTCCATGGTTCATTTTTTTGTTGTAAGATAACATCACTTGAAGGAATTTTTTAGACGATTATGGACTAGAAACAATTTCTCCATATAAATTAATATTTATTGATTAATTGATATTTATATAAATTAATAAATTTTCAAAGTCTCAACATTATTAATTTATATAAATTTTTACTGAATATGGAAATGTACGATAAATTAGTAAAATTGAACAATTGCATTTGTGAAAACGTATGGAAAATAATAAAGTGAGAATACTAATATTGTCATTGATTTTATAAATATTTGGGAAAGTAATTTATTGTGGTCAATTGTGTAAATAGATTCGAAATCTGGTGTTTCGAGTCCAACATGTAATATAGAACCTTCACAAGAAAACAAACAAAATTACAACTTTAACCCTCCAAAACCAATAAATCATCCATACAATGAAGAGATCGAGGGATATGAATAGTTTTAGAAGAACATAAATTGATTTTAAGGAAAAAAATATATCTAGTGATATAGATAATGTCGGCCAGTTGGAAGGACAACCCGTCATCATCATAAGGTCCAAGCAACCAGCAATCCGTGTCAAAGGTAAATATGATGATGTCTCTCTACATTAAACATTCTATTGCCTAGACGAATTTCTCCAATTATGAGTGAAAAAGTTGACCACATGTTTAAATACTTATTCATCGTGTTCAGAGCTTGCATTGAAGAGTTTTCAGCCATGAGAAAAGTGATCATTGTTGATGTAATTCTTATTAAGATTGCAAAATATTAATTGTTGTTACATCTCAAGATCATAACTAACACCATTATTTCATTGCTTTTGGTTTAATTGAAAGATGTAAGTTGAATGTGGTTAATGAATATGCTATAAATACTAATACCATATGATCTTGAATTAGTGTTTCTTTCTAATGGACAATTTAAACATCATTAAGGCAATTTAAACAAAATATAATTTTATGTTTTTTAGCAAAAGAAAATTAAAAACATAATAATGGAAGAATATAATGTAGAAATATGCATTGTTTAACATGTATGTAAAAGTTTAGAAGGCATAGAGAAAAAAAAAAAACTTTTATATTTGTTGTACTTTCTATGTTTTTGATGTTTTCAATTAGAATTTGTACTAGTCAACACTTCTGAAAATTAAATTTTAAAATACATATAATGCCAGTTGAGTTTAATGAAAATTTATATGCAGATTATATTTTTTTTTGGATAAATTCATTGTTACAATACTAAGAGACAATTTCATTTCACTTGCAGGGAGTTGCGTTCTTCTCTTATTTCAATATTTTATTTGTTTGGAAGCTTACAATGTAGAGATTGGGTTGTTGTGTGTCCAAGGGCATGTAGACGACATACCAAGTACAAAGTCTGTCGTCTTAATGCTCGAAAACATGCAACTTAAAATTCCAAAACCAAAACAACCAAAATACTATTATGCAAAATTCCCATAGGTCACACCGAGTGTTTTTCACACATTGGTGGTTCGGTTAGTTCAGTTTTAGAAAAACTTTAAGTACTCTTACTAAAGTAATTTCGGTTTGGTTTGGTTAAAGTTAGGAAGTTCGCTTTAGATCAGTTCACAACCTATGAAAAAGGAACTTGCAAGTTCATGAATTTTTTATGTTCTTACTTAATGATAATGTAATTATAAGAACTTTTCCACATTTTTTTATCTATACCCACATTTCAACTACGCATATTAACTTCAAATATTCAAAACACAATATCAAAATAGATCTTGAGATTATAGTAACCCAAAAAAAAATGAGAAAACCAATAAAATAATTTCAGATTTTTTTTTTTTTTGATGAAATGTTTAATTTATTGATCATCGCTTAAAATATTTACAAGGAGCTGAAAATTCAGAAACGTGAGATTACAAGAAATTAAGACAGTGCTAACAATTGACATAATCAGATGTAAGAAAAGCAAAGCTTTAATTTCAGATTTTTGTTCGTCTGTATATATTCAATGTTGACTATTTTTACAAGTATATATGCCAAGCTATTTAAAAAAAATGACAGTAAAACCTCTATATTCTACTATTCGAAAAATTAAAAAACATAATAAAATAATAATTATTGTACCAATTTTGAGATGAAACAAATTAGCAAAATTCGATAAGATAATAATTTTTTTAAGAATTACTATGTAAATATATGGTTCCAATAATATCATAAATAAACAATTATTTAAATTTATTCATATATAACTTAGATAATATACTAAAAATGGTCTCTAGTGTTGTCTTCTCATCAACATCCAAAACTTGTGAAAACATTTATACTCGATAATTTATTTTTAATGTGTAACTGCTTCCAAATAAATTGTAATATCGTCTTTGACTTCATCATCAATATAAAGGATAGTATCCGGTCTATTCTTCTAAGTTTTGACTTTATGAACAATTATCATTTTCACATAGATAATAAAATATGCTTTTAACATTCTGACTATTGTGATAACCGAGACTATTAATCATCATTTCAAGTTTGCGTATATCACTTTCACGAGAGTTCTCCAAGGTTCATTTTTTTTAAGATAACATCACTTGAAGGAATTTTTTAGAAGAGTAGGACTAGAAAAACAATTTCTCCCTATAAATTAATATTTATTGATTAATTGATATTTATATAAATTAATAAAATTTTAAAGTCTCAACATTATTAATTTATATAACTTTTACAGTATATGAAAATGTACGATAAGTTAGTAAAATTGAACAATTACATTTGTGAAAACATATGGAAAATAATAAAGTGGAAATATTAATATTGTCATTGATTCTTTGAATATTTGAGAAAGTAATTTATTGTGGTCAACCGTGTAAATAGATTAAAAGTCTGGTGTTTCGAGTCCAACATGTAATATACAACATTCAAAAGAAAACAAACAAAATTATAACTTTAACCCTCCAAACCAATAAAACAACCATACAATGAAGATATCGAGGAATATGAATAGTTTTAGAAGAAGAGAAATTGAGTTTAAGGGAAAAAATATATCCAGTGATGTAGAGAATGTCGGCCAATTGGAAGGGCAACCCGTCATCATCAGAAGGTCCGAGCAATTAGCAATTCGTATCAAAGGTAAATATGATGATATATCTCTGCATGAAACGTTCTATTGCTTAGATGAGTGTCTCCAATTATGAGTGAAAAAGTTGACCACATGTTTAAATATTTATTCATCGTGTCTAGAGTTTGCATTGAAGGGTTTTCAGCCATGAGAAAAGTGATCATTGTTGATGTAATTCTTATTAAAATTGTACATGGTGCATTATTAATTGTTGTTACATCTCAAGATCATAACCAACACCATTATCTCATTACTTTTTGTTTAGTTGAAATATGTAAAATGAATGTGGTTAATGAACATGTTAGAAATAGTAATACCATATGATCTTGAATTAGTGTTTCTTTCTGATGGACAATTTAAACATCATTAAAGCAATTTAAACAAAATATAATTTTATGTGTTTTAGTAAAAGAAAATTAAAAACATATAATGGAAGAATATAATGTAGAGATATGCATTGTTTAACATGTATGTAAAAGTCTCGAAGGCATAGATAAAAAAAGAAAAAAAAACAACTTTTATATTTGTTATAATGTCTATGTTTTTGATGTTTTCAATAAAAGTTTATACTAGTCAACCCTTCCGAAAATTAAATTTCAAAATCCATATAATGTCAATTGAGATGAAAATTTATTTGCACCCTACATTAAGGTAGTTTCTTTTCATTTTTTATTTATTTTGATAACTTCATTGTTACAATACTAAGAGACAATGTAATTTCACATGTAGGGAGTTGATTTCTTCTCTTATTTCAACATTTTATTTGTTTGGAAGCTTACAGTGTAGTGCTTCAAAGATGTACAATACACACTCTTGCTTCGTTGTCTTTAGTTATATGAATCACAATACACGCTTTTGCTTGTTGGTTTTTTTTTCTCACATTTGGAAACATTTTATAAAAAAAAGTCATGGATACATTACATAATTAACATTCAAAATACAACAGGAAACATCAATAAGTTTATAAAGTTTCTTGGGGATGAAGAAAATACTACTAATATAAAAACAGAGAAGTAAATTACAACACTCCCGAAACAAACAAAAGCCATAGTACTCATGATAATGGTGATGGTGATGGTGATGGTGATGATGGTGATGGTGAGGGTGAAGATGAGGGTGATGATGAGAGACTCAAGCATGTGTGATGTGAATCTTGATAGAGTGAACGAGATTCATGTTACGAAGAATCTCGCATTTGATTTTATCTTGCACTTTAAGCCAGTTTCTTCTACAAATATTTTGCCATCCTCTGAAAGAAACCCTATCATCTGCGTATTGCGCTCTTCCCCATACCATGGTCCCTTCTTCATCAATGTAATTGATGCTTTCACCAAACGTAAGCATGTGGTCGTTCACCACGTTCTTTCGAAGCAACTGCATAAAGAAAAACCAACAAAACCCCCACAAACCTTAAAAATTATATTAAAGTAGATAGAGAAATCTAAATTCTTTTGTTACCAAGTCGTATTTCAGAATAAAGTAGTCATAGCCCCCAAATTTGAGTTCCCTACAACAACTGAGACAACAATCTTTGATATTACTTTGGGTTTGATGATTTTACAATGTGAAATACTTTGAAAAAACTATCTCACCTGGAACATCGAGCATTAAAGTATCTTCTTCATCAAAATCAGAAATTTCGACCGTTTGCGCCACAGCTCTTGTCTCTTTACAACCCCAACGACCGAAGACACTGACTTCAAACATGCGCTCACCGTCGTAGACAAAAGTTAAGTACTCACCATTTTTGAGTTCATGGTCCTCTGCAAATTTCGACCATCCAGCAGTGAAATACGCACGGTCGCGTATTTTCGTGAAGCTCACAGTCCAAGTTCTTTCTCCAATGCCTTGGAACTTTGCAGTATGTGGTAATGGATCTTTAAGGTATTCTGTGAATCACATCGGGATCTCCTGATGATAATCCAACACAAAATGTAAACAATAGACTTGTTATAATTCAAATCAACATAAACCACAATGGCTTAGCTTCAACAAAAAAATATGAGTGAGATACAATGAGCTAGAAAGAGTGGAGCCTTTTATGCAGCAGACAAAAACATAAAGACAAGTAAAGGAAGGTGAAACAAAGATCTATACAAGTCCCCAATTTGAGAAAAATCAAAGTTGCATCAATTTGTAAATGAATTAGGACTTTAAATTCTGAGAATGGTACCATTATTTACGTGTTATATACATATCTAAGTGCACACTCAAAACAAGTCCATGACAATTTGTGAAGAGTTTGAAGTTAAACTATATGCATCTGTAGTTGCAATCGAGCCACCATTATGTATTAATGAGATTTGCTTGACCGACCGTTTTCCCTCTTTGAGAGAAACCTCTATGGCGCGGATGAAGGTTTCTCCATATATTGATGTCATTCTTTTGGCGTTCCCTTATTCGATCTCAACATCTTTATAGCTGCATTTGTTAATGGTATCACAACAATGTCGCATTCTTTTGGTTCATGCCATAACCAACAAAACAATGTTTTTGTTTCATATGGAAACTATAAGAAAATACCTATGGAGTCTTTAGTAACTTCATGTGTTCTTCTTCCATTGTCTTTTGACCTTTACATGAAAAAAGTTAACTAATCTTGACATTTTTTGCAATAACAATCACAACACAAATGCTATTTCAAAATAGTTTGGATATTGTTAGAGAAGTGATGTATAATGTAGATACTATAAAGTATTTTTAAAATTAAGGTTTTTTATGTTGTAAAAATGAATGACAAAACATCTATTGTCATCCTCTACTTTCTATTTCTTTCCATTAATTTTTCTTGACTATTTTGTTTAGACATAATAATTAAAACAGTAAAAGCTATTACCATCATGCAATGGATTCCCATCTCATACTACAATTAACAAATGAAAAATTAGGATTGAATTTATTTGACAACTATTAGTTCAAGTCCATTGGACTATATAGTATATTATAGTTTATTGGTGCTAAGAATTTGAACTAAAGTGACTAGTTAGCAATGAATAACGTTATTGCACATTACTTTCTAATTTTCTTCTACTATGGTTTCGTTTTGGTATTTTCTCTAAAAGAATTGATGATAAAATTTAGTTATATCCACAACGCATGATGTCACATATGAATGCATACAATGTACCATCTTCTCATTCCTTTTAAAATATGGCCGAGTTCTTCTTATTGGTCTTGAAAATTATCATCAAAATTTGAAGTCTCTTCTTCAAAATTAGAAGGGAAATCACACTACAATTGATTGCAATTCTTTTGTACGAAGATTATTCATGCCAGTTCAACACACTCTCTCCAAAAAATTTCATAAGTTTGGTATAAAGAAAAATTGATGTGAAAGCTTCATATTCCACCACTTTGAGAGGAAAAAAATAAGCTATCGATAATGTTGAGGTAATCCAGATGAGAGTTACTAGATGTTGCACTCATATTTCTACATGTTAGAGAAGATGGATCATGGTACAAAAAAACGTGTGAAATTGGATGTTGACCACATGTTTAAATATTTATTCATCCTGTTTAGAGCTTGCATTGAAGAGTTTTTAGCTATGAGAAAAGTGATCATTGTTGATGTAATTTATATTAAGATTGCACATGGTGGAATACTAATTGGTGCTACATCTCAAGATCATAACCAACACTACTATCTCATTGCTTTTGGTTTAGTTGAAAGATGTAAGTTGGATGTTGGTTAATGAATATGTTAAAAAATATATATATCATTATGATCTTGAATTAGTATTTCCTTATGATAGATAATTTAAACATCATTAAGACAATAAGTGAGATCTACAAGAGCTCACATGATATTATACATTTTCCTTGATTCAAAATGTGAAATCACAATAATAGAAACATTTTCATATTAAGAGATAATCTATGATTCCGACGGTAAATATAAAATTATGTCAGATTAATGGGATCGTAAAAGGGTGATAGTTTTTTTTTTTTTGGTATGGTGTTATATGAATAAGAATATACACATTTTCCCATCAGGAGATAAAAGACAACGTCGAAACATTTTCCTTTGTTTATTTGTAGTTAAGAAATTGATCCTACACAGATTTTTCATGCAAACACACACAATAAAATGTCAACATTTTCTTGTCATAAAGTGTATCGAACGTGGCTTTTATTTATTCATTTGGAGTAAAAAATGAACATAAACATTGAATTTCATAGAGACATATAAAAGTATACATTGAGGAATGGATAGAGACAGAAGAGTTTGAATGAATATTTTTCTTATGCCAATAAAAAAAACTTCATACTTTGGGCATAGTACTATTGAATAGTTGCATCATGTAAAACATCGTAAGAATTGCTTCAAATAAAATTATTAAATCAATCATGCAGGTATAATGTGGAATACTTATCCAAGTTTTTCTTCTTATATCAAGAAGAAACTAGTGAATAGTAATAATAACATTTCTTGGTTGTTGAATAGTAGGCTTGATACTAGCAACATCTCCAACCACTATTATATAGTTAGTATTTTCCTGATCATCACGTCCCGTTGGTGAAGTTGTTGAATGCCTCCAATCACCGTTGATTATGTACATTATCAAGGATCACCATGTTATATGACATTAATTCATTTCCAAAAGTTTCCAAATTAAAACACCTTCGCGATCCCTCAAAACTAAAAACCCAAATTCAACCAACACGCAAAATGATTATTGAGTGTTCCTGCTGTTGGACCTTGAGCATAAGCATAAATGGAAAAATTCAAAGTCAAATTCACATTCAAAGTCAAAGTCAAAGAAGCAAGACTTACTTTCCCTCTGAAAGATTACATTCTATTTCAAAACGTGAACCGCCCTTGTGTGTTGCTTTATCGGTTCTTTCCAATTTCTAGTGAAATCCCTAACCAACAATACACCCTCCTTCTGTGACAGAGCAAACCAAAGTGCAACTACAAACACAGAGGCCAGTCGAGTTGTCAACCCTAGAGATCACGAGTTCTTAAGAGAATTACACCAAAATAATAAAAGCGTGTGAAGCAGTAGTCACCTCGTGTCCATTCCAAACAAAGGCTACATCATGTGTTGGAGGTTCATCATGTTTGCCATCATCCACCATTGCGAATAAGCTTGAAGAATTCAACAAGGTAGTTCATGATCTTCCCCCAAAGGAATCACGTTTACTAGCGCATGGATGGACCATATGATTGGTCATTTCTTTTGTGAAAGCAATGAATGTGTTTTAGAGATACAAGACCTCTTCAACCATGCTAGAACCGGAAGACCAGTTCGATCTTTACACAAGATTCAAAACCAAAGTCAATTTCTCATCACTTGTAGCATTAGAGGAGTTGAATTCCGAAATGTTCAATGCGATTTAGATTCATGTCTCAGCATCATCTCCAAAGCAACAACGCACCGAGTGGGTATCAAACACGTATACCCAACCAACATCAAGATAGGACTTGCTGATCGATCTTGTTCAACTCCAAAGGGAATTGTCGACGACATACCTGTCCAAATAGGGGACTGCATCGTCCCGGTCTTCATCGTCAAGAATCCCAAAGAAGAGAACTTACAAATAATCTTGGGATGGTCGTTCCTTGCTACTGCTGGTGCCATCATGGATTGGCCCAATCGACGTGTCTCATTCTCCAACATAGACAAAGACATGTTCTATCCCTTGATACCATACATTCTCAAGAGGCGCTCGTTTCAATTGTGAAGATGAGAATGAGGAGTCTTCTACAGAAGATGACAACAAGAGAAGATCAAAAAGAACTTGTCTTCAGACAAGATCTTTCCCCAACTAAGCTGATCTCCCTATCCTAATCAAACTAAGGTCTTTAAGCAAGCGCTTATGGGAGGCAACCCACTTAGGTAGTTCTTTTTCTTCTAATACTTTGATTTTTGGTTTTCTTTAGTTTCAGGTTTTGAAAAACAACAAAAACATAAAAAATTAAAAAATTAAAAGACAAAAAAATGGATTTCGGTTTGAACTGCTCAGCCCAGCCAGAACCAGTTTGCCCATGGCATAACACTTTCTGGCCATGAGAGATTTTCCGACCCCATGGTCGAACCCCCTTTGGTCGCGAGATAAACTCCATGGTCATGGTCAAACACCTCTTGGCCATGACCACGACCCCTCCAATCACGGCCAAACCCCATTTTGCCATGAGAGATTTTCCAGACCCACGGCGAAACCCCATTCCACCATGACCCCGACCCATCTAAGCATGGTGACTCCCATCCGCAACTCACCTCATTCCACCACCTTGTTTCACCGTCCCAAAACCAACTCGACTTCGTTAATGGACACCCTACTTGAAGAAAACATGTCCTAAGGTGTTCACATTGGCCAAACAACAAGAATTTTCAGTTCTAATCCGGCCATACAAACACCTATCGCCACCACCACCACCACCACCCAATCCAACCACCTCTATGTAAGTTTTCTAAACCCTTTTCCATCATGTCCCGATTTGTTTCACATTGGGGACATTGTGATTTAAGTCTACGTGAGGATTTCGTCCCTTACTAACCACTTTTCTTTCATGAGTCTTTGCCATTTCGTGTTTTCTTTTCAAATTGAAACACGGTTTTTAGGGATCAAGGACAAGAATCTATGATGAAACTCGACCATTGTGCTTCTACGCTATTCCTAGTATCAACTCTTTTGTGATTTAGTTCTAGACTAGGAGGTAGCAAGAGTACTTGTGACGCTAAGATCCCTAGAGGAATTTGAACTATAGAGATTCTAGAGGATGGAATATACTAGTTCTATTTAATTTGAACTTAACTTGACTTCATTTTCTCATTAAAGGCGTTAGATAAGGGAAACATCATACATTCAGAACTTCCTATCCTTTTTACCACTCTCTACTGATCCTTAATGGCCAGCTCACTTTTAGTTGGTTCCCCACCTTACCTTACCTTACCTCTTTCGAACCTCATACATTCTCTCTTGTTGTCTTATGTGCATATATGTGCAAAACGCCGGAGAGGGAGGAATAACACATTTTTAGTCACTCGAGACGGAAGACTAGATGAAGTTGGTGGAGGTGATATCAACGATGAGATGTTTGATCTTGCCTTGGAAATCTTAAAATATTGGTAAATTTTTGTGCCCCTAAGACTCTACCTCAAAAATAGGCATTTCCCTTTTCACACAAAAAAAAATCGAAAAAAGAAGAAGAAGAGGAAAACGAAAAAGAAGAAGAAGAGGAAAACGAAAAAAAACTGAAAGGAAAGGAAACAAAAGCCTAAGATAGTCTTAGTTGGCCGAAATAATTATTGAGGCAAGCCATGTTTCGATTGTGAGAACTTAAACGCCATTAATTTCGATTCCCGGAGAAAAATATAAGTCTGGGGAATATCAGAAAAGTTATGTTACCAAGAAAAGGAATGTGCATCAACCTTTGTGCGAGAAGAAGTGAATGGAAACTGCGGTGATCAATATGTTCTTCTTCTCTTGCTGTTTTGCATAATATCTAGCATCCTCCGGCGGAAACGGTAACCCTAAACACTTTAACCTCACCACTTAAATATCCTTTAATACCAAGCGTCGTCTACCCTGAATGACAAGCTTAATGAGAAGTTCATGCAATGTCTTAATGAATGTAGATAGCTAGTTGACCGGAATTTAGATCTAGATGGTTTAGATTTTGCATGACGGAAACCGTGGACTAGTGTCATAGGTGCTTTGGTGAGAATTTTCTAGACTGAGTTCCGATTGATGTAGTTCGATGGTTATGGTTTAGAAGGACGGTCTCATAGATTTTGAGTTCCCACTGATTTACATGTCATCTCTCAAAGTCTTGATTTATGTTTTATTTGAGAACTAACAAAGTCTAAGTTTGGGGGAGTTGATATAACCATATTTTTACCCATTTTCCATTCGGTTTTTAGCACTTTAATAAGTGTTCCATTCGGTTTTCAAGCATTTTATTATGATTTCGTATATTTGTAGTGTCAAGACTTTTTTTCATGTTATCTAGGCAAAAACAATGCATATTGGAGCAAATTCCCGTTTTTGGATAGTTTCAAACCGTCATAAGTTCAACCTTCTCACCAACTGATCAAACCCAAATTTGGACACAAGATAGAAGGATCAACCAGCTTTCAATTCCAACTTGTTTGAGGACGATCCAACAGTTCAATCTCAAGAACCATCAAGAGTATTGAATCCCCGTCAAACTGTCAAGCAGAAGTCGAATCAAGGAGAAACCACTCCTGGCCGCGGCCAGAAGAATCGTGCTCACGGACAGAGAGGGTTTCGCCAAGACCAAATCTTGAACCCTTTTTGTTTCCGTTTTTATTTATGGTCATGCAATCATCAACCACGTTTATGCTTTGCATAATTATGTCTGAGTAGTGTCATAGTTGGGTTTTATATGGTTTTAATCAAAGAGGATTTTCGTGATTGATGAGGATAACAAGCGTTTAACTTAGCTTGATTTCTAGAAGTTCTCTCTTTTAGGTTTATTCTTACGGCATGAAGTTAGCATCATGAACTAGCTATTGATCTTAGGATTGATAAAGCCACGAAAGTGCTGAATTTATTGGTCGGAACTAGCTTAGGAGAGCAATCGTGCTATAAGATATGAAAGCATACTTATAGGGCATTGTGAACGTTAATGAACTTAAATCTATTGCGTGATATGTTGTGTGGCTACCAACGAAAGCTGAGTAGTTAAGTTGTTAGAGAATAGTTGTTTAACGCTGTGAAAGTAGGTTAAACATAATTTCGTGTTCGAGTTTGTGGAACTTTAGCTAGAAACGATTATGAGCTTAGTTAACTTGTTTGAATCAATCTGAACCTCTGCGATATTCCTTGAAAACCTTACGCTTTGTTCTTATAGTTTATATCATTTTAATATATTTCTCTTGCATACTGATTTTCGTGACACTCCCCAAAAGCATCTTTGTCTTAGACTTCTACTCTAACCCGTTACAGATTTTTGCAGACAGACGTAGATTATGTGGATCGATACCCTAAGTACTACATCACACATATGTGCACTTACAGACATAGGGTTTTATAAATTTAAAATCTGAACGTCTCGTCCAAAAGAGACCGCATCAGGTAATATGTGGGTGTTTAAGATTAAACATCCTGATGATGGCACTATCGAACGTTACAAAGCAAGACTTGTTGCACTAGGAAACAAGAAGGTTGAAGGAATCGATTATGATGAGACTTTTGCTCTTGTTCCAAAAGTGACTACGGTTCGGCAATTTCTCGATATTGCTGCGAAAAAGGATTATGAAGTTCATCAAATGGACGTTAACAATGCATTTCTCCATGGTGACTTGGAAGAGGAGGTTTATATTAGGCATGGGCGTTCAGGTCTACGATTTGGGTCGGGTCGGGTTTCTCGGTTTTTGGGTATCCGATGTTGGAGTGGTTAGGACCCATATAGGACCCGAAAAAATTTCGGTCGGGTTCGGTCGGGTCTTGTCGGGTTCAGGTTGGTTCTAGACTTTTTATTAAAACCCGCTATGGAACCGAAAATAATGTCTAGGTCGGTTCAGGTAGGATTTGAACCCAAAAACCCGAAAACAAGACTCTCGATTTATGTATGAAATTTACCCGAATAACCCGATTTACCCGCCTAAACCCAAATTACCCGAGAAAACAAAATTTTCAGTTCGGTTTATATATTAAATTTACCCGAATAACCCGATTTACCCCCCTAAACCTGAATAAACCGAATTTACTCGCCTAAATCATATATGCATATGTATATGCGATATATACATAACATGGTATGTTAAAAATTTTCAGGTATTCGATCGGTTTTTGGGTTATACCCAAACCGACCTGAGAACCGAATTAATTTTATACATGAATCATTCGGTTTTTGCACATAAACCGAATCCAACCCGAACCATGTTTTTTGGGTCGTTTCAGGTCCGGTTTTGCGGGTCCAGTTTTTATGCTCATGCCTAATGTATATGAAGCTTCCTCCTGGTTTTTGATCGGATTCAGATATTCGGGTTTGTTGACTACGAAAATCGATATATGGCTTGAAACATGCACCTCGGTGTTGGTTTGCCAAACTTGCATCTGCACTTCACGATTTCGGCTTTGTGAACACACATACAGACTATTCTCTTTTTGTCTTCTATAAGGAAGGGTTAGTTATGATTGTTCTTGTGTATGTTGATGACTTGATAATCTCGGGTAATTCGCCATCTTTTATTGGTACATTGAATACCTATCCCTCGACAAGATTTCATATGAAAGACCTCGGTTTTCTTGAATATTTTCTGGGCCTTGAAGTGGCACGGAGTAAGGAGGGGTTTTATTTGTGCCAATGAAAATATAGTATGGATATTTTGACGGAGCTTGGTTTCTTGGGCTGTAAACCAGCACGTTTTCCGATCGATCAGAAGCAGCGTCTTGCCTTAGCTTCTGGACCTCTTCTTGATAATTCGGCCTCTTATCAACGACTCGTTGGCCGTTTGGTGTATCTTTCCGCGACTCGACATGATCTTGCCTACTCCATACATTTGCTTTCTCAATTTATCCATCAGCCGAGAACAAAATATTGGGAGGCGGCTTAAAGGTACTCTTGGGCATGGCATTTTGTTACGAGCTGATTCATCTTTTCATTTGACATGCTGGTGTGACTCCGATTGGTCAGGATGCCCTCTTACACGATGTTCTGTGACGGGTTGGATTGTTCAGTTTGGTTCAACTCCGATCTCATGGAAAACGAAGAAACAAGACATTGTTTCTCTATCTTTTGATGAAGCTGAATATCGCGCCTTGACTGAAGTGGCTCAAATCTTTGCTCTCAGCATTCAACATTTCTCATGATGCTCCTATGACTATTCAATGTGACAATCAAGTTGCAATCATCTCAGTGCTAATCATGTATTCCATGAACGTACGAAGCACATAGAATCAGATTGTCACTTCATTCGTGAGGAGATAGTCTGAGGTACTGATACTACTTCTCACGTGTCATCTAAGGACCAGCTTGCGGACATTCTCACAAAGGCTTTAGAACGAAAGGAGTTCACTATTTTTCTTTCCAAGTTGGGCATTCGAAACTTGCATGCTTCAACTTGAGAAGGGTTATTAGGAAATACTTGGACATCAAGAACGTATCTTCAACAATAGGGAAGTATTTCCATTTTTATTGTATATTTACATATTTGTTGTATTCTCTTATATTCGGTTTTATCGTTTTAGGACATAGAAGAGATTTTCAATGTGGTTTCACCAAGTCAATTAATAACTAAAATGCACACTATACCGCAATCACAACGGTTGTCGATTGTAGCATTTTAGGATCGAATCCACAGAGATCAATGTTACGACTATGAGAATGCATGATGAAATTGAAGCTAAGACGAATGACAGAATTTTTTTGTTTGGTTTTATAGTTTCGACACTAAGAACGATAACTAAAACGGTGCAAATTCAAAAAGAGAAAACGTTAAGCCTCGGGTGACATTGCGGGAAATCACGAATAACGCTTAATGCATCTTAAACAGGGGTTAGCATTAAGAAACGTCTAGAACTCAAACCTAATAATAGATTAACCTCCTCCCGGAGTATTAATCCCTATGATTTAAAACTATAAAGACTAACTCCCATTGAATTCAAATGTTCTAAGCATGCTTTTCTAGTTCGATTTGTTAAGTTCACAAGAACGCCTTAACATCAACTCCCGTTGGATAATGACGTTTTGCTCATCTAGGATAATTCCGGCATCTAGACAAACACTCCCGTGCGCTAGATAACCTAAGATCGAGAACCAAGTGATCAGTTTAATTCAAGCAATAAGAACACCGTAGACGAAGAATCCACCGAATATATCCCCGCTTAATCTATCCTAAACCGTTAAATCATGAAATCCCTTAACACCCTTTGGCCTAACTAAGAAACTACTCACTCATAATTGCATAATAAATACAGAGAAATGATGAAGAACACATGATTAACAAAACATAAATAGAAAAGATTAAGAAAACTCCAATATGTAGAATCAAAGATTTGCTTTCCAAGCTTACAAATCACCAAGATCAAAGAGAGTAATACAGAGTTCAAAATCTATATTACATCTGGGCTCATACCCCTTATTTTTGAGAGTGTTTTCGTCAAGAGAGAGAGAAAATTAGGTGAAATAGTTCAAAACACGTTTTTTACACTATTAACAGGAGCTGGATCGATCAATCCATGTATGTGGATCGATCGATCCCATCTTTTTCTTCGGATCGATCGATCCGCCTCAATCAGAGATCAATCCATCAAATGTCCGATTTCCTGGATCGATCGATCCCATCTTTTTCAGCTCGGTTTCGCCGTTTTTCCGTTCTAGGCCTCCGGACTCCGTCCCGAAATGCCTTTACACCTGAAATGACTCCTAGAAGACTAAAACAATCGAAAAGACTCGATTATGTACAAAAAACGCGAATCGGAAAACTTTAAAAATGCAACACATCAACTCCCCCAGACTTAGCCTTTTGCTTGTCCGCAAGCAAACAAAAACCTAAGAATAAGGAAGAGGTTTTGAAAACGCGAGAACTTACCTTCTCTATAGAATATCGCAATGACCCCTCAACTTTGTAATCCACGTATTGCTTCACCAAATCCAGAACAGACCATTATGTAGTTCTCCGCAGTTATCGCAGCTTCCCAGATTCGCCCCACAGTCTCACAGAATAGTCCGAAAGCCATCATCGCTGGGTCTCATCAAAGATAACAGTGCCAAGAGCCTTCTAGACTCTTTCCCTTTCGATATCGTAACGAGCCAACCTTTAATTCTTTCGTATTTTTCCTCTCCCCCAGACTTATTCATTTTATTCATCTCTTATTTATTTTTTTTATTTTTTTTTTTTAGAACGGTTCATGAGACGGTTCATGAGACACGAGTATTGATGGTTTTTGCCACCGAATCCCCGGTTCACTCCCCGACTCACTTCCCTTGGCGATCTTTCATGAGACACGAGTATTGATGGTTTTTGCCACCGAATTCCCGGTTCACTTCTGTGCCATACGTATTATTTATATATATAGATGAATTTATTTTTGGGACCGGGAGAGGAGAATCATACTTTTCACAGGTTGTCTTTGTCAGATACGAATGAAGAGTCAAGCTCTGAAGACGCTGATCACAATGACGAGGTAAAAGGAAGAGTTCAGAAATTAGCTCAGGCTATCTGGATTTTTCTGGAGACGTGGGTGTTTCTTATTAGCTGGTCAACATCTGGATTTTTCATTAGTCTGATTTGGAAATAATTCTGCAATAATGGTTACTCAGATGAAGAATTAGAACAATAATTCCAAAAGAAGGTTCGTAAATACAATGAAAAAAAAAAACGCTCTTTTTTTTTTTTTTTTTTTT